>CAHIKZ030005481.1:997500-1090000 GCA_903632075.3 Acanthosepion pharaonis | reverse complement strand
TATCACTCGTTATAAAAAAGAAGATTTGTAACAACTTTTGTGGCAGGAGACTATTCTGTGGGATCATTAAATTTTATGTAGCGTATTTTCATATTTATAATACGACTTGAGTATAATACGACCCTGTGTTTCTGAAGCTAAAAACAAAACAAATTATATTCTTGAATATAATACGACCTCGCAGTAGAGACATCCTATGTAATTTTTTGAATGTTGTACTATACGTTACGTTCTATACAGTACACTGAATCTGATTTATCAATAGTTATCGAGGGGTACTACAAACGTTAAATGACGTTAACTGTTTTTGTTTAATTCAAATTTCAATATCGCATGTATAATACACTACAATATTCAATTTCGAACGATATTAAAGACTATAAATGAACCGGATATTTAGTCATTGCGTCTTCTAATTTTCGGTTTCAAAATTTATTTTCGAATTTTTGGGGAAAAGTGCTAACTTGAAATATCCATCAATACATTTTAAGGTGTTAATTAATCTATCATACGTTTTTGTTTGATATAACTTTATTATATTTCTATATATTCATAAACTATGAAAATAAAATAAAAATATTGCCTTTTAAGTTTTTAAGATTGTAGGTGGCTGAGAAGAAAGAAACCGGATGACATTTCAACAGGTGAGAAAACAAACTATTAGAACATGGCATATGATCGCATCTAACTAGTTCAAGGGTAAAACGATTAGACCTATCTGCCAACCAAGTAGTACACTTACAGTGCTGTTTCATGAAAGTGACTCACCTGATTTTTTTACTTAAAAATGTTTCGCCTATTTTTTTGGGGGTCAAACTAATTTTTAATATTGCTAATATAAAGACTCCTTCCTGACCACCTAGTAAAAATGTTTACTCACCCTAAGGTATTCTATTGACAATTATAATTTTGAATATAAATGAGATTTAGGGAAAAACTCTGTGCAAAAATAAAGTGACTCACTTATTTATTGCAACTAGTAATCAATAGAAACATAACCAAACAGCTTTAAATAAAGAATAATAGAGGTATAATTTATTTATAATAGGTAATATAGTTCGAAATATTTAATAATCTATGGGTCCTCCTTTATTTTGCATAACCTTTTCAACCCTTTTTGGCATTGACTTGATTAGATTCTGGCAAATCTCATCTCCAAACATTGAATTCCATTCGGATATGAAAATCACAATCAAATCCTGTGTTGCTCAACTGCTTTCTCGAGAGCCTGTACTTTATAATGCTCCATAGGTTTTCTATGGGCTTGAGGTCAGGAGATTGGGGCGGACATGTCATAACATTCACCTGCTTCTCATCAAAGTTTTCCTTCATCAATTTTGATTTGTGACAGGGAGCATTATCCTTCATAAAAATGAGCTTGGTGGGGTCGATTTGCACCCTTTCAGCAGAAGGGAGCAGACATGACACTAAAATTCTCTTGTACTGCTCGCCTTCAATAGGTTTTAAGAAACCAGTTCCATAAAAAGAAAAGCATCCCCTGAACATTATACTGAACAGATGCTTGACAGTACTTAGTGCTAAATTCAAAGAGCTTTCAAAGCTTTTTCTTCGGATTTTAAATCGCTTATCCTTTGAATTTAGCTCAACTTTTGTTTCATCGGAGAAGAGAACATTTAGTAAAAAAAAATAGGTGAGTCACTTTAATCAAACAGCACTGTAAATCCATGCACTCGAGGCACCCAGAAAGAAAGCTGATTAAATTAATTGTCATGGAAATATTTGTAAAAAGACAAAGAGAGGGACCGCACGTGACTGACCCGTTCAGGATCGATTATATTACATACCCTTTTTTGGATATTTTGAAGAGTCTTCAGATATATAGTAAACAAGATATGGCAGCAATATTTAATTTACAGAAGAACGGTAGATTTATAAATGCGCAAGATGGATTCTGACAAGAAAATTTGTCTGGCGCGACACAGTATAGCAACCTTCCTTTTAGTAAACCTAGCAATTTATTCAATATAATCACTTTACTACATGTCAGGGGAAAAGGTGATATCAAGAAGATGTTAAGAATTGGTCGTCTGGAAGTTAACATCGTCCATGATGATGGAAGCTATCTTTCACATATTTATCACAATATATGATGGACCATCTGTTTTCAATTAGATTAAAATATGTAACATTTGGGTAGACATTCCACTAATCTGATGTCTCTGGTATATTTTTGATGATTTTTTTCCTATTGAGTTTTACATTATATACATGTGTATTGTCTTGAGAAAATGTACGCTTCAATTATTTAGTTGTTTATTACAATTAAAATTACAGTCTATACCAATTGTAAAATATGTCTTGTTCAAAAATTTGTAAATCTATCTGAATTTACCCTGACACTATTAACAATTTTCCAGGGCTGTCAAAAAAAAAACAAAAAACAGGAAGAGATAATGTCTTCTATTTCCGGAGATCTTCTAAGTCGTGTTGAATGACATGTTGAATTCAGTTGTGCTGAATGAACATGTTGGATCAAGAATGATCAAACGTTTGCCTAAAAAGCACCTCCAAAAAATATAGATATATATTTATCACTACTGCTGTAAATCAGTTTCAGTGTACTCTCCTGCCAAAATTAAACATCCGTGCTTTTGATGTTGATTTTAAAATTGTTGACTGTCTGCTTTCCTGTTTGTAAATAAAATAAATATTCTTAATCTCTGTTGTTCATCGTCTTTTTTATTAAAGACTAGCAGTAGAGCCCGGCGTTGCCCGGGGATGTAACATTAAGAGATAGATCAAGTATCGACCATCATAAAGACTGAAAAATAAAATTGACAAAGAGTATTAGTTAAGGTTGTTGGACACGCATGTCTTAGTTTTTTTTTTTTTTTTTTTTTCGAATTGGTCAAACCCAAACTCAAGCAAAAACAATCGTTACAGGTCTATCGATTGATGAATAGCATTTTATTATAAACAATTGTCTTGTAAATGGAATTTTTAAAAATTTCTGAATGTAAAAATAAAGAAAAAAGTGTGCAAGACAATAAGAAACACAACCTGCCAAAAAAAAGTGAAGTTTTGTTGAAATCGGTTGAAAAATGTAGGTAGCCTTTCTCTCTAATCTTTTACAATTTATGATTTTTACTTATTGAATACAGTAAAATAATTGCATATTTTGCTTGTGGTGATTCATAATTAGAATTCTGATTTGAATATATTTTCCACTCGTTGTTTCTAATACAAAAAATATTAATTTTATTTGGGTTTATTAATTTATTACAAGGTAAGTACTGCGTTCTTTCCTTAATAATTATCATTTCGAAATATTGTTGTTTTTTGTCTATCAGATTTCTTATGTCGGCATTTTTAAATTATTTCTTAATACTTTCTTTTAAATATTGAATTAATTTCAAATAGAACCAATGCCTTATTGATCTGCCTTGTAACAAATTGCAAAGGGAATTGTAAAAACGGCCCTGGAGTACGTGGAATTATCTTTCCTTAAAGATAAAGAATTATCCGATGTTTGGATTCGTACAATCAGTAGAGATCGTTAGATTATTGTTTAGGTTGACGGACACGCATGTCTTAGTTTTTTTTTTGTTTTTTTTTTACGAATTGGTCAAAGCCAAACTCAAACAAAAACATTGTTTTCAATCGTTATGATGAGTCTCCCGATTGAATAGAATTTTATTATAAACAGTTGTCTTGTAAATGGAATTTTTAAAGCATTCTGAATGTATAAATAAAGAAAAAAGTGTGCAAGACAATAAGAAACACTACCTGCCAAAAAAAAAAGTGAATGATTGTTTTATCGCCTGAAAAATGTAGGAAATCCGATCCCATATATAAAGAAACAACTACACACACACACACACACACACAACGTGGGTTTTATAACACGATGTGAGTTGTCTCCCTTTCATTCTCACGATGTTTCTTAATCGTGTTTTCAATTTGATTTTGTTAAAAAAACAATTGTGTTTTTCCCATTTTTGGCGCTGTTAGAACCACTACAAGGTAATTTTATGTAGTCCTGTGAAGTTTTGTTGAAATCGGCTAAAAAATGTAGGAAATCCGATCCAATATATAAACGTCACACACACACACACACACACAAACACACACACACACACACACACAAAATCTGCGTTTTATAATAAGTAAGATCGTTATGTGAAATACTTCAGGTCCCTCACTTCTCGTTCTGATGTATGCAATGATTTCAATCACTTTTTTATTGTTCTACTATCACTAGTGAATGTTTGGATTTTGTTATATTTCTTTACGCAATAAAAGTATGAATATATGTTAAAAATATGAATCTCCAGCTCCCATGTATAGGTTAAATAATACTACTTACATCTGAAGGTCTATTGCTATTCTTAAAAAGTGTTTAACCGAAACTTAATCGCAATAATTTTAACTGCTTTTAGAAGCAAATAGAATAAAATTGATAAACTGTATATTTACGTTCTCGTGTGTCATGAGTTCATTTTATAGATGGCCGCTGTCTACTTTTGACTTAAACTTTCTCAAATAAATCTTTTTATACTTTCTTAATAAATGTATATATTTAGATTTCTGCTATTTTTCCTATTGTAAAGATGAAGCCTGTATAAAATACAATGACGATCTAAATACTGAATATATTCAAAAATAATCTAATAAACATCATTTGGCGAGGTATATTTCCGTTTTTATAATAATTCATGTGGATTAAAATGGCGGGCGTCATTGAAACATGGCAAGAATTGCAGTTATCAGCTATAGTAATGCGATTATAATTTCGATTATGCCATGCAGTTTATATACTTATTTTTGAAACCGTGGTTTATTAAAGATAATATGACACATTTTGCTCCACAGGGCAATGTTTCACTCAAAATACGTTAATCGCCTAACGATATAGACGAAATCTGGTTAGAAATATATTTTGTATTAGCAACATACCGATTGCCTTTAAGATGGGCAACTAGATAGGCTTTCATCCTTTACAATTGTTCTTGCCTCTTTAATACATTCTACTCACTGATACGGCTATCGTAGTTTCATATTTCGCCAAAACACTGCGCTGGTTTTCCACAGTTTTCACTCCTTATGCCCACAGAAAATGCATTGTTCCTCGGGGGTGGAAAAGCTGCGTGGACCGTAGATACATCTCATCACGGCGTTCACTGCCATTGGACTGAACAATGGAATATGCACAGAGCTAGCAAGGTGTAATCCTTTGATCACGCGTTAGAACCCCTTAATGTTTTACTACTCAATTTCAAAATTAAATTTACTTCTGATTTACTCACATGTCGGCATATATATATATATATATATATATATATATATATATATATATATATATATATATATATATGGAGAGAGAAAAAATAATTATATATATATTTAGAACATATCAAAAGAGATTTGAAAGTAAAGATGTATGACAAATTATTCCAATTATATATATATATTTATATATATATATATATATATATATATATATATGTGTGTGTGTGTGTGTGTGTGTGTGTGTGTGTTCTAACTAGATGTGCCTGTGCAGCTCAATGGCATAGCAGGTCAGATCAAATGACGGTCTTAGTACAGGATTACAGATTCGATTGCTCCCAGAGAACACATATTTTCTCGGACATTTCTCGAATTTATGATTTACTACTGTTTAACTAACAACACTTCATTTATTAGATAAATTGTATCAACAAAAATAACGCATCAACAGAAAATATATTAAATAATTGTGGGAGTTAATCCATTTCATGGTATATATATATATATATATATATATATATATATATATATATATATATATATATATATATGTGTGTGTGTGTGTGTGTGTGTGTAAATTTGTGCATGTCTGTCTGGAAGCGTTTTGTGTGTATATATTTGAAATATTGAAAATAAAATGATACATGTGTGGGAATTTTTGTTACGCAAGCAAAGTATAAATTATTTTTTCCTTGGAATTACGTACCAACAATACAAGCGTCAAAACCATATATTTGATTAACAATATATTATATATATTTAAATAAGTTACTAATTTATTTTTGGTACGTGAATATGGGATCACTGATATATATATATATATTTTTTTTTTCTTTCAGACGTATTTGTTACTTACGTTTTTTTTTTACATCGGTTTTTCCCCCAAAATCCTTTTGTAGAACGACATCTCTTTCGTACCAAGTTTTTACTCATCTATAATCAAATTTATCAGATTTTTACTGCCATAAAGGATTATATGTATGACAAACCAGTTCAGAAGACTTTCCTTTGTTTCTAACAAAATTTTAATATCTCTTTATATTTTTTTTCTAATTTTGGCAAGGCACATTTCAACATTTCAATGCACCTTTAGATCTCTGAATGGAATATTTCGTCGAATCATTCTACACAACCGAGATAAATAACGTTAAGTTCCTTTGAATTATGACGTCTGCAATCTGAATGTCACAGTTTGAGTATCATTTTTTGACTTGTTGGCCGCTAGGCATTGAGTTTACTTATATCTAATAGGTGAAGGCACGTTGGAGTAATGGAAATCGGTTCGGAAAGCAGAGTTCAAATTTCAGTCGGATTCATTACATTTAGTCAGTCAGTCAGTAATGTTTCATGTGTGATACACACGTAAGCGATCATGTATCTTTCGGGACATGACTGACGAGGCAAATTTTCTCCCGTAGTAGGCACGCAGTAGGTTGCCATTTCTTTCTGCTGGAGACAACTTGCCATCCAAGGCTCTAAAACCCAGCTGTCATGTTATTTACCCACAGCTAAGGGGAGAAGAAGAGGATTCAAACCTTTCCCAAGGGTACTAGCACGATAATGAATGTAACGGTTTCGACTGGAATTAGAACTCAGCATTCCGATTCCTCAATCCGAGCCGCTAGTTATTACTCCACCGTGCCATTATATTCACTTACGTTCTAATAACCTTCCGAAAGATAGGAATCTTCTTCTTTTCCCAGCAGGACAAACATGGTTCTAGAAACTTGGTTGGAAACCGGTCTGGGAGAAGGAAAATCTCTCAATTCAAAACCAGCCTGGAGAGGCTATATTGCCCTAGAAACTGTGGCTGCAGTACACAAGGTGAACCTACTTGATAAAAAAAAGTTAGTCTATTCTTCTGGTATTCAATTGCTGTCTTTGCTACCAGTTCTGTTGTTTATTCTTCTTCTGAGACAACATTATATAATATACAGGATTATTGTCTCGCGTGAATATATGTTTTAATTTAATCGATCTTTGTAGTTAGTTGTATCGCTCGGCGATCGTCTTTTCGATGAAGATCAAATAATTAGGTTCATCTCTTTGTCAACATTGATCTAGATGTTACAGTTTAATGGGTGAAAATGACAAGCTACTTTCACTGCACCGGGAAACAAATAAATATCGTTTATATTTTAAGCCATCACCTCAATGAGGCTCCATAAACAGAACGTGTATTGTTGTCTCACGTTCCCTCCAAGTTTCAAGTCAAACATATATAATGTATTGGTACAAAGACTGGAAAAATGGTAACGATATTCTATCACTCAAGGAAATAGCTAATTTCTTCTAGAATTCGTTGTCTTCAGGTGGGAATAAAAAAAGGATTATTGCTGTCGCGTCAGAGAATATATTCTTGTCAGTACCCATCTTGTATATTTATGAATCTACAATTTGTCTGCGTATTGAATATTATTGTCATATCTGGTCTGCTTTTGTACATCTCAAGATTCTTGACAAAATACTAAGAAATGTAATCGAGCATGACCAAGCATGTCGACATCAGTCATTTACATACAGACAGGATGTGGCTTCTCTCTCACTTTAAAATACTTGAAAAAATTCCACTGGATTGACGATTGCAGATGAAACATTTATTAGATACAGAATAACATTTGTAGCCCCATACAACATTATAAGTAATTATGAGGGAATGCTTTGATTCCATGTTGTGGTTGAACAGTTGTGTTTGGAGTTGGAAAATATTTGGGGATTTGCTTAGGTTGCTTATTTAAAATCACAACCCCCAATATTTTTACTACGATAATAAAACATCAAAAACCAAAAAGAATAAATAATACAAAATGAAAATGAAAAACAAATAAATAAACCCAAACAAATAATTAAATAAATTAATAAACAAGCCACACCCGCAAAAATAACAGCCAGAACAGATTACCCACAATGCACCACTGACCAATATATATATATATATATATATATATATATATATATAAAATAGTCGAGGAAACATCCAACATTCACAGCCTGTCACTTCTGAGTGTTGACATATAAAATATATATATATATATATATATATATATATATGTATGAATATATATATATATATATATATATATTATTTTATTTTCAACATCATCACTTGATAAGACACAGAGTGTGTTGAAACAAAATGGCTATTTTTGTAGTGATTTTATAACATACTTATGTTATAATTTTTTTTTATAAAAAATAATTATATATATATATATATATATATATATATATATATGCATACACATATTAATTTAACAAGACTCTCAGCTTATTTCGTGATGTAGATGAAGTGTTAACATTCTATTTAATAAGCTTCAGTTACCTTAGAAAAAATCGGAACATTTAATCACTGTAAAACAGAATTAATCTTAAATCAGGGGAAGGATTTAGGAAAGTACAATTCAAGCAATATCCACCGATATAAAGAAGAAAAAAAATCATTAATGATCATTAAAAAGAGTTAATATTCAATAGGAACACAATGAAATTATTTGCCACGTGACCTGGGACAAAGACCTTTAAATAAAAAATAAAAAAATTAAATATATTTTATTCAAATCTATTGTCATTATCTATGAAGCATGAAGTACGTTTATCATATGATTTGGCTATTTAAGTTTATCCCCTGTACTTATTTTAATTAATGATAAAACAATGCAGTATGTATTAGACAAAAATGTGTTTAGAAATAACTCATTTGAAATTATTTAAATTCTAATTCCTGTAAAAATACAAATGAATTAATATCAATATTCAGGTGATAAACATGAAGTACGCAGATTTATTTCAAATAAAATTGTTTTCTTTTCGGAACATATATGTAAGCAAAACATAAGAAATTAAAAAAATCAAAATGAAATATCCGTTCTGTAGAAAATTAAATAAAACATATCTTAACTTTCGGCCTTCAGCAAAAATCTTCGTGAATAAAAAGAAATCCTGTCAAAATTCCTCGGATATCTATCTTATTATGATCATCGTTTTTCTTTAGACAACGTGAATTTAAAATCTGAATTTAATGTCTTCCTGTCTAGATTCTACTGCATTATAGCAATGAATAATGAATGTATTTGAGCATTTAATATGTAATAAAGATAACATATCAACAGAAAATATATTAAAATAACTGTCCATTTCATATACATACATACATACATATATACATATGTGACGTCGTCCCCCGGTCGCAGCGCCGACTGTGACATTCTATCCTGATCTACCACAGCGCCAGTTGTGACGTCCCTAAACAGCACCAATTGTGACGTCTTCACCGCGGCGTCAGCTGTTCGCTCCTCGCTGCTCAGTCCGGGTGTCGCTGCTCCAAACGTGACGTTCTAACCCTTTGGTGATTCGGGTAGGAATCTGGTTAGATTGATACCAGCCTCGCCGTTCCCAACCTGCTTCCAACGCCTGGTTACCAGGGTAACTGCACTGATCTCCAGTCTGCCTACCCACGTTGTGAATTGATCTTAGACAGACGAGATCAAACAGGGGTTGGGGCCGTAATGCAAGCTGAGTTCAACGGGGGTGATAACACAAAAATATGTATAAAAGAAAATAAAATGAAAACTCAAAAAGTTCAAAGTATCAAAGAAAAAGGTAACAAACTTTTTATGTCTAGTAGTTCGGTACATAGGACTATGTCTACTTCCCGACCCGTTCTGTGGATTGTGGCACGACGCTTTCGCTAGGCAAATTTTAACGCTTCAAGTTGTTTACTCTCTAAGAAATTTGCGTTTCGGTGTGTCTTTGGACGAAAGTCGAAAAACTTATTTCTGTGGTCTGGTTCTAAGTCACTCTTCAAACTACTTGTTATTGGTTGCAGAAGAGTCCAAAATTTTGCGTGAATCTGGTCAGCTATCCTGAGGCGGTTTCAACACTGGGCACTCTTCTCTCTGCCGTCCGGGGCTGAACTTCTCTCCAGAGTCTGAACTACTGGGCACTCATCTCTGCCGTCGGGGCGAACGAACTTCTTCTTCTCTGCCGTCCCGGGTTGAACTTCTCGCCAGAGTCTGAACTACTGGGCACTCATCTCTACCGCCAGGGCCGAACGAACTTCTTCTCGCCAGCTTGGGTTGAACGAACTCTGCACTCAGGGCCAAACGAACTGGCCTCTTCTGCCCGCTAGGGGCGAACGAACTCTTCCCTCCGCCCCCCCCCTGGCTGAACTGATTTCTGTCTGGTGGGGCTTCGTTTTTATTCACGCCGTCAAAACTGGGGTGGGTCTGTCGGCGCCAGGGGTTCTTCGATAATTTTAAATACGTATCCACCCTTCTTATTTCTGGTTAGGGATTTTCCACTCTTTTCCATTTTTGGTAACTCTTTTCTCACTCCCGCTCTCTCACCATGCTTCTGAGGGGCGTGAACTCCCCTCCCCACTTCCTCGTAGCGGCTTCTCATACTTATACTCTGGATGGGGGCGTCGACTGATTTTCTTCGTGCGTCACGTGACCACTCTCGGCCAATGAGGTCCTGGTCGGGTATCTTTCCTCCTCATGCGTGCGTCATGTGATCCACTTGACCAATGACGTCTTAGTCGGGCGTGAACAACCCGTGGCTTTGTTTTGGAAAAGAAATACCTTGCTTAACTAAAAAAAATTAATTAAATCGCCGTTATCATGAGCGGTTGATGTGACAACTCTCGGTTTCAACACGTGGCGTTTGTCAAGCAGTTTATCGCCAATTCACTGGACAGCTGGATTATCTGACATGGTCTAAGAAAGGAATTTTCTCCAAGTTTCCAGCCAACTTGGCGTCTCCAAAGCAAAAATAAAAATATTTCATTTTCCTTCGGCCCATGTGTTGATAACAAAAAATCTTTATTATCGCAGGGCAAAAGTCTATTCTGTCAAAAGAAAAATTTAGCCAGTGAAAACTACTGGTGTGGGATTTTAATTCTCCACACCCAGTCAAGACTGTCTGGGTTTCGTCAATGTTCAAAAATTGGTTTTCTTCTTTTGGTGACATCCATTGATAACATAATTCCATTTTTCGTGGATAAGCGGAAATCGGTCAACGCTTGTTCGTAGGTGACCTAGATATTTTCGACATTTGATACCTATCAACAATAACCCTTTTCTTCCTTATTCTCGTCTCTTAAGCCGTGTGTGTGTGTGTTAGCCTATGACCCGTCTCGTATTACTTTTTCTTTCTTTCTTCTTCGTTTTCTCCTTCTTTCTCCCGAATCGCCTGAATGCAAAGAAAGAATTATTCTTAAAACCTAAAATATTTTTCGGCCTTAAATAATCCTCAAATTGTTGATAAACCGTAAAAAAGCAAATCATATATGTATAAATATTTCTTTCAAATCGTCAGGATGCATGGTGCCACACATATATATATAGTGAGTTATCCCGTCGTATTCGACGTATGATGGTCAAACATTTCATTTCCCTGGAATCAACAGGCAGACACCAGCACTTGATGATAGTGGTGAAGGCTTTGTGCAGAACCAACGACACTTTGTGAAGTTCCCAATACAGAGACCTGGTGCACTACATCCCACAAGGTTTCCAAACGACTCTCAGCGGGTTTTGAATTCATAGTTTACCTTCTCCTAGACCAGTTGCCACCCAAGGTTAGAACTGCTTCTAACCATAGCGGAAAAGAGAAGATCAATACCTTTCCAAGACTATTAGCACGTAAGTGAACGTAATGGATTCGACTGGAATTCGAACTCGGCTCTACGATTCTACAATTCGAACCGCTATCCATTACTCCATACATGCAAATAATTTTGTGCGTGCGTGTTTGTATGTATAATACAAATCTGTATAGAAAGAACTAATGTAAGTTTATATGTCTTTCCCTTGTAGATTATCCCTGCAGATTAACCTTTTGGGACTACAGCCTCGTCACATTTATGTATTACAGCAGTGGTTTCCATGCTTTTTTCTGGGTGGAATAGCTATCCACGTACTCAACTGATTTCTGATTCGAATTTATTTTCTTCTAGGCTGAGTGCCGAACAATTAGACTAATTTAGCTTAGTTGTGTTAAGAATTTTTTTCCGAAATGTATCTTTTTCGAAATAAATGTAACCTCTTGGCACGAATTTGAACTACATATGAGAATCGCCATTTTTACGCCGATAACCTATACACCACACCTACAGAAAAAAATGACATAAGGGCAAATTAAATGTCATTATTGAATATTAATATTTGCTTAAATGATAACATTAAATATAGATGTAGAGTCTCAATATCAAACGAATTTGATATATTTTTTATCAAATTAAAAATCAGTGATTTCGATAAACACGATGACGAATCTCATAACCCCTAGATTCATAATGTTCCAACATCTACCCCAGACATAGCATCAATGTAGTTCCAGGGTCAAGACAGCCTGACGGATCTCAAAATTTCCAGGTTGGTTGGAATTCTGGTTTCCTAGATTTGATGCCATGCAAGACTATAGGGCCGATTCTGTTCTATCCATAGCTACAGGTGGGAGTGCGATGAATTCATACTCACTCTTAGCTACAGGTGAGGTGAAGGATTTATACATTTTCCCAAGTGTAATGAACTTGAAATCGATTATCGATTACTGTACCGTTCCTACTAAATCACATATATTCATAAAGCTCACACATTGAAAATGACTTCTGAAATTTAAGAGATAATATAAACCGACATTATTTTTAAAAAAGTACGAGTCAATCATTATCTATCCTCCCTATCCGCGTGATCAAATTACGTAGATGTTGTAGCTCTGGGTATGACGATAAACTACATCCGGCAGCAATGCCTCTTATCGGTAGGACCGTGGAACCATATCGTAATTACTGTTGTTCCCACGTTCACTCTGATCAAGGGTCTTAGCAACTTTTATGCTCCCAGCTATGAGCAAAAAAGGAACTCCAAACAAAAAAGCACCATGAAGCATCAATCAGTATCATGCGGGATACATGCATTTTCGATCATGTATCATGATACATTACTGACGAGGCAGATTTTTCGCAGATTAGGTTGTCATTTCTTTCTGTAGAAGAACACAGTCTGTCCTGATATTCAACCCATAACTGGAAGGCGAAGAGATGGATTCATATAAGTGGGGTTGAATAAGTGATCTTACACAGGAAAATATTTCATATTTTTATTTGTAACATATTATATAAACAAAACGGGAATATGTCTACTGTATCAGATTGCATACTAAAAAATTATGCATATTAAACTAAATAATATTCCATGGTTAAGAAAATATAGCAATATTTAAATTTTTAGGGGTTTAAAAATGCTCGTACAGCAGAACAAAACATTTTTCCATTTAATATTTTGTAGCAAAGCCTTTATTAAGTTCAACAACAACCAATCTCTTCCTGTAGTCTTTAATTACCGATTCTAATACTTTAATAGGTATTTTATATTTTTATTTGTAACATATTAAATTAACAAAACAGAAATATATCTTGACCTGTCGCAACAAATTTCTTCGTAATCTGGGAGAGATTTTCCTGGAAGCATCGTGTCTGCCTTTGTTCTCAACAGTATTACGTCTTTTAAATCTTGCAAAAAATGAACCAATTAATGAAAAAAGGTATGTTCGTGTCACTAGAGATGTTTCTTTAAATTTTTCATTGTTTCATAGCATAATAATTAGCTCTTTTGAGCACAAGTCATTTCCTTACGTCTAGCCATTATTAGAACCGTAATCAGTGAACAGTGGCTGCAGAATGATCCAGTTTTGAACTGAATGTTGCAATAGAGTTATTGATAATATTCTAGAACAGTTTAGAATCTTCTGCTTTGAAGTACAACCAAAATCTACCGTATTATAATGCAAAAGTTGATATTTTACGAACACATTTCCAATATTCGAAATATAAAAAAATACATAACTATCACTTATCGATGAATTTCTAATTTTAATTTGCAGATTCTGATTCTATGCCCCAAAATACATATATAACATTGTTATTCGAGGTTTTCATTCGCTCTAAGTGAGAATAACAAGCATTTGTTTGCTGTACGATCTCTTATTCAACCCCACTCTATATTCCCAGAATAACTGAATCTAACGAACTTGACTGGAATTCGAACTCGACTGGAATTCGAACTCGACTCTCCGAGCCGATATCTATTACACCAGAATGCACAACTATTCATTTTATTAAAAATATCACCAATGCATTTTTTTCATATTTATAAAACTGCCAACAATACATTTATAAAGCAAAATGACCATCTGTAGTTTGAGGCATACAACTGCGTTCAAAATATTTAGTTTTCGGCATTAAGTAACCTATCGAGTTTGATATGCCACTAAACTACATAAAATAAAAAGGCAAATATTGACCTGCCCGCAACATGCGCACATTTTAAAAGGCTCCTTCCGAAAATTCAGAAATTATGACTTCGAAAATAATTTTTTATAAAGCATGGCAGAAAAATAAAATGTCTAAATATATCTATATAAGTTAGTTGTATTTTGCAGTGGATGTAACAGATCATTTCTGAATTAATTTGATGTGATATTCTCCATGTTCATATAAAACCGTTAATCTTTAATTTAATGATTCAGCTACGAGAAATCAAGATTATGTATCTTTACTTTCTCTTATATCTACATTTATTCAAACCACAAAACTTATTCCTCATGACCATTTTAATAGCAACACTTGATTGGATATGGAACATTATGCCTTGCGGAATTTACTATAAAAATAAGTAGATTTTAAGCGATTTATTCATAATTAGATTTTCGAAACTAAAACACAAATAACACTTTTGAAATTTCGAGACGGCAGTGACATTTTTTAACGGGTGTAATCGAATCGACACATAAAGTCTATGGAAATAAATAAACTTATTCGTTAATATATAAGAAAGAAGTGTATGTGCGTGTGTGATTTTCTTTTACAGATTTATTCATGATATGATTTTAATTTAATAGAAAATCTAACGCGTCATTTTTGAAGATTTAAGAAGACATCATTTAATTTTTCGAAACGGAATAAATCCAGCAGGTGTCATTTATTTTTCAAAAGGCTTGCCTATGTAGTCTTCTGCAGCAAGCAATCTAGAAGAATTAAAGCTAACTTTACAATCAATGTAATGTCAGTTTTTAAGCCATGTCAGGAGTCTCATTGGGTGACAACATGCAGCCGTAACAGCAGTAAGAGTATCTAGAGCAAATTAGCCTGCCGGGTCCCATTCCTCTTCACACTGATCTTTGTAATTCTCAGATTTCCTTCTAATTTTGTTGAAACACAAGACGTGCGAGCAAAATCTATTGACGTTTAGCGTTTAGAAGTAATGATTTATAGTTTACGAAGAGTAAGTGTACGATATTTAAAGCAACGGCTGGAATTGTATGTTTACTCCTCCAATCCTAATCTCCATATTGATAACCACCAAACTAGTCTAGTTGTTTAGTCTACCACAAATATGGTCACTTGAACAGGTCACAAGTTACGACAGTGCAACTGCCATGGACAATAACTCTTGAGAAATTTCCTTGCAGTAAAGTGCCTGCATCATTGTCATTAGAATTCAGACTGACAATACTGTCCGATTTTTGATATGGAGGCGTAGCTCTATGCATAACTTTAAATTTACCGTTTTACATCGACATGAATAATTTAACATCAAATAAATACGTAGATGATCTGTTACGCCCCTGGAAAAAAAACGGTTCTTAATATATATATATATATATATATATATATATATATATATATATATATCAACATTTCTTCGTTGTGTTTTTTTTCCTTTTTAATTCAGAAATTCTGAAGATTCCGTTTTCACGCAAGGAGCATTTCTTTCACAATTTGTGCGTGCTGATAGCAAGTCAACCTTTGTGTAATTTGATCTCTTTAAGTTCGACATAGCCTCGTTATAGTTCAGTTCAGTGCAAGCGTGTTCACAGTTGGGGGAAGAAAAATACAGGTTGGGGGCCATGTAGAAATCGGCAGAGGCAAAGCTGCCTCAAGTGCCAACGGGTACATGGCAGAAACGAGCGGAAGTATTTGCCTTTCATTGCACCGTTCAAAAGATATTTAATAAACAAGGGATATCGTGAGAGAAATATGAGCCATTTTGAGGCAGGGTTTCTTCCGACAGCAATTTTCTCTTTATATCTATATGTCTAAATTTATTTATTTTTTTAATTTTTTTTTTTTGCATTCAGACAGTAAAACTATGGTATACGATCTACATAAGACCTTTTTAGAGAATAATAGAAATGGTAGCTTTAATGGGGCCGTTATTGCGTGTTGGAAAGGAAGGTCGGTGAAATGAGATAAATGAAGTGATATAAATGATCGGCAGATTGTAGTCGATATGTCTATCTTCCAATATTATGCCACTGGTATTCGAATTAACTCAAAAGATTTATTGCTTCCTAGAATTCTTCAGATAAAACAATGGTTTGTTCCGATTCTGGTACAAATACAGTGGTATATGCAGACAGGTAATTTTTTTTTATAATATAGCTGAAAAAAAATAAAAATAATGAACCATAAAATAATTGACCTACTGGCGGGATTCCTATACTTCGACTGTTTCTACTCAGTCAGTTATGTGCCACGCGTGATACACGCATAGGCGATCATGTATCTTTCGATACATGACTGAGGAGGCAGATATTTTCCCACAATAATTTGCCATTTCTTTCTGCGGTAGACCATTTGCCATCCAAAGCTATAAAAACCGGTCTGTCATGCTATTTACCCATAGCTGAGTGTGGGTGAAGAAGCGGATTCATACCTTTTTTCCAAGGGTATTAGCACGAAAATGAGTGTAATGGATTCGACTTGAATTCGAACTCGGCTCTCCGATTCCTCAATCCATTACTCCATCGTGCCTGCTTCTAGAGGGGTAAAATCTCGTCCCACAAAGTCATTTTTAAGGAAGATATTTACGAACTCGTGTTGAAAACCAATGTATCTTTAAAAAAGAAAAAAAAAACTTACTTATTGAGAACGGAGGTCTAGAGTGAGGGACTAAATAGTGACGGCCACAACAGGCGGTAGTGGAAAAATTTGGCTAAGTGTGGCAGTTATATAGGTAGTCGCGAGGGAGGTGGCCTCTTTTTTTTACCCAGTTTTGATGGTCGCTAGTATCAAGAGGACGTGTTGTCGGGATAAAGAACTGAAGACAATAAAGAAAACGTAGCAGACTAAAATAGTGACGAAAGAAAATAATGAAGATCCGTTACAATACAATTACGGACAAGTTTCAGAGAAACCTTCATGTGTCTGATTTCTGTATGTGTCATCGAATCACATCATGACTCAAATATAAAACTGATATATGCCTACCTATTAACTCAACTCTGCCTATCTATTGAATTCCATTGTCATTTTCGTAATACTTATAACACACAAACCCCAATGAATAAAACCATGCAACAATGTCTTTATATCTCAACCTATCCTGCTGAACATCACACAATGTCCTGATATACTCCATTAACGAGGTGCAATTTAAACGCTAATACTCAAAGACATTTCTGTGCAAAATAGACATTTATATGATCTTACTATTTATAAAAAATTATGTTTTTCTTTCAGTCATTTCTCTCTCAAGTCTGGGCGAATGGATATAAAACTATCGATCTGATACAACGGTGCACCATATTATATAGGTATATATCAATTACGTATGCATCAATTAAATATATTTTTAATTAGTAATCATCGCCATATTTAAAAACAAAATATTAATTTTCCATGATGGACATTCTCCGTGGCAACAACCTAATATTTTTCGATATATATGTTTAAATCAGGTACAAAGTGATATTCTCCAACATTTCGTAAGATTAAACATGGGATTTATCATAACTTCCCGTCTATAATCAGACAGTCAGTTAAATTTCATACGTGATACATGTTTTGGGCGATGATGTGCATTTGATTCATGACTAAGGTGGGAGATATTCCCGCAGTCAGGCTGCGGTTTCATTCTGTTGCAATAAACAATTTTTAAAGGTGTTAAATATAGAATTTGAGATGCGCCTTATACAAACGAAGTAAATACTAACGTTTTCCAGATATTTACGTGACCGTATCTGGGGCAGTATAACTGAAAATAAGTTGTATCTGCCGTCCCCAAAATAATGTGCAAATAACAATTAAAAATAATTTCAAAATAATTTCATAATTATGAAACATATTTAACTATGCTTCATTGCTCTCAAATAGATATGTATTGAGTGTTTATACATATATATATATATATATATATATATATATATATATATATATCGTGTAACAACATAATTGTCCAAATTGTGTAACAGCAAATTATCCAATTGTTAGATAAACCTTAGAACTGTAGTATCTTAGAAACGATTACAGATATTTTACTGCAATTCTTCGAGGTTTTTATAACACTACTGGACACTACTTTGAACAATAACAATGTATTTAGCTCTAAGCTGAAATGATGATCCTTATTGCCGTTGTGCCCTCCTGATCCAGTTTTCTACTCTACTGTTGTCTCTTTTTATACTTACTCACCGTCCTCTTGATGTTTCTTGTACGGGCTTTGAAATTTGAAGTCAGAGTATGAATGTTGATACCATTACTGAAAGCCCGAATGATCTCTTTCGTCTCTTCATTGCTCCGGTAGGAAGACATAGTGAAGCTGAAACAATGTGATTTTTAACTTTTCTCTTTCTAGCGAATAACTCGTCATTCTAACGAAAAATGGTATCAAGATGGCTAAACGTCCTATCTGATAACCTGGAAAAAAAGAAACTTAATTAGTTTAGTGTTTTTTTTATTTGTGAGATGGACAATATTGTGAATATAAACTAAATAACGAGATATTAGCAACTGTATACGCGTGCGATATCGTGCATATGCAGATAATCAAATAAATATTTAATTTAACTTGTGGGGCAAACAAAACAGTAGCTCAATGAAGTTAAACAAAGCTATGGATTACATATTAATAAATACACATATACGTACTTTTGGAATACTACTTAAAGTTTCATGGTTTCTCAGGTCGTCAGGCACGTATGGCATATGGACCGCTTATAACAGTTGTTTTTTTTTTGTTTTTTTTTAACTGGGTCTCATTGGAGAACCCAAAATATTATTGGGGTGTAAATTAAAATATTACTGTATGGATGGAGATATTGGGAGAAACAAATAAAACTGGTGCAAATTTAAAGTTTGTATGGTACTTGTACGTACCGCATGTATTTGGGGGCAAACAACAAAATATAAGTTAAAAATGTATAAAACATGAGGAGCATGCATTATGAATAAAAAGGAAGAGGTTGGTGCAGTAGATCGTGTATTGTTTATAAGTAATCTCTATGTTTCAAGGGCAAACTGAAACCCCCTGCAATCTGAGATGAGTTCATTCGCTTACGCGCAAATACACTTGAGAAAAGCATGAATTCAGCTTCTCTCCCTCCAACTACGGGTTAATTAGTTAAACTTGTATTAGTAAACCTCAAAAAATAATTCTTACAATTTAAAAATATATACTGGCTTAAATTACTTACAAACGATTGATAAGCCATATTAAACGAATCAATTGAAATGAATCACTTTTGGCCGTTGAATTCCTAAAAAAACGAAACACTTATAGGAAATATTTTTCCAACCTATAGATTTTTTTAAATAAATACTTATCAATAGTTTTCCCATAAATTTATATTATAAATAATTTTCTAAAATGTTTCCAACATTGTTTGGCAAAGACAAATTTTTCGTGAAATAAATATTGATGGCAAAATAAGATTTCACATCGTGTAAACTAAGGTAATATATGTGTGATTCAATTCATTCAATTTTGTGTACCTGGTTAGTTTGAAGAAACGATTAGGAAAATCCAGCGACTACTTGCTGATATTGTTCGAATCACTGTCTACGAAATAATTCTTCATTTTTCGCAAAACCGGCGAGCTCATTTAGAAACGTGTCTCTACACCCAACAGAGAAACGAAATTATATTGACATTGGCTCTGTCGGTGGCCTCCTTGTGCATTCCTGTGATAATAAGTCTTCTTGAGCTCACTGGAACACAACTTACAAGTACACTGTCATTAAATGCCATCTTACCATTGGCTGAGATTGTAATAGTCAAATGTTTTCATATGAAAGTGTGATTAGCTATATACGATGAGAGCTGCAACTTGATTTCTTGCAATGCTATAGCTTGATAAGCACTCAAATATGGCCATTGCTAATGTGGCGTTTTGCTGCTGCTAGGGTCATACATCCTTGTCTGCAGACGTGGCAACGTTGGGTGTCATTTGCTGGACTTGTGACATGAGTGCCGCATAAGTTTTAATGAATGACTTCTCTCTGTGTGTGGCTTCTTCCATGAGTTGTGTGGCCTGCCCTACTCATACGGACGCGGTCATATTCATTGTATATTACATGAACTTCTATGGCAATTTCCAGGGAAATTAATATCAATATATTTATGAACATATGACTTGATTTTTTTCATGAGTAACACGATTCTGTTCAAAGTCTTCCGGACAATTTTGAACTGCTTTCCTACAGCATAAACGTTCTAGATCTTAATTTTCGTTGTAAATTTTTCCAGATTTTGGCCTTTTTCAATATGTTATTGAGGCAATCTTTATGTCTTTTCTTCGGCTAATTCACCGTATACAAACAGCTGAGGGATCCTGTCGTTCTTCATCCTGACCAGATGACCAGGCTATGGAAAAAATTGATGTGTCAGTGATTCTAAACGAGAAGGATGAGTATTGGCAACATTTAATTTCGCGTCTTAGTCGAAATACCATGACGAGACCACAGACATATATTCAATTTTCTGGAAACATTGCTAGCCTTCTATTTCTGAGACAAATTTCATCTCAGAAAGTATTTTTCATATTTATTTTCCAGGCTGAATTTACGAACGTTTCCACAACTTCAAGTTTCTGCCCTATCGGCTATATATATATATATATATATATATATATATATATATATATATATATATATATATATATGTGCCAGTCAGTTATGAGCCATAAGTGATACATGCTTAGGCGATCTTGTATCGTTCGATGCATAACTGAAGAGGCAGATTTTCTGCCGCAGTAGATTACCATTTCTTACTGCGGTAGACCAGATGCTATATAGAAGGCTATAGAAACCGTTCTGTCGTGCTACTTACCCATAGATGGGGGTGGGGAGAAGAAGCGTGTTGAAACCTTTCCCAAGGTCAGTTCGACTGGAATTCGAACTAGGCCAGCCGATTCTTCAATCCAAGCCGCTATCCATTACTCGACCGTGCTTCCTATATGTATATTTGTTTATTTGAACAGCAATTCGTCTTTTATATAAGTGCCATTAAAGACGAATGGCTACGTCTTTTTTTTTCATGCGTTCATTTAAGCATATAAGTGATATCTTTTCTGAACATAAAGTGTGTAAAATCTGTCCGAATGTTCTTTATATCCGAGGACATTCAGTTATTCTATTAGCCATTATAATGGATATTTTGGGACTGAAGGTGTAAATTTTTATATATGTTTCTACAGTGATGCGGATTTCATTTTCCCATTTTCCAAACACGTTAAGCACATTGTTACCGTGTTCATATTTTATGTTATCGTGTTGTTTTCATTTTTATTGTTATTGCTTCTATTATTTTTAGCCATTTTTACATATGAATGAAGCTATTAAACTTGTATTTTCCACAAGTATGTTGTATGTTGGTAGGTTTCCATGTCTGTTCTAATGAGTCCTAATTGAACTATGGTTTAATTAGAAACGCAATTCCTCAAAGGTCATGTAAATTCATATATAATATTGGTTCTCTATAAAATGGTCATTGCATGCATATATATATATATATATATATATATATATATATATATATATATATATATATATCCATTCTGTGATTATCTGCCACTTGAGACTAACAAAATAATAATCCAGCATGGTGATTTAATATACGGATTCTCCAAATGAATCGATTTTATAATTTTAAATTCGGCCTTCCAGATTTTCTATATCGGTAGTGTTAACCTCGACTAAATATAAATCTCATTCATAGATTACATGTAGTGGATCTTCAGAAAGTCTACCCAAATATTTTACAAATATATTTATTCATCTAATTAATAAAGAATATGCTATCCAATTGGTGTTTGCATTGGTTCGCTAACCAAAAGGATAACGTACAATCCGAACGTTTAGTTTAGTTAGGAATGAAGGAAAGAAGTCCACAAGTTTCTTTTCGATGACTACCAATTTTTGTGGCAGATTTTTGTGCCTATTCCGAGTTGTCCATAGATGTGTGTGTATATATATATATATATATATATATATATATATATATATATATATATATATATATATATACATCCCACTAGTAGTTTTGAACCTGGAGAGAAATTTACCGTGGATGATTTCTTTTAATTATTTCACCCCAGGAAGGCAATGAATCACTAAGAAGCAAAGGGCTACAAAGTGTGACAGAATATGCTTAAAAAAACATAATTAAGGTGAGAGAATTATAAAAGAACAATAATTAAGAAAACAGAAAATAACAATTGACGTTGAATTTAAATATTTGAAAACCAAATTTGACTGTGAATCAAGAAGCCGGAAGAGAGTTCTACCAACATAAAGCGCGCGGTAAGGAACAGGATTAGCGCAGAATATAAGGCTAGCTGCAGAACTCATGCTGCGCTTAAATTCGTAATTTCGAGGTGCTAAACGAGAATGATCTTGAAATACAATCAGTGATCAAAAGGGAAACGTCAATATTGGAGAGCTTATCCATCATTTCGAATTGAATCTACAAATTGTAGTCATTGCGAAAGCAGCCTCGTATGAGTGTGTACCATAACGAAACGGTTCTGAGGCAAGATACTGCCTGGGTGAAATTTTTTCCCCATCAATAGAATATGAAGTGCCCGGCCGATAATAGGTCTGGACTGGTGGAACAAAGGATTGTAGTTCCCTCGACCATCCGTCATGTAAATAATGATAGAATAGCGAAATGCAAGCAAGATCTCCTTAGGCTGCCTAAGCACTTTTGAACTTTGTCGACCCTTGAACAAGGATTGGATAGCTTCAGTCAAGATGTGACAGAAATAACTCATTTTTAGTCTCATTACAGGAGATCCTAGGTACTTTCTGAAGCGGTGACTCGGAACCTATCATTTTACGATCATCTCTAGAAATCCATCGTATATTCTCGTCCCCCTGGAGGTCTAGTTTCAAACTCATACCCAAGAGATGTTCCGGGGAAGGAGCCTCATTTAGAATACAGCCGTTCACCATAAAACTCTTCTAGAATGAAGAAACGTTAATAGATTTGTATTAGGGTTTTTCTATCCCCATTGAGCTGTGCGAACAACTTTAAAGGAGACATCAACAGCCATTTTGTAGACATCTAGAATGCTTAGTGTTCACATAAAGCTTATTATTGGCCTATATATTTACAATATGGAGAAAAGAGTAAGCAGTGTTTTCAGGATTGCTATTTTTTCTAGACGTGCCTATGTCAACATTAATTGTACGGAGACAAGTGTGCTTCCAACAAAAAGATAAAAAAAAAAACACACACACACCGCAAAGCCCTTTAATACAACGAAAAGTAATATGAATACTTCTCTGAAATTTTCAAATAATATTCTATTAATGATAAACTGCGATAGTTCATTCATTATCATTTTAATATTTAGGCGCCAGAGTTTTACACATCTCACCAAGTAAACTGAATTAACGTTGATGCAGCAATAGATTTGATTTAAAAAGAATGGACACCGCTAAAAATTAAGAGAATAATAATCGATACTACATTATTTGGGACATCTTACTAATTGTAAGAAAATTATAGTCTTTGCTATCCTTCGACCATGTGCATTAGGGTTGAACATTTCCTAATTATCTCGGTGAAACGCCCGCCGGTGTCATTCTATTATCAGAATAAGCAAATTGTTTTAATTTTTTTTTTATTTTGTTCGAGGAAATAATTGTATAAATGGACGCAAGTTCACCACAAATGCAAAATGTTTCATAAATTTCAGGTAGTTCTAACTTTTTTTTTTATTTATTAACTCATATCCTAACATGCTGTGTGATTATATGAAGAACTAAAAGCAATGATTTTTCCAGGCATATTAAAGAAACGAACAGTATTCTTAACCTATTTATTTTCCTTATTGCTTTGATAACACTATAAATAGCACACCATATGAAGTGAAATAATAATAATAATAATAATAATAATAATAATAATAATAATAATAAAAGTGGGCCAATATCTGCACTGGAAAATCTGCAACTTCTACGGGAAGGAAACTAAAAGAAACTGGTATGAACACCACCCAGGCCCGGTTACGGAGATAAGACGTGTTACAATTCTATGGGACTACACAATACACACTGACAGAACAATCAAGGCCAACCGGCTAGATATTGTTATTAAAGACCATAAACAAAAACGATGCCTCCTTATTGATATGGCAGTCCCTGCTGACTGCAATGTATCTTTTCTTTGAAGATATTCAAAAAGTTGTCAAAGTACAAGGACCTTGAAATAGAAATCTCGAAAATGTGGCATATGGGAACATCAACAAACCCTGTTGTAGTTGGAGCCCTAAGACTGATTGGAAAAGATTGCAGTAGACTAATTGAAGGGATTCCTGGAAGTCCATGCCTCAAGGAGATACAAAATATTGTTCTGACAATTACAGCCCACACCTTACGAAGGGCTTTATCTATGTAATTTAATTTTTTTTTTTTGTCAGTGGAATGTGTCATGACGCCATTTCTAACCGTAGGTCCCTGGGCGGGACCTGGAAAGAAATGTGTAAACGCCAGAAATCAAAGAAAATACAAATAATAATAATCATTTTGTTACTCAGCCCCCCACTTCTCTAGTGTGCACAACTAATCCTCCTATTCCGTTTTGATTGCGTGGAAAAACAAAAGACATCGGTGACGCTACTTGGTTTCAGTGAAGAAAAGACAGAAAGATGGAAGTGTTTAACGCCTCAGATTTTTAGTAAACTATTCCCATTCATCCCATGTTGTCGTGATAAAAAGCTAGTTGGGCATATAGCTTCTTCCCCAGACCTGTTACTACATGGATGAAACTCCCGAGAGGATGCTTCCCTGAAAATTACATTCTTGGTCTCTTTAAGTCCAACGTCAACCCATATATATCCTACTTATCCTCATAATACTCTATAACTTTCCCCTTCACATATATTCATAACAATCACACTAAGTAATCTTTAATTTGAGTTGCTCTTAGGTCTTGTATTACGTGGACCAACAGTAAAAATAATGATAGCAGTAAGCGCTGGGTTAGCAGCAAAATAGAATGTCTGGGGAAAATTGAATGCGACTTCGAGTCCCATCTAGAATCTGATCTTTTGTTTGGTTTGATTTATTTTGTTTTACGGCATACCAAACTCAATGCCGACAGATTTTTTTTTATTGTTCATAATATTTTTTTTCTAAATGTATTTCTCGTAATATTTTTTCTTCTAAAATATTTTTCTGGTAATAATTTTCCTTCAAATATGTATCGCTGGTAATATATTTTTTTCAAAAATGCATTGCTGGCAATAATGTTCTTACAAAGTATTTCGGTAGTAAAAAAAAAAAACAAAAAAAAAAACACTTCTACACATCCACAGTGCTCCTTCCCCAGTTTGGGTCTTAACCATTTGCCCATAGCTGGGACCCCAACAGGTGCCACCACTCCGGTTCAGGGTGGACCTGAGAACATCAGCAATGAAGAGGTGGCTACACGCTCCATAAAACCTCCCGACCAGAGTCCCCACCGTTGGACGTAGATCATTGCCTTGCCCAGGACGCGGATGTTGTTTATCGTCATACCCAATAGGAATCTAATCTTTCTTTCCGATTAACAGCCTGTAGTAATAAAATGTAGATACTTATAGTAGTAATGATATGCAAAAATGAAATACATAGTAGTAAATAATTAGTAACTTTTATATTTTCTGTATTAATAATTTCCTCGAAACCTAAAAATCCCTGATTGGAATTCAACAGAATATAGATCCAAATCTCTTGACCATGATGTGGTCCTCATCTTTGGTACCACGCTTTACAAATACTGTTGCGCAAGGGAAAAACACTGGAAGTTCTGTCACCTTCTTATCGATAATCCTGTGAATTTCATTAATTCAGAAAATAGAAATGCGAACAGTGTCAGTAACAGGACTATTGATGTGAACACCTGAGAGGATCCCGGAGATGAACCAGTCACGCATGAAAGGAGTCACGTCATGTTGACAAGTTCCAGTCCGCTCCAGAAGATACGGGCGTCTGTTGGTCGTCATTCTTCGATCCTACCACAAAGCAAATCAAATTTTACCACCGAAGGAAAAAAGTAGCCGGAGGGTGGAGACAACGGTGTGTCAGAAAAAAAAAAAAAAAAAACATGCCATTCAAATGTGACATGCTTGCTTTAACTTTTTGTGCCAGTGCTCTTGAATTTTGGAAGAATGTTGGAATGTTTTCAATTTCTGAAAACAATTTGATTGTTCGGGCAAATACGAGAAATCAAGCATAGCAATTGGTTTACCAATGTACACCTGGAAGATGCAGAATCTAAATTACAATATTCAGACAATGAAGTTGGTGGCAGTTCAAGTGAGATTGATACGGGAAGTGACGCGGAAATGGACAATGCCGAAAGAGAAATAGTTGAAAGAGAATTGCATGTCAGGTTTGATGACGTTATAGATATTGATGCCTAGCCAAATGGAATTGAAGAGGAACTAGGGTGATTATGGAAAGACTGGGCGAAATATAGAATGAATTTGAATTGAAAACGTTGTTGAATGTGTCCGAATGTGGACTGCGGACAGTGCAGGAAGCGTAAGTCAGTGGAATATACCGAGAGAGATGATAAGACAGGGATCATAAGGTTGACAAATGCTGCTGGGCACCTGGCTTATGAGTGCTTCGGTGTTAAAAAGAATAAAGGGGAAAAAAAGCCTAAAGAATCCCGTTGAAAGATTTTGGAGGTAGGTATCTTAAATCAATAGAGAAAAGACGTGGGAAAGATACATGCATGACACAGAACAAAATGCGTGAAGGCAAAGGTAAGTAAAAGAATGCGTTTTCACATGAGATACATGTTTAGATTGAAAGAATCTCATGCAATGATGAAAAAGGAGAAAGAACAAATTGAAACCAAAGCTAATCAGGCCAAACGCTACTCAAACCGACAAAAAGACATCGCACGGAATAATCCGTTTACTGTAAATCGGAAGCGATTCTGCAGAATGCAAGATTTTAAACCAAGTTGTTTCAAAAGCTGTGGCGATTCTCATTGAACCGCAAAATGTAAACAAAAGGCTTAAAAGAAAATTGTCAGTTCATAAAAAAGAGATTCATAAGCATATCAAATAAGGATGTGTAAAAACTTATATATAAAGTACAGTGTATGTGTGTATGTCTGTGCGTATATGATTCCAATCAACTACACCGCTCCGATTTCAATGATTCATGGCTCATTCAAAAGCCCTAAAAAGTGAGTCTCAGGGAACAATTTTCACTGGGCTCAGATTCAGGGTTGCCAGAATATGCAAGATTAAAATATATATATTAATATATTATACTAGCCATTATCGTTGTTTCAAGGGGAGTAACTCTTATTTTCCTTTTGTATCTAAAATAGCAGGCAGCTTAAAATTTTAAAATAGCTTAAAAGATGACCTATAGAGCGGCATTTAATATAGCTACTGTGCCGACTATTGATTTGACATCATCACTATATTTAGGGAGGAATAAATGCGATAGGTATGAATAAACTACAGAAGCACTCAAAATTGATCGTTGCATTTAAGTATTGAATTAATTTTTAAAACTAACCTTTTAAAAGTTCAAGCGATAAGTCTTCTGCTGCTACTTAATTTAAAGGCGTTTTGATGTACGTAGGTCCTTATTTTGCGTACAAACAATTATTTTTATTTTATGGGTGACAGAAAAGGGGACAATTCATAAGATAAAATTAATATAGTGTAAAGATGGGAAAATAGAATTACAATTAGTTATAATTCAACATTTGAAGAGTTAGAGACATATAATAGCTAAGTAAAAACTATATTATGGAATCTATATGAATAAATGCGAAAATTGGTGCTCAATTGTCCGACGACTTCTGCGATTAAAAGGACCCACTTCTACTTTACAGTAATTTGTATTTACGCACCCCACGACGTCAGGTTGTGACACAACGTCGGTTAAACCGAGTGGGGAGCCCGAGCGTGTACACCCGGGATAGGAAGAAAAATTGCCCGAATCCCCCACAACCCTCGGTTGCGCCGGCCTTGGTGCGAGCACCAATCCCTCTCTCTGGTGTAATGAGAGGGCGCGGCCTCGGGCAGCTCTTTCCCAAGACTGGGCACCTGTCAGTATAGTTTTTCTCAGTTCCTTTGACGGAGCCGCCCCTGAGTGCACTCTGCCCAAAGACAGAGACGCAACTGACAGATAATAAATAGATGTGTTACAAACCACTCGAGAGATTCAGATTGTGACACAAGGTCAGCTTTTAACGTCAGGACCCAGGTGTCTTCATCCGGGCCGCCAGCCTTAGCTGGTCATAGATTGTCCATGCTGGCCAGAGCTGGTCTGAGTTAGTCATAGGTGGTCAGAGCCGGTCCAAGCTACTCAAAGCCGTGATGCTACAAGCACAGGGACGGATCCCTGCGCCAGGCAAGTATCAAGTGTCGGTCTATAACTTGTTTTAGTCAGCTTTGTCAGCTTTTGGCTATGATTTTAGCAAAGTCTTATAATCACATGCTCCTTTATTAGTCCTTTAGTCAAGCAAATGGATAGAGAAAGGGCTCACAAGGAACCAATGATCATTTAATAAGCAGTAATTTAGATTGATTTCAAAAATGATTTCGGTATGATTCTTTTTGTTAATTGTCAAATGTCTTCATATGTTTAGGGAAGCCAATGACGTAATCACCATAATGGAAAAATTAATTCTCGCTGGAAAACTGATTTGTACACAGTAACTAAATAATTAGGCACAATATCAATGAGAGCGTAAATATTCCTGGACTACACCTCCTCATTCCTGATCTTTTTAATTGTCAGGGGTGTTTATGAGTTTTTAATCGAAGACATATATAAGCTGTCAAGAGAATGGACAAAGTCAAATCGCTTGCACTTTGTGGATGACCTGAAAAATTTTCCATGAATGAAACATATATTGACTCATTTGTTAAGATTTCCCATTGGTGTTGCAATGGAATTTGGGATTTCAAAATATGCGGGTTTAATAATGAAAACAGACGAACGGGGGAATAGCCAGTTAACTCATTTGCCAGAGAGTGAAATAAAATTTGTTGACCCTGAGCGATGTAAATATATTGGAGATTTAGAGGTGGATTATATTTTGATAAAAAAAGATGAGAGAACATATGATTGCGCCATAGTAGCCAAGGTAGAATTGCAGTTGTAATCAAAATTAAATGGTGATAATGTGATGTCAACAAAAAAAAAAATGTTTGTGATGTGGCAATATTATGAAACATCACAACTATTTTATACTGGACAAAAGCGGAGAAATAGAAAAAAAAAAGAATTCTGATCAAATTAAGTACATGCAACCAAAAGAAAACTACAGTATAGTCCGAAAGACTTGTTACACCTATTTAATATAATATTATATTTCATCGCTATCTGGGGCATTATAAAGGAGAGTTTAACATGAACGATACCCGAATACCCGTCAGTTGAGGAACGCCGGTCATAGAGCCTTTGTAACAATCAATAAAGCACAACTACGTAAACTATTATACAGGACATACAGGACGCATCATTTGGTGCTTCGAAAATGTGGTTGTTCATACAGGCCTTCTCGATGTACGAGAGCGTCAATAAAAGTGAATAAACTGAATCCAGTACATGGGCTTTGTATTGTTGTATTCCTTTTTCTTTTGTTGCTGTTGTTACAGTTTTTTGTGTATATACTGTATAGAATGACTTATTTCCTTTTATAGTCTACCAATAGAAGATTAACCAATTAGAAACCGCAGAACACTGTATCCGTCGTGCATAAAGGCGGCCATCTTTGTTTTCCCTACCGGAAGAACCAGAGCCAACTTGTCAGGCGAACACGGCAGAAGGAAGAACTACCCTTCTGTGATATCCACTGCGAACTGAACTACGCTTTCCTACTGTCTCCGAAATATTCACTGCCAACCTCTGGATTCTATACTCGAAGACGACCGTCATGAAAATGTCTAACAGCTGTTATATACCGTACCTATGAGTATTAATAGGTATGTCCCAATCCTCATAAATACGTTAGACACTATTGTAAGTGCTGGTGGGGGTAATATGCTGTCTAAGTAGTCCACCACTAGCAGTGGTTTACCTTCTTCACGCCGCTGGCGAGTATTGTATTTAGTCGATGTTATAACGATTACAATTTCATTTCCAACCTCCGCTTTAGTTATTTCTCTTTCAGTAGCATTTTCTAGGTTACACTAGTTGCCCTCATTACTTTTTTGTAGGGGGTGACAAACTGAACCAAACTGTACATAAGATTATTTATCCCTAGTAAATATAGAAGAGTAAAAATTTATAGCATAGAATAAATTGTTGCTGGTGAATGCAGATATATACATCTTTATCTTGCAAGATGCTACCACCTTTGAAATGTTTTGTTTTCGGTAAGAATTTGAATAAGGAATATCGAAGGAAAAAAAAGAATGATAGATTTCAAATGCGTTTACCAATCTTCGTCGGAGAATAATTGGTTTACGCCCTTATTATCTCTCGTCCACGGGCGTCATGCAGCAAGACTAGCTCTGCTCTGATCGTTAATTCCACGGAAAGTGCTCGGACGATGCACATTCCTTCGTTCCACTACGTCTATTATTCACGGCTAGAACCCGCCATGTCACTCACTTTGTAGTAATTGAGCCACGTTCCCTCCCTAGTCCATCCGTGAGAAGTAAGTTCTACTCGAAGAACTTCTTCCCGCTAAACACTACTTTATGTAAATGACTTCCAGGATGATGCTTCCCCGATCGCTACAAGCTTTTCAAGGTTAGGGTTAACCGTCATCTTCCTCTCCTATGCGTAAAATCTGCCGCCTAACGTAAACATCTAAACTTACATTGGAGCAAACCACCAACATTCTCTCCGTTTACCATTGGTGAAAAGTAAGTTCCACTCGGATAGCTTTGTCCAGAGAACCACTGTTCTGTAGAACTGACTTCCAAGAGGATTTTTCATAGATCACTTCAATTAACCTGTTCAAGTCTAGATTTAACTGTTATCTTCCATTCCTATCCATATAAAATATACCTTAATGTAACCCTCTACCACGAGTGGTCCTTGGGACTAGTAAATAAAAATCTAATACAAATCCATTATTGCTAAGCGATTAGCTACAAGGGAGCAGCCATTTGTGCATGAACAGTTTAAAATATGGACAAAGTAGGTTAATGGTGTCACCTCATGAAACTGTTTGATGAGATATGCTCTGAAATAAGTGTGTTTGATAGGAGTTTCACAAGATTAGCCTTTAAATGCACATTCTGTTGATAAGATTTTCAACAGTCTTGCAGAATCGGATAATTTAGAGTATGTGAGAGAAAAATAGTGATAGTGAGGCATGGTATAAGTAGCTTCCAAATGCTTACGTAGATAAAATATCAGAGACGCTATGATTAATTTTGTTCGCAATTCCATTGGCATTTCTGCCGAACTTCCAGCAATTGATACACGCATAAGCCGGTGAAGATATTGGAGAATTAACACGTGAAACTCCTGTGGGACTTCATTTGAAACTGACAGAGTTATTGAACACATACCACCAGGCATAACATTGATGATAAAAAAATACTTTTTTTGTGTATGTCTGTTGATAGACGAGTTATATACACGAGAGATTAATACATTTCAGGAAAAAAAAAAAGAAAAGTTGGAAAGCTTTGGAACTACTCAAAGTTGAAGTTGGATGTCGAGAAAATGTCGAATCAGATGTCAAATTTGTGGAAATTGTCATTGGAGTTCTTGTATCGATTGCAAAGAATGCCCAGAAACAGGCTGGTACCAACAGAAACGCATATAAAATACCAAATTTACAAAAGAAAAAGACTTAGGTACAGTAAATACTCTACGAAAGCTCTAGTTGTCTGAATTCCTGAAACTTTAGTTGGAGAAAGAGGGAGGGAAAAGAGAGGTGCCAGTTAAAAGGTTGCCAGTTATTGTTATTTATTGTGTGAAATTACACAATTATGACACAAGTCCGAACTGCGGAAGAGTTGGGGCTGATCGTCACTATCTATCTTATACCTAACTAATCTGATTCATGACGCATTCACTCATTAAAATTTGTCCATTCACCACAAAAACTCGTCCGTCACCAATCAGTCATATATACACCATAATACCGCATCCTCTCAAGGGAGTCTTACAAAATTCGCCCCATACCATAAAAATATAATATAAAAAAATATAAAATATAAAAGTTTGTCAGTTATTTGAAACTAACAATGTTTAACACTTTAATAAAAACAAGGATTAAAGAATTAACATATTAATTACAATTTTTAATTGCAGTTTTTATTATGACATCGACCGCCACGAGTTTTCTCGTTTTAGTGGTCTTGACATAAAGGCGAGAATGTTACTTCGTTGATTTGAACGAAAATAAACTTGTAGCATGAAGTCTAAGTGAGAAATAAAGATCTTACTGTCAACTTGTTATGGGATCTTACCCATTAATAATAATAATGAAATATTCCATATTAATAAATACTCCGCCTCAGGAGTAGTCAAGGAGCGAGTCAGTCGTTCAAGTCGAGTCAAGAGTCGAGTCAAGAGTCGAGTCAGGGGCAGTCCGAAACAGAGTCGCGTTCTGACATTTACTGCAAGATATTGGAATAGTGATACTGGTCGAGACTACATTGTTCACTCTACTAAACCTGATTGTTCATACTAACACTTCTACTTCTTTGTATATATTCCTGTTTGTAATATATCTGTGTTATTTCATATCTGTGTTCGAATTCTTCTTTTTTGGTTCTACGAGGAACCGGACCATAACACAACTATAAAAAAAATAGAGGACAATATATTGAAAATATAACACACAAACGAAACATTTGAAAAATAATATTATTACCTAAGTTGGCTATTAAAAACTGTTATTTGAAGTTAGATTTCGTAATTAACCTCTGATAGGCAACGTTTTCAAAATGCCCGGAAATAACAGTGACAGACATTTCAAGAATGCACTCCAAGGTAACGATGTCAATATGGAAGAATATAATTTTATAGCATAGAATAATTTGTTGCTGATGAATGCAGATATATACATCTTTATCTTGCAAGATGCTATCACCTTTGAAATATTTTGTTGTCAATAAGAATTTGAATAAGGAGTATCAAAGAATAAAAAAAGAATGATAGAGTTCAAACGCGTCTACAAATCTTCGTCGGAGAAGAATTGGTTTCCACACCTACAATCTCTCGCCCGCAGGTGTCATATGGCAAGCTTCACTCTCCTCTGATCATTAATTCCATGGAAAGTGCTCGGACGATGAACATTCCTTGGTTTCACTACGTCTATTATTCACGGCTAGGACCCGCCATGTAGCAATTGAGCCACATTCTCTCCCTGTTCCATCCGTGAGAAATAATTCTACTCGAACAGATTCTTCCTGCTAAACACTACTTTATGTAAATGACTTCTAGGAGGATATTTCCCCGATCGCTACAGCCTTAAGCTTTTCAAGGTTAGGGTTAACCGTTATCTTCTTCTCCTATCCATACAATCTGCCGCTTAACGTAAACTTCTAAACTTACATTGGAGCAAACCACCCACATTCTCTCCGTATACCATTGGTGAAAAGTAAGTTCCACTCGGATAGCTTGGTCCAGAGAACCACTGTTCTGTAGAACTGACTTCCAAGAGGATTTTTTCTAGATCACTTCAATCTTAACCTGTTCAAGTCTAGAGTTAATTGTTATCTTCTATTCCTATCCATGTAAATACACCGTAATGTAACCCTCTACTACGAGTGGTCCTTGGGGCTAGTAAATAAAAATGTAATACAAATGCATTGTTGCTAAGCGATTATGTAAATGACTTCCGGGAGGATATTTCCCCGATCATTACTATCTTTAGCTTTACAAGGTTAGGGTTAACCTTTATCTTCATCTCATGTCTGTACAATCTACCGCCTAACGTAAACCCCTGTACTTACATTGGAGCAAACCGCCCACATTCTCTCCGTATAAAAAAACAAAAAAAAAACAAAAAAAAAAAACAAACAAAACAAAAAACAAAAACAAAAAACGAAACAGTCTCCGGCTATTGTGAAAGCAAGAACAGAATGTAATTATAATGGCTGTACAGGACCAACCCCTGTGCAAGAGGAATTACCAACCGCCATAAAAAGATCTTTCTTATCAAATCGTCATTTTGGTTAATAAGATTCTGAGATTTGTCCATTTAGGTTAATGCTATCCAAACTTGAATAAAGACAAGAAGAAAGCGTGTTGTACATTCATAAGACTATTGTTATAGTGTCCCAGGCGCTGAAAAATGAAATGATCATCAATCGGAACATATTGAAAACCATGGAGTTAATATTCCTTTCTGAATTTACGCATACACACTGACAAATATATAAACTATAAGAGAACATAGATGTTAAATGTTACAAAAAACGTTTTCTCATAGATATGAGAGGCACATTAGATAAAAATTCATAGGTAAAATAATATGATGAAATAGATAATAAAATCTTTAAATTAGCGTTAAATTATCGCAAGTTAAAACTGACGTTCGACATACAATAATTTGAATTCAGGAATGGATAAATAAAATGTTTCAATCAAGAATAGTAAGAACGTACCTGGTGACATATTTATAAGAGAGTGAAATTTGCACTGTTTGAAATTTGAACATCTACTGATAAAATTTAATGCTATGAATTTTATCGGCTATCCAATTCCATAGAGTATGAGACTGAACTATACAGGCCAGGGATTGAAAACTTTATGTCATCAAATTCAAAACGTTAATATTTATATTATAAGGTGGGACAATCATGTAGTTATATCTTGCAGCCTTTATCCTAGAGAACAAAAGATATCCCTAGACATAGGCAGCAGTACAAGAGACTAAAACTGTAAATTAAATAAATGATATTGAACAAAAGAATCGTTGTCATACTAACAAGAAAAATGTGGAAATTATTTTTTAATGGAAACTAATTGAAATAACACCATGACCTTGCTGGGCATGTGTGAAAACGAGAACATGACATAGAAGACTGTTCTTATGACAGTTTGCCTATTTTGAACCATGCGAAACAGAATAGAACGTATTTTTATTATTGTTAAAATCATATCACCTGAAGCAAGGCGGAAATGCGACAAGTACGCTGGGGTTACAATGAGTGAAAGTTAATTTTGTTTATCTGTTTCTTACAAAGGTTAGTGGTAATTTTAATCATGTTCCTAAATTTGACTATGTTATGGGAGACGGTATCATTTTTTTCATCGTAAGTTCTATTTAAAATAATAAATATATTTGATTTGCCATTCTTCCTAATAACAGGGTGTTCCTAAAATCTGGACACAGCGAATCTCATTAACGTCCATATTTTCTACTTCCACTGATTAAACACGGTTTTGTCGAAAGAAGAAAGAATTGACATCGTTTTATGGGTTATGCTAAAAGAGGTGTGCTCAATGAAAATCGCAGATGCAACACACTTTTGAACGCATAACGAGTGAATGTGCTAAAATTGACGGAACTGGGGATTTATTGTATCGAGTTCAAATGAATCTTACAAAGCGCATCAACCTTTCCAACACAAATGATATAAATCATATTGAAGATCTTATTTGGTGATATTTCAATTCAATAAGATACTGCTGAAAATTTAATTTCTTGAAAATATGCATTTTTTTTGTATCCACACTTGAGGCACGCGCTCTATAATACGTTTTCTTTAAGTTCATTACAGATTTTACATAACTCTTTATGTTATTCGATGCTTTATGTCTAACGTTTTCGTTTCCAGTTTGAGTAAGGTTTAGATGAGTTTGCTCTCAGATGATTCTGTGCAATGTTTCAATCTTCACGTTTATATATATATATATATATATATATATATATATATATATATATATATATATATATATTGGTTGGTGCAAAATAATGACGTAATAATGTCGCTTTTGACGTATTTTTTAACGTCAAAAACGACATTATTACGTCATTATTTTTGCACGAACCTATATATATATATATATATATATATATATATATATATATATATTGTTAGCAAAGATGGATTGTGGCTGTTTGGCTCGAAATTCATTAATTCCGTTTCGTATAGAGGGAGTTGATAACCATAAAGATTAATAAAGTTGTTAGAAAGTTGTTCAATACATATATAGTTACTTTCATATATTTTTTAAAAAATAAAAATAGTTAATACGCTGCTTTTTAGTTATAGCAGAAAAAATGATTTATTACGTTGGTGCAAAAATAATGACGTCATAATGTCGTTTTTTAACGTATTGTTTAACGTCAAAAAACGACATTATTACGTCATTTTTTTTGCACCAACCTAATACTAACATCTGGTAAATATTATTTATAGTAGAGGATTTTAGCAACTAGTAATTTTAATTATTTTCGTTTGGAGATTTTTGATATTATCCTTAAATGATGTAATTTCTTTTTAGATATGAGAACTTTGGGATCTTACAGTGTTACCGAGTTTGTTCGCTAAAGGGCAATATATTTTAAATGTTGTATTTGCGCAGTGATTATTCATCGAAACATGTTTTTAATCAAATAACACGCCTTTTACATTGTCTTTCCTATTTGCGTGTTTAAAAATGTGAATAAATTGCATATATATATATATATGTATATATATATATATATATATATATATATATATATATATATTTATTATATATATATATATATATATATATATATATATATATATATATATATATATATATATATATATATATATATATATATATATATATATATATATATATATATATATATATATATATACATACATACATACATACATACATATATATATATATATATATATATATATATATATATATATATATATATATATATATATATATAAAGACATAAAAAAAACATTTCTTCTTTACCAAGGTGTTTTGTCCCCTGAGGGACATTATCAAGGTAAATGTAACAAATTTCCTTTCCTTCCAATATTTCTTTCCTTTTAATGAAAAATATTAGCTTAAGCCCTGAATATATTTAAATACCTCCTTTGTTTAAAATTGAAAGAAAAAGGTTCACTCTAGAACTTCTGTTATTCACAATAAAAAAAATACATATGTAACTTATCAGAAAATCATATAAAATATAATTACATTAATAAATAAATATGGACAAATATGAAAAGAAAATTAAACAACATCTTCAATTAATTTAAGTAGGAAATACATTCCATCAGCTAGCAACATCTGTGGGCTGAATCTCCTTACTTAGCTACAAGAATATATACGTGTCATTTTAAATTTCCGTTTTTGAAAATTTAGCCATATCTTTCAAATACATGCTGAAAAATTACCTCATGTTTAATCTATTTCAATTCACGTCTAGTACGTTAAACTTATTCAACCTCGAGGGATGGACTATATTCAGTGTCGCAAATAGATATTTAAAATTTAATATTTAACAAAGACAGCTGTTGAAAAATTGATGATAGCCCATCTATATGGAAGCCTCGGCAGGACAGATTGTCCGAGTCTTAGTAAGAGGTGTGTGGTAGTTATCTCTCATAAAAGGAAAGAAGCCTGTAAAAATCCAACCCTGATATTAACCATAAGACCCCAAATTAACGTTATAAGAAAAATGAAGTGAAGCTAAAGGCTTAAAAAATGATTTTTATAAAACAAAATGTTTTATTATTAATTATTTAAAACCTTTTTCCCACTAAAAATACAAAGAATAGGCTTACGACTAAGATATATAACAAGATTAACAATAAATCGTATTTTTATTAAGAAAGAATATATTAAAAAAATGTTTTTTTTAAGGAATAAAAATAAAAATAAATAATATTTAATGATAACTATAAATATCCATTTCAAATTTTAAAGAAACATAAAATTATTAAGAATAAAATCCATATCCAGTAATATATAATCAAACAAAAACATTTTTTAAAAATTTAAAATATATAATGATGAAGTAATTTAAGTAAGGGGAGTTTAAAGTAGTGGATAGTTATGAGATTGATATGGAGAATATAGAAATAAGTATAATGAAATGTTTAACATTAGAAGGATATATATATATATATATATATATATATATATATATATATATATATATATATATATATATATATATATATGTCTGTCTGTCTGTCTGTCTGTGTGCAGGTATGTAGAAAAATAGGAAAGAACACCTCAGGTAAATAATCCAGGGTTCTTTAATATTTTTGTTTTTATTTAAAAAACAAAAAAACAAAAAAAAAACAGTGCTCAATACAGAAGTAGAGCTTCGATTATAATTATTGTTTTTAAAAATATCATTCCTTCGCTACATAAGAGTTCACATATTTCAAAAACGAGAGCCGAAACCATCAATATAATTATTAAAAATTAAATTGAATTAAAGTAACGAGCCCTGTTTCATCCTCAAGCCAAAATTTAGGAATAACCATTTTTGAAATTTACGTATCGTTATAAGCGTGTTCATACGTTACCATGGAAACGGCTGGGGCGACCATTTTTATCCACATTACAGTCACCTTCAGGGAGAGGTCAAGCTGAGCTAGGGTGGGGTGTCTATTTCAAAGCGAATTATGTCTTATACGCGCATCGTCTCTTCATTCACGGAGAAAGATAGATTTTGGCACCATAGTATGTTGTTAAGTGTCTGGATAATTTTGATTATTTATTTGTTTATTTATTTATTTTCAACGGGCTATTTCATGCATAAATGCGTCGCACTAAACTACAATTTGTTTTTGACGACTTTATAATTGGGTTAAGCTTTTTAGTCCTTTATTAAACTATGAAATTTGATTTTTTAATGCAAATTATTTAATGCGAAATTTTGTTGATGTCGTCAAAAAACCGTTAACACTTATCTATGCTCTAATAAATTTTCATTATTTAGAAAATTAATTATGTGTAGCTTTTCATGTCGGCATAAAGGGCATGGGTCATCCCAGGTTTTACAAGTTCTTGTTCTATTTATTATTTTCCATTTTACTTTTTGTGTTTTATTCATTTCTTTTAAATGCCAAAAATATTTGGATAGAGATGTCTGATTTCTACTTCTAATATTATTGAAGGAGCTTTTATATTCATTCTTCGTTGACCCAATGTATATCCTATCGGTGTTAGGGCTCTTAATGGATGAGATTTTGCAGTGGTATACTACGGATTTTATGAGGCATTTATTTTCTAACGTGCGGTTGTCAGGGTTTCTACAATCACATAATTTTTCATTATTCCTGTCTGATTTTAGTTTAGGATTTTTATTAATACTTATTTTGGCGCGGGGGTGTTTCCAGGATTTTGTTATTATGTTTTTTTATGATTCTTTCTAGATTTTCAGTGCAACTGTAACTTAATTTTAATGTGTTTTTATTAAAGATCTCGCTAAGTCTGCTTTTAGTAGGAAAGTGTTTTTCGATTAAAGCTAGGAACTTATGTCCTAGCTTAGTACTAACCTTTTAGTTGAACGGAGGGGTATATCAGATGATTTTTCATTTCCTGTTTTTATTTCTTTTATTGCTATTGTTTCTATAACTTATGTTAGCGTTTTAATTAACACGTTAATTTAAAAAAAAAAAAAAAAAAACTTTAAAAAAAACGGACGCCTGAAGATTGAGTGATTAAAATGCACAAATTACAACCGGGTCATATAATTCCGTGTTTGTTTGTTTTTTGGGGTTTTTTTTTCATGCTAAGGCGCAAGGTGTTTTTTTTATTTTTCGTTATTTCCATCTTTCATCATCTTAGATCTAACATTTCATTTTTTTTTATTTTTATTTATTTCTCCCTTAAATAAGACATTCCTTCATGTTAATGTATTTTTCGTTCCTTCTTTCCTGGACCCCGTGGTTTGAACTGAACTGAACTGAACACGCACTTACCAGCGTTTGCATTTGAAACATTCAACGTGTCAAAATCTCGTAACCTTTAAAGCAAAAATGCGCTTGGCCATAAACCTACGATTCGACTATACAACAAACCGCACCGGTGATGGCTTTCAGTTCAAAGAAAGTCATTGTGAACTAACAAACGCATGAAGAAAGCGATAAAAATGCATAACGATATTGAATTTCAAGTCTTCGTATAAGTCCTTCATACATGGGATGACTTTTGTTCATTTTGTTTAATGTTGAATATATTACAGTAAAGTTTAAAATTGCTAACTTATTAATTCATTTTCACAATAATTAACTGTATCAAAGAAGTAATCTCTAATGATAATATAAACGCTACAATTATTAACGTTCCGAGATTTGCACAGAAAACTCCGCAGATAAGCATTCACTTTCATCGTCGAAACGTGCAATCTATGTTAGTTTATATTGCATTAATTCAGGTCTCCGAACAATTTACATTTCATTTTCAATATACATCATAAAAATTGTGTTTCGAAACTGAATGAAAATTATGAGTTAGAATGCAGGAAGCTGTTCAACATTTTATGTCTTGATGGCGGGGACAGAGGAAAGGAAATGGAGTTGGATAAGCATAAAATAAAAAAAACCAAAAAAAAAAAAAACCGAAAGGATCCCATTAAAAATAATTAGAAAAATTCTCTAAATTATTTAATGTGACATGGTTTTATATATATATATATATATATATATATATATATATATATATATATATATATATATGTATTACTAAATATACATATAACTACGTTAGGTGGGCGACTTATATTTTCGTTGGTTACCCAACTAGTCGGGCACAAGATATAAATTATTTTTTATTTGAAATAGTATACAAATGCTAATGCGATGGACATGACACATAGTTTAAAATTAAGATACTGGTGTTTAAGGTCAGGAAATTAGGTGAAGGTATGATTCAATAATAAAAAAGAGAAAAAATGGAATTATACATATATATATATATATATATATATATATATATATATAATTCCATTTTTCTTTTATTATATATATATATATATATATCTTACTTATTATAAAACCCAGGTTGTGTGTGTGTGTGTCTGTGTCTGTACGTTTATATATTGGATCGGATTTCCTACATTTTTCGACTGATTTCAACAAAACTTCACAGGACTACGTAAAATTACCTTGCGGTGGTTGTGACAGCGCCAAAAATTGGAAAAATACAATTGTTTTTGCAGGAAATCAATTTGAAAACACGTTTAAGAGGCATTAATAAAGGGAGACAACTCATATCGAGTTATACTTATTAATATCGAGTTATCGAGTTATACTTATTATAAAACCCAGGTTGTGTGTGTGTGTGTGTGTGTTCGTTTATATATGGGATCGGATTTCCTACATTTTTCAACTGATTTCAACAAAACTTCATATTTTTGGGCAGGTAGTGTTTCTTATTGTCTTGCACACTTTTTTCTTTATTTTTACATTCAGAATGCTTTTAAAATTCCATTTACAAGACAATTGTTTATAATAAAATTCTATTCAATCGGTAGACTCATAACGATTGAAAACAATGTTTTTGTTTGAGTTTGACCAATCCGTAAAAAAAAACAAAGAAAAAAAAATTATTAAGACATGCGTGTCCGTCAACCTTAAACAATAATCTTTGTCAATTTTATTTTTCAGTCTTTATGATGGTTGATACTTGATCTATCTCTTACTGTTACATCTCCGGGCAACGTCGGGCTCTACTGCTAGTATATATATATATATATATATATATATATATATATATATATATATATATATATATATATATATATAGTATAGATCACTCGATAACGAGACAAAAGTATAAAATGTATAAACCATGTGCCTCTTACTTTCGACTTCTTCAAGTTAGAACGAAAGACACAAATTGCGTGTAAAAATACGCGTCTGGACCTCTGAGGATAAAAGGCGGCTATAAATCAAATTTTCTGTAGAAAATAAAACACACGTTAACTATAAGTAAGATGAATTTCCCCTCGGCAACATTATAAAGAAATAAACAACCCTGTCGTTCAGAACAACAAAATTTATCATCTACTATGAGAAATTGAAAACAGCTCGCCTGATAGTCAACAACAACTCAACTGCAAGATCCAGATTTCAAAGAGAACCAATATTATTTTTCAATTCACATGTCGCTTAAGTAAATGTATTCCTGATCAAACCACGTTCATGAAAATTTATATTGGTCATATCATTGTATTTTTTATTCTGATCATATCTCAATTAAGGTTTATTTAAACCAGTGCTTCTCGATCATTTTCAGCCCATAGACTATTTCTTTCATCAAAAAATTCAAATCGACCACACATTTTATATTTAGGTTGTTCAATTTTCATACTAAAATACTCAATGAAAAGACAAAGTAGTCTATTTACACTTTAAAATTTTCTTCAGCAAACAAGGACAAACACAATCAATTTTGATGATGTTATTCAGTCTTAGTCCCTTCAGCTAGTGACTACCTTGATGTTGATCTTATATATAAACATAGAAATATTTTTTCTCTATAAAAAAATATTATAAATAGAATATAAAACATTTTATATATATAATAAACATATATGATAAAAATAAAATAAGTAAAGAACTGCATAATCCCTACGTAATTTAGAAATTTTAAAATATAATCGACATGTAGGTAATTAAATAAAATATTATATTTTTTTATTCTTCAAAGTATGAATAATTTAGATAGATTTTTGTGAAATTGCTACAAAATGTTATGGCTACGAATTATGTATGGACCACTAGGAATGCAACATATTCCTAGAAAATACAACAGTCGCATTCGCGTGTAAAATAATGCAATAAATAATGTAAATAATAAATGAAAAACACAAAAAGCAAATAATTACAAACATCAAATATGGACACGGCAATGTGGTGATCGTGTTTGTAAAAAAAATCACACCACTCTTGATACAATAAATAAAAATAAAAATAAATGGAATTCTTCATGATGGCTAACAGAATAGCTGAAATCTCTCGAAGATAGAGAATATTTATACACGTTATGTCCAGAGAAAAAACAAGTTAGATTTTCCGGGAGGAAAAAAACGCAATTTGAACAAGGCCAGCACACACAAACCCTCGGTCACAATGACTTGTGATTTCGTGCTAGCACAGATATCAAGGGCCTCCAAGAGTTCCGTCACATTTGTGTCAGTCCAAAAGTGGCGCACGCTACGATCGTCCCTCTCCAGACCGATAACATCAGGTAGTGTCCTTCCTGACCGTGGTTAGATTCGAACGGAGGTCTCATTGTCAGAAAGCGAACCTTCTGACAGCTTGGCTCCACCCATATATATATATATATATATATATATATATATATATATATATATATATATATATATATATATTGGAAAAGAGTCTAGTTATCTATATCTATATCTATATATCATTATCTATCTATCTATCTATCTATCTATCTATCTATATATCTATATATATATATATATAAGCAAATATATTGATATAGATCCGACAGTATGAAGAAAATATGGAAAAACAAAAATCCGAATATGCAAGTATGTTGTTTTAAAGTCGACGTCAGACGTTTCGGTCTAGTAGACCTTCTTCAGGACAAAATTATTAAAACATAATTAAAATTAGAACATAAACGAGATATTCTCCTCGGTAATTTAAACAATGCTTTATTTGTACACATAACTAAATCTGATCATAATTTCGATTTTGATTCTGTGAAGATTTTAAAATATATTCATAATAAAAATCTTAGACGGATTTATGAGGCAGGCATAATATCTATCTCACGCACGGTGAATACTAAACCCGGCTTCTTTAATATTTCCCCTTTTCTAGCAAGATTAATGTTGGAGAAAAGTACTTATAAATTTTAGATTAAAATAAAATTCTTTTTCATTTAAAATATACTCTATTTTAGGAATACGTTTTCACAACATCGCCCACGTGACGCCGATGAAACGGAACGCTGATCTTAAAAATTTAAGTTATTCTGTTTTGATTAGTCTTATCTCTATGGTCTTTTCATGTTGACTTGAATATCATCTAATTTTAATTATGTTTTAATAACTATGTCCTGAAGAAGGTCTACTAGACCGAAACGTCTGACGTCGACATTGAAACAACATTAAAACAGCATACTTGCACATTTGGATTTTTGTTTTTCCATATTTTTCTTCATATATATATATATATATATATATTGATTGATTGATTGATTGATTGATTGAGATATATAATATTTATCTATATATAGATATGAAAATAAATACGCAAAACATATACACACATATATATATATAAATATATATATATATATATATATACACACACACACACACACACATATATATATATATATATATATATATATATATATATATATATATATATATATATATATATATATATATATATATATATATATTTATAAGTATATTACCAAAAGCATATATCTATATTTTTGCTTACATTAACATATCTATCTGCATGTTTTTTTATTATTTTAATCTCTTCCTATAGACTGTATTTGATAAAAACATAATGTATATTTATCATTTTTCATTCGATTCTGTTCAGGATAAATATCAGATTGATATAAGATACCATAAGATGAAGAATAGGATTTCCGACTCTTCCTGTTATGCGAACAACAACGAATGAAGTGACATTTGACAAGAAGAGAAAATAATTCGAGATTGTTATACTAACATTTAACGTTTTACAAAGATACTATAGTCAGATATGTAATAACCACATCTGTTTCTTCACATTACTTCCCTTTACGCATTTCTTTTCGCAAAATGTTTAAGTGGCTTTCTATTTTAATCTACTAAATTAACTACCGTCTATGCTGTGTTAAATATCGTGTTAATAATATAGAACTTATGTAGTTACCATTACTTCCCAATATAAACTGCAGTTGGTTAAACTGTGTGCAAAACTATATTTGAATATAGCGCATATTAAATCAACAGCAAAAGAAACATTAATCGTCATGCCTGAGGGGACCACTGGTTTTAAAAGTATTGGTAATGATAATATTTGCTGTTTCTTTTCCAGGAAACACTCCGCATTCGTTCAGCGAATAGTCTTACTGTCACTTAGAATTTATAAAATCTTTCATTTAAAACAGATTTTCTCAAGTCCGGTAACATATATTGCCGTCTTAATGACCTTCCCCACAAAAAATGCGTTCACTTAGATTTCGTAAATTTATGTCAATTCTGGTCTTCCATAATACTTGTCATCACCTCGAAACCTTACCGATACTTCAATAAAGATCAAAGAAAGATAAGATCGCTAAGAAATTATTACATATTTTTTATGCTGTAAGTAATATTTATTTCAAATCAGATTAATCTAACTTTAAATTTTCCAATTTTACTCAAATAATCTGTCAGAAATATATATTTTTCGAAGAGTTTTAAAATCGATAAATTTGTTTTGTTTACAAATTTTTAAAATTAAGGAAATGGCCACTTTAAAAAAAAATTAAGAAATCGAGCAAATATTTGACATTCCAATCTATATAATTTCTATCGGAATTACACCAAAATATTTTACTTACTGGAAATAATAAATTTAATCCTAAAGGATTTCAATTTCAATTTCAATTAAAGCTAAAATGAAATCTTCAAGAATAAGTTTTCATTTTTAAAAATTCATTTTAAACCTTGGCTATCGAAACTTTATGCTGAAAAAATGGAGGTACAAAGTTTAATCTTTAATTTGTAGTTGTTTTTGTCATTTATATTTTGATTATGTCATAATTTTCTAGTCAAGTGACATGAGCTCTCCAGTTTGCCGCTGTTGAAAATCGTGAATGAAATATAGTTCCTTTCATTAATATATTGCATATTTCTTGCGAAATATTACATCTATATGCTTTGCGACTGGACTTATCTCTATACAGCCATAACCAAATCATCCATGGCCTCAGACATATAGGCACACACGGATATAAGTAAAATCATCATTATCCTTTTTATTTCTCCTGCATAATCAAGAAACTCTTTTCAATTTTGAGAGCACAAAAATAAATATCAAACCATTATAGCACTACCCAAAATATACCATAATTATCTCTCACGACTACCTTTGAAAACACTATTTAAATATCAGGTGTCCAACTAAGATGTATATTGTATTTGCTAAACTTTTTCCCAAATATAGTCTGAAGGTTGTAGGGGGTGCTACCTAGTGAGTTTTAATTCAAAACAGCAGTAACAGTCTATGAGCTTGTCTGTTCACCTTTATTTTAGGACTAGACGGCAAATGGTATTTAATATCTGCTGAGGTTTCAAGAATTTTTTCTCATCCAAAATTAAAATATCAGTTTAGAATGACCCTACTCTCTCTCTCTCTCTCTCTCTCTCTCTCTCTCTCTCTCTCTCTCAAATATCGATTGTATCAGTGGTCAACTTTAAGAAAATATCTCCAATTACTAAAAAATTCTGATTAAGCAGATTGAACGTCTCCTGAACAAAGTTTAGTTCTGATCTTGGTATCTCTATGGTGATGACATAACTATTCAATTCCCGTCAATCTGTTGTTAACTAGGGCAAGGAATAGCCTGTTAATCTTAATGTAACTCCTCCCTATTAATGGTTTGAGAGACCCAATTCCGCCTTCAATCACGCTGGCCGATGCTAACCTCCAGGAGACCCTTCACGTGATAGTAGATTCCGCTGATAAGATGGGGAAAGATATATTGAATCAATTGCTAGGTCTGCTGCAAGGACATTTGGTTCAGTGTTTCGCACTATATCATTTTCGCGCTTGAATCTATTTTATATAATTATAAGTCTACCATTCATCCAACATCTGAATATTGCTACCACATAGTGTCTGGCGCTCAGGGTGTTTCACAGTTTTTGAAACAAAATGATCGCACACAAATCAAGGACAACAAATGATATAGTAATAGAAATTATATTTATTCAAAGGCGAAAAGTTGACATTTTAGGATCTGCAAATATTTAGTCTCAAACATGAACTAAAAATGTCAAGAGAAAACCTGGAGTACACGTTCAAGATGTCCGCCATTCAGCTGAAGGGACTGTTGAATGGAAAGTTGCTGTTAACGTGTGCACATTCCTCCTGGGTTATCGCTGGAATCTTTTCAGTGATGTTTGCGTTCAATGCAGCAATGGTGCGGAGGTTGCCCTGATAGAAATTTTACTTAAGGAATCTGTAGAAGAAGAAATCTGGGGCGTTCAGGTCAGACGTGAGGTGCCCATTCAACTTCAGGCTTGCAGCTGATGAGAGGCTCTTCAATCTTTTCATGGAGCCATGCCATGATAACATTAGCAGCCTGAAGAAGATCACCATCCTACTGGAACTACTGTTTCTCCTCAACACGTTCCTCTCGCTCATCGAGATCTACCCATCTGAGTGGCCGCTGCTTTGTTTCACCAATTGCCAAACACCTTCTATTTAGAGATTATCTATAAAATACAATGAAGTATCTGCAATGTTACTGTTCATGATCTGGTATCTCGGCTTCAGTCACTTTCCTACCACCGTAATGTAACATTGCTGCAAATTTTCTCTAAATATTTACATGGTAATTTTTCTGGTAAACTTTCCTATAGGGAACACAGACTTTAAGAATTTAAGCGTACTACTGCATTTACGGCAAGGTCTCATCAGCTTTTTGTCTCGCACTTGTGGAACTCCCTTCCTGTTACATCTTTTCAAGTTAAGTTTGATCTTCAAATATTAAATGTAAATCGATCGTTATGCTGTCTTCTAAATTCTTTTTACTTATTCTTCTTCCTCCTTATTTATTTGTTGTTTTTTTGGGGGGATTTTCTTATATTTTTTCACAAGCATTAAAGCTTCGCCACCCCCGCGTTTTTGTGGCTTTTTTTTCTTTTCTTAGGGCTAAAGTATTAAAAATATTTACAAGATTATCATTGTCCATGGAGGATACATAAATCTCATCAGTGTACTCATTATTTAAAAATAACCGTGCCTATATTTCAGTTATTATGAAAAGGAATATTGGACAGATTCAACAAATTGCCTTTTAATATTCTGTTATGTAATTCATTTTAGGTCAGTATCAAATTTACTGTCATTCGGGAACACTTGATCTAATATGAGTTGAGATTTGGTAAACCAAATATTTAATGAATTACCCGTAAGACCTAGCAAAATAAGATATGTACTGTCTCACATCCTGACATGAAAAGAGATTGAACCTCAGAGGGTTATTTAGAAGGTTACTTCATAACTTCCAAGTGTATAACCGGGTCTCAAGGGATATCAGTGAGTCCCCCCACCACCGGGTCGATGCTTGGACTTAAGGTAAGCTGTACATTCGCTTGTTATCATGAGGAAGAAAGCGGACAAACACTTGCTGCCCTGTGTGAGTATAATTTCGTTCTACCGAAAACCCATTTTAATTTTTTTCGATTTTCATTAATTCTTTATTTTTCTTCTTTTTTTTTTAATCTTTAAAATTTATTTTATTTTATTTTATTTTTGTTCTTTTTTTCTCCCCCTACTCGTCAGTGGGTTTGCCCATAGTAACACATTTTGTCCTAATCATTCTAACCTATCTGATGGTTTAGTTAGAAATCCCGTTTCGAAAGAAAAATCAGAAAAAAAAGGAAAAATTGAATGTCTTTGGCTAGATGCGAAAGTGTCTCGTCAGTATTCTCATGATTTAGTGGCCGACTCTTCTTGCTTGATAAAATTTCTGAACTTGGAACTTCGCCGTTTCTTTCTCCTGTTGTTCTTAAACTTTATTGAAAGCATGCCTCCCAAGCCCACTATTTGGTGAGGGTGGTGGATTGGCCGCTTATCCCCCCGCCACCACATAGAAAATAATGTAATGTTAGATATTAAAAAGTCCATTTATTCCTTAGAAATTAAGAAATGTTAAGAGAGGGAGTGGAAGCATTCGAACGTATCCTACTAAAGAGAAACACGTACACAATTACGAATACACATTATCATCTGAGGCCAGCTTAGCCATGGTAGAGTTTCTGCAAACTTGCATATAATTGTTTTAATACACGTGATACGTGACGGAACAATAAGAATTGACCCAGACAAAATTGAAAATACCAAAGTTCTGTCTTTTTGTCAGTTTTCTATCAATCTCTGACGAAACTTTAATAAAATTGAAACATGTCAGATTGATATACGTTTCCTGTTTATTCTTTATCTTGTCCTTCAGTCGGTCGGATTCCGATCCATATTTCATCTGCATTTGATCTTTAACTCATATATATATATATATATATATATATATATATATATATATATATATATATATATATATATATATATATATATATATATATATATATATATATAGTATAAGATGAGAAATGGGGAAAAAATCTTAGGTTTTGTCGACGTGGTTCGTCTTCCAATTTTTTCAAAATAAAAATGAAATCGAAATATTTCTGTTCTTATAGTTACATAAAATACAAATTCAAAATACAGAAACGCTTCTGCATGAACCTATTCTTGGTAATGTAAATTTTCTTCGTTCTAAGAGGATTTTTTTTCATGTCGACAATATAGTTAAGTATTTTTTGATAAGACCGAACGACTCAAAGAAACAGAATTTCTTAAGAATGCACTTTTTTGGTTTAGTAACCAGAATCATTCGACGCTGATGGAAGAGCTATACAGAAAGGAAATTTAAATACTCCGTCTATTGACACCGAAGACGAAAATATTTTTATCAGTACTTTTTTTTAATTTAATCACACGGAATTAGAAAAGATGTTACAATTCCCTTATTCCTATTCATACATAAGACAAAAAAATGTGTTGTTCACTATTGGTGTAATAGTAAATTTAAAGCTAATCATCTGATAGAAAAAATTGCCTCATGCAATAGCCGTGCTGAGGAAAATTTTTAATGTATCAAAGTTTGTCTTAAACTCTTCCGCTCCAGATGTTTTTCTTTTCTCACGAACACTGTTGTTACCCAAGGCTTTATCCTGAGTCCTACACTGTTTCTGATTTTCATTAACGATCTTCCTGATATCTATTCAGACGACACTACTATTTACACCTGCCTCAATAGCAAATCTGATATCGCTGACAAAACTAACCTGGCAGTTTGTCTCGAAAAGGATCTCCAATCTGTGGGTGACTGAGGCTGGTAAATTTTAATGCCTCAGAAACAATACTATTCTCATTTAGCAGCCACAAAGAACCCTCCCTGCTTCCCACTAGAATATCTGATGCTAAACTCCACGAGAGTGTCCCTTTATACACCTGAATCGTCTCACGCTGTCCGCTAACCTGAGATTGAATAAATAGCTTCATCTAGTTGGTTCTATGTGTCACGCCATAAATATTTTCCCCGCCGAATCCACCCTTAAATCTATAAATCAACCATTCATCCTTGCATGGAATACTGCTGCTATATATCGTCTTAAGATCCCGATGCTCGTTTCAAGGCCTTGTCAAAATCCAGAGACGGATAAGCAATGTGGTCTGTCCTGGTCTGTCATCTCGGCTACAATTACTTTCTTAAAGGCGTGCCGTCGTTTCCCTGTCTTTTCTACAAGTAAATTCACGGTAACTGCTCCGACGAGCTATTTTCACCGGTTCCTAGTCTGCATGAATTTAAGTGTGTTACTAAGTTGGCATCTCAGTCCCAACCTTTCACTGTTAAAACGGTTAAATGTAGCCGTCTCTTCTACTCCAACAACTTACTTGCTTCCCTGAGAGTTGTAATCTTCAAATATTCAAATGTAATGACAATCGATATCTTTTGATGCCTTGATCTAATTCCCCGTTCTTTTCTTTATCCTTTCCTCAATCACGTCTCTTTACTCTTGCTCCCACTCTCTGTAAGCGGTTTCGTGCTAGTGGCACTCCCGCCTTGCTTGGGGTGAAATGCTTAAAAAAATAAGTAATCGTCATGGAAATCATGTTGAGAATTTTTATATAAATTTAAGAAACAGTAACGAAACATCTGTGTCTCGGAATTAATTATTTGAAAATAATTTAAAAAATAATAATCGTACTGTTCCAAGTACACACCGTATGGTTCCGGTATCAAAGGAAATCATTGCTTTTATTTGGCATTGGTATTTAGTACCATATTATAAGATGCCAATATCATATATACTCACATGTGTTATTGTCATGGGTACTTACCTATAACTACAGAATGAACTCTTCCTAACACTATGTATAGCACATCTCTCAAGAGAGAGAGAGACGAATCGAGCCGAGCATCTCGGCTTGACGCTCGAACTCTCTGCTTCTGAGCAGAAAGGAACCCGGACGGGGCTCCGCCGAAGGGCAGAGTCTCGTTTGGGGAGGTTGAACAACCCGATCCCGTTTATACGGGTTCTACGGGCATTTTTTGGCCGAGCCTACGGGCTCGGGAAACCCACATTAAACTCGGCCTTGTGCTACATGCAACCCTCGTGGGAGGGTGGTTGGATACCGAATCAAGCCGAACTTCTCGGATTGACGCTCGAACTTTTTGCCTCTGAGCAGAGAGTAACCCGGACGAGGCGCCGCTGAAGGGCAGTCTCGTTCGGGGAGGTTGACCAACCCGATCCCGTTTATACGGGTTCTACGGGCATTTTTGGGCCGAGCCTACGGGCTCGGGAGACCCAGGTAAAACACGGCCTTGTGCCTCATGCAACCCTCGTGGGGGGAGGGGGCAAGTAAATATCGAATAGAGTCGAGCCGATAGTAGTTCACTCCAAACCAGACTGACAGTCATGCTAACACCTTCCTCACCTTGTATTATTATTTCGTGTAATATACCTTCGTTATTTCTACTCTTGTGTTCGTGTTGTTCTTCCTTGGTCCTAACCGGGACCATAACAGTTATAATTTTTCCATGGCCTCTTCCCTTATAATGCGTCCAAGTAATTTGATCTATTTCAGATTTCACATCTAAGTGTCCTTTAAGTTCCACTTTTCTTGAAATTCTCTTCCTTGTTACACATGTTTAGGGAATGTTATTTTAATCATATGGCTGTAAAACGCATTTTTGTTGCTTCGAGCTTCTTTTTCATCCATACAGATATTAGCCATCATTCAGGAGGATATTTGCTACATAATACTTCAACGCGATTATCTTTGATTATAACGAAAATTTCCAATCTCTTAATACTCAGTTTAGTTTCTGGAGTACATTTTTCTCCGTTACGATTTCCATCTTCTGTATATCATGATATCCAGTTGTCTTAAATAATGCAGATGCCTCCTACTTGACGTTAGCAAATCAGTCTGTCTCTCCAGATGAAATCCCTGCACTATTTCTGTATATCCAGATGAATGACATCTGTTCAGTCTTTGTATATTAATGGTGTTCCTTTTATTTTTCCTTTCCATTTCTATCTTGTCATTCAGTTATCGCAGTTTTGCTTCCGAGTTCGACATTACCACACTGTCACTCAGGTAAATTATGTTGTCAAGATTATAGCGAATATCTTCTTAAATGAATGCCTCAGAGTAATGGATTTGTGCAAGTGCAAATTAAAGTAAATATTTATATATATATATTGGAAATCTGTTCACCGTAATTCGATGACTATTACGCTAATCTAGCAAAATATTCGCTTTGTATGTTCGATCAAACTTGTGAGTCCCTTGTTATTATAGGGCGTTGACATTGCTAAGATTAGTAAATGTCTAATTAAACTACAATGTGGTTCTGCGAAGTTCTTTACCAATCCAAAATCCTCAAATCTTACCAAATGTAATTCTGGGGTGGGCCTTTTTTTATTTTACAACCGACAAGTTTAAACAATTTTCAACAGAGGTTATCGCATTTGATATGAGACTAGATTAGAACTTTAAGGGCTAATATTCTGAATGGTGCTTTTAGTAAAAGAACATTCGTATTTTCTCATTGTAGTGTGAGACTTACAACAAATGATGTCAAAATATACTTTGCACTCAGTATCCATCAGATAAACCGAATACATTTTTGATCTGAGAGGGATATGCCAGAGTCTTTGACATTCAAACCTTCAGAGGGGCAATGTGGCGACATATTCACTGAACAACATTCAATTTCGAAGATCAAAATAAACCGTAATATTAGGCTAAGAGATTTAGTCTCATGTTCTCATTAAAATATACGGCGATAAAATTGGCATCACCCTCTTTAAGATTTGGCATTTTCAGTTATTCATCTCCTTAGATAAGTAGAATGGTTATCATAAAACATTAAAAGGTTTCGATATCAACACTTCACATATTTTTAATCAATTCTATATTTCAAAAGATGACGCAACTTCTTGTCAAACAGTGCACAAATGTCATTCAGATACAATCCTCGGTGTTAAATTCCAATATTAGAATTAAAACCGGAAATGAGAACAGAGATTTAGCAATAGCAATATTTTACTCTCTCCTTGGTGAATCCTGTGAAAATATTTCTAAAACGCATCTGAAATCCAAATTCCATTGAAACACGTTTGGAAATCCTAGCAAAACATTTTCACACTGCCTTATTCTTTCTTCTTTATCACACAAACAGAATAATTTAATTCGCCGTTGCAGACACACATGAACCAAAACAATTCTCTATGCGTATTAATCCCCCAAAAAATGCAACATAAGCAGTGTTGTTTGTGAACAACTTCCTTCTTCGTTACTTTGCTAACATCTGATTAAATCTTAAAGAACTCTACACCTGATATCAATGTGGCTCATACAACCTCACAAAAAAAGGATATTCAAAATACAGAAACTGTGTAAAAAAAAATACGGCTGTTTTATTATGCACTAAATAATTCTACCAATCCTGCTAGCTACATAGAAATGTTTTTCTTTTTATTCATTAAAACACAGTAAAAAAAAAACTTAACCATTTAAGCTATTTTAGTATATATTCCTGACAAAAATTAAGCAACACGAATCAATATCATACTCTTCTTATTAAAGAAAAAATCATGTAGGCAACTTTACACAAGGAATCGCAGAAAGTGATGAAAAATGCCTAAAATAAATGTGACAAACTATTACTCCTAAAAAGAGACAACATACGTAAAATGGTGATTTTTTTCGCTTTAAAATCTATTCATTCCTTTTCGTCAATCTTACACTGTATTGAGGAATTCTACCAAATTTACTTCTTACATGCATTTATATTATATATATTAAAGCGAAGAATAAGGCTTTAAGAAATCAACTAAGGAATTTTAGTACTTTTTTTTTTCTCAAAATGCTAACTGATTACTTTTCCTAAGCCCAAGATTGCTTATTACAACAGAAGTGTATAGGGTAAATAGACTTTATGAATTTAAGCGCAGTACTAAATTTACAACAAGGTCGTATCAATTTACAGTTGAAAATGTAACCATAAGTTCTATTCTAGCAGTTTCTTTTATCCCGCTTCTCGCTTGTGGAATTCTTTTCCGGATCCATGCTTTCGAGCCACCATTGATCTTCAAAAATTTAAATGCATGTCACTCGTTAATTACTGCTGTTCTGATTAATCGTGTTCATGCTCCTAATAATGTTTCTCCTTTTTCTTATTCTTTTACAATAAGTGGCTTTAATATTTTGCATGGGATGAAGTGATAAAAAATAATATATATAAAGAATTACAGAGAAGAAATCTTGTTAAAAAAAAACAACATAATATTGAAAGAAAACAAGGTACCATAACGAAGGCTTGCTCAGTCTATTTTCATCATATTTCATAATTTATAACCTTGATATTTCATTATATATAATAGAGTTAAATGATAAGGAAACAGGCAATTTAACAATTAAATTTACAATTTATTGTATTCTCGCTTAACAGTTAAAATATTGAAAACTCCCCAGGAATGTAGTTTTCCGTTCTTTTTTTTTAACTATCAAATTAGAAAATAACTCTTTCGTCATATGTTCGGCGTTGCTATACACAGAATAAATTATTATGAAATAATGACAAGCTATGGATAAATGAATGCCTCGAAACATACTTTCCAACCAACATTAATCCTCAAATAATTAAATGCAATATAAATCGCTATTTACTGTGCTCCTGATCTTTTTTTTTAATCAATTCATCCCAAGCGGGACGGGGATGCTACTAGTACGCGGGGCGGCGGGTGTTGCAGAGGTTGAATTGAGGATAAAACTTATATAGGATTAAAGAGTCTCTGCCGACACTTGAGTTTGAACATAGGTCGCCAGTAAGCAAAAAGGCGATCCAATTATTGAATTAAGTGGATCATGTGACCATGGGAGAAACTCATAAGTAGGAAGTCGTGTGACGTTTAAATGACCTGCATTACTAGTCTATATTCTATTACTACTCAGATCGCATTTTTAGTCTAATTTCTATTTGAATTCGGATCGCTTTCTCTATTCTATCCGCTATACTATGTCTTTATTGTTATCACTATACAGATTGCATTTTGAAAGAGTATTATCGAGCTAGTACTATTAGTGCGAGTGATATTAGAAGGCGTCTGACACCAGTATTGTTCAACAGCATTACTGTAGTTGTAATCAGTGATTACAAAATGTCTACTGCAACGAGCATCGCGAAAGTGACAACGAGTATTTGTTGCTATTACAAAATTGGCTACGATTGTTCGCTGACATAAAAAAAGGATAAATGGTTAATTGGATTCAAGGAGATTGATGATGGCGATTTTCGTCGCCTTTAAATTTTTGATGATTATAGTTATGAAGAAAGCAAGTAAACGAAGGGAGTCACTCAGGCGAGTAATGCGAGAAAAGAAAATATTGCTGTAGAAGTAGCGGTTATATTTAACTATTTCAACAGTAAGTGGGTGGAGCCTAGATGTCAATCGAGTAGCACGCTTAAATTCATGTAGCCGGGGTATTAAGGAAAAAATCTCGGCAGAGCAATTGTCGTAAAAATATTTCTGGAAAAGACAGAGAGAAGCCACGTCACGTTGGTAGGAAAGTGACTGAAATCGAGTTACTAATTCATTATCGATTGCATTGCAAATTCTTCTTTGGATTTTGTCAAGAACCTCTAGATGAATATCAGAAGCACCAGACCTGATATGTCAACAGTATTCACTGCACGGATAAATATTAGATTTGTAAATGTGCAAGACGAGAAAAACTTTCTGACACGATACACTGACCCAACTGTCCTTGCAGTAGAAACAGCTATTGATTCAATATAGTCGTTCTACTTCAAGTCAGTTGACAAAATGAGGCCAAGAAGTATTGCTCTCCAGAAGTCTATCTTCAGCCATGCTGATGCTGGAAAGTTTCTCTATGGCGGTTAAATGAGAGTAGTTTAGTTTTGGATGCAGTAAATTTTACAAGACATTTCCTGCCCCAATTAACACTTCCGCTGCTAACTACGGAGATCTTCGTTTTTCTTATCTTGCTGCAGCTGGCTAAGTATGGAAACCTACGTTTTTTGCATACCTCTGGTATGAGTGTCCCGTTGTGCCATCTATCGTAAAATCCCAAAGGACAATGCTTCAAAAGATATCATTTGTATACCTTATTACTGATCTAGTAAGTCATTCCCAGGTATATCCATGAAAATGGAAGGCTGTAAAACACACTGGTGCCAGTTTTCTGTGTAATAAAATATGTAGGTTGAAATTTGACATTTTCTTTAAAAATGGCTGGCCGGATGTGGGCAGCACTGGTCAAATGAGTAGCAGTGGAAGTGTTAAACAATGACTAGAAGTCATTTACAAGAACAGCAACCAAGTTAACTTTGACAGTTCTGAAGGTTTTTCTATGGAGACAGGAGTAAACGGTATTATTTTCTGCAAAAATGGTGTAATCTGCGCAAATGTGTGTGAAAGGATCTCAAAGCGATCTCATTCAAAACAATCTTCATTAAACAATTTGATTGGATTAAATCAAACAATCGTCCTATAATAACGCAGTCCTGGAACTTACGTAGAAGACCAACGTGCCAAACTGCCTGAACTTCGCCATTATTATCAAATGCTCGATATAATGATTTCCCAAAAGTAGTTTAGATGTGGCACAAGTGAGGATCGAACTCTCTATTCTGTTCTAGCGAGACAAGCTTGCTATCCATTACACAACCTCGAGGCACCCAAGTGATTTTCCAAGCGTAGCACAGATGTGGCACAAGGTCGAACGTATGTGGCACCCGGTGAGGATCGAACTCACTACTCAGTCGTAATTGTTTTAGCGAGACAAACTTGCTAACCGTTAACACTACCTCGAGGTGACCCAATTGCTCGATATATTTATTGGGTTATGGCTGTTAGTATATCAGCAGTAGACCTGGCAAAACGGAAGCCATATTATTTGTCAGAGAGTATATCATTAAAGGTAAGATGCTTAACCACTTTAGCATTGGGTAAAGCCTCGTATATTTTTGCCGAAAAGCGGTGAGAGAATAATATGGTGTTAGTGGGGTCAGAATGTTTTCCAGAGTTCTTAAAAACAGGAACGACAGAAGTACGTCTAACAAGTAGGAAGTAGAGAGCCAATAATTCTAGAGTTTGACGAGAACTAGAGACAGCTCGAGAGCTCATTTATTTAGGACAATGTCTGGTATCCCGTCAGCTCATCTTGCTTTATGGGAGTCGAATTAAAAATTGTGTCTGATACCAGTGACTGGTTTATACACATATTACTCAGATCTAAGGGGAAAAATCAAGTGTGAGTCATCCAAATAACTCGAGTCTTAAGTTGGAAGAGAATTTCTTAGCAAAGCATTCAACTGCTCTAGATGTCAGAACTTTGAATTGATTCCTCGTCTTCTGTACGCGTTCATTTGTGCCGCTTCTGTGTTTTTTTTTTTCATTCTTCTACATCCAGTAAGCGTGACACAGCTGCTTTAATAACTTGCATAGCGTGAACGTGATTTAAAAAATCCTGCTGTTAGCCAAAATAGCAGGATTATACATGATAGTGGATGATGTGACAGAGGCTCTACGAAGATTATTAAAGTAAAACAAAAATGAAATAAAAAGAATCTTAAAAATAGATTTGCTAAATTCATTATTTCATTCTATACTGATGAATTCTATCAATTGAACAAGTTTAGTTATGGAAAAATGCATTTCTTTTCTTGTTATTAGATTCAAGAATAAAAAATTCAATCAAACATTTAAGACACTTTAACAATAATTTATATACATAAATTGTGCTACTTGAATATTGTTTAAAATCCTCTTTTGCTTATTCCAACAAAATAGTGCATCAGAAATCACAGAAAGTGGGGAAACTTTGCTAAAGGTAATAATTCCTGGAGAGAAATAAAATGTAGCAGAACAAGGATCTGCTTCAGTGTCTGTCTATATTTCTGAGATGAAGGATTGCGTACACATTATTCGGAATATTGTCCTTATCTTTCATGCCATATTTATTATTACAACGTTTCGGCCGTTGTACTCTCCGGCCTTCTTGAAGACCACGTGGCACAATGGATAAAGGCGTTAGATAGATCCAGTGACAAGGCCAAAGAATGTGAGTTCAGTAACCGGTTTAGGCAGTGGAGAACTTGGAGAGGGAAATTAACAGGAAATAACTGATAATTGACTTCCATTAAACATGACAGGTGGAACTAGAACAGTCTACCCAAGTGAGCGAAATAAAGGGTTCAGTTCGACATTCCAACCACCTGAAGAAGACCGGAGCGTACAACGGCCGAAACGTTGTGATAAATATGGCAACAAAGTCCTAATAATGTAAATAATGATTTGCTTATCTCAAAACACTATCCACTCCGTTTTTACAAAGTCAATTTTCACTGAATGTAATAATTTAGTTTATTAATATCATGTTATCTTTCATTACACATAATTTATTAAAATGGCAGCGTTACTGCTATTTTTGTACAAACGTATCCCCCACTTAATAATTAGAATTACTCATGGTTTTAAGGAATTTAGTGTCTTTTTTATAGCTTTCAAATTAACAAATATCTCATTCCCCTTCAGTTCTGCGTTATTATATGTGAAAGACATGATCGTCGAGCAAATGAATGTCTCAAATCCTGCTGGCAACCAAGATAACAGAATTAAATATGACAGTACGTGATGTGATATAAGCTGTGCTAAGAGAGTATTAATGCAGAATAATACCCTAGAATCCAACAGAGAGAGAGAGAGAGAGAGAGAGAGAGAGAGAGAGAGAGCACTAAATAGGGAGAGGGAGGGAAAGTGAGATACTGAAAGGTTTGAATACGATACTAGATAGCGGAACACACAAGAATTTTGGAATAAGCAGTCAGAAAAAAAAATGAAGCAGTTCAAATGCCATTTCTCGCTCATACGAATAGATCAATCAATAGTTTAAAAGTTTCCTGACAAACCAAGCCTTTTCACGCTCTAATCTGAACGCGTTAGGAATGCCTCCTGAGTATCAGTGGAACATTAACAAAGAAACAATGATCCTCGATATCTGCAAATCATTTCTCTCTTTCTTCTCTCTCTACATATATCTTTCTCTCTCTCTCTCTCTCTCTCTCTCTCTCTCTCTCTCTCTCTCTCTCAAAGTGTAGCGTTGCCATGCGGAAAAAAAAATACAAAGTTAGACCAAAACTAGTTGCAGCATATCAACCATTATTCTCAGATTTATATGTTCCGAATTAATTATTTGCTTCTCACAATATGGCTGTATTTCCTGAGCATGCGCATATAGCGGCATTGGATCACAGTATAGGTAATTTGAAGGATTATTGTTTAAAGAAGCATGTATTATAAAAAATAAGCTGGCATATATCGTAATTATTTTCAGTGGTTTCTTTGCCCATCTAAGATACAACAAGAATTTATTAGATATTTGACTTTACTAAAAGTCACACGAGTTTTACTTTCACAATTAAAAGAATTTAAAACAATGTAACTTTCCTTTAAATATCTAATTTAGAATAAGATCACTGCACTATTTATCAGAATTCTTTGGAGATAACATGTATAGTATAATATGTACTGGTTTAATAATGTATGTATATTGTGGTGTATATATTTCTAAAGCATATATATTATCAGTTATAATATCTTTTGCGATTCGAATCTGCATTCGAAATTTCGTTGTTACATTCACAGTCTTTAGTATATTCTGGCCTCCTTCCTTTGAACGTTAATTTCCCATTTCATTGTATCCAATAATTTTATTCAATCCAACAGTCTATTTTTGCTATTTCCTTTCTACACAAAACGTATATTTAATAAATGTTAATATTCCGCAGTCTTATTGAAACTAAGTATAGGATTTTCAGCATTAACAGACGCAAGGATTCGAATCACAACTGCCGGGGAACCATACACGTTTAAAAGAACACTTCATGAAACCAGAATTGCGATAGGCAAGAATAAACTACATAACTCATATTGGATTGCTGCATTTAAGTATTGCATTAATATTTTAGCTTCCTTTTAAACGGTAATACTTCTGCCGCCACTAAATTTTAAAAAACAAATGAACGTAGGTCCTTACTTTCCGTAAAAACAATTATTTTTATTTAATAGGTGACTTTCTCTGTATTTCGCAGTTAATTTTGATTATGCCCACATTTAGTGCCCAAGTTATAAAAAATGTTTTCGCACAAAAACTTCGTCATACGTAAGAAATCGTCGAAAACAATCGCCGTAAGGAAAACTTGGGAATCCAAAATTTAAGGTTTGCGGGTTCAGATCCGGTCCACAACGTTTTTAATTTGCTCACTGGGTTGCTCCGATTCCAAAATGGCATGATATGTCGGGCTCTGGCCTCTAGGATTAAAGTTGAAAACATGGACAATTTTATTTTGAAACACTGTAATTTGAGAACAGTAATTTATTTTATTTGAACATGAGCTATTGAAATTTAAAGAGTTGTATCCCTTTTAGTTGTTTTTTATCAGTAGAAGACAATATGGCGGAATCCGAAAACAATCGCTGTAATGAGAATTTCGGAATCCAAAATGTCAGGATTGCGAGTCTAGATCCGGTCCTAATAATTTTAATTTGCTCACGGAGTCGTCGTGATGCCAATATACTATGATATGACTGGCTAAGGCCTCTAGGAGTAAAGTTGAAATAATGTGACGCCATGACATTCGTATTTTTTATATAGATGTTTTTACAGCGAGGTTCACCATATACAAGACACAGGTATAGATAGTGGCTTACAGTAAGGTGTAGTTTATGCGGATAGTGGGGAAATAACGGTTAAACCTAATCTTGAACAAGTTAATAGTGATTGGGGAAACATCTTCTTGTGAGTCAGTTGCACGGAGCAGCCTTTCGCATAAAGAAGCTGTTCGAGTAAAACTTCTTATCAGTGGAATTCAGAAGGAATGTGGGTAGTTTACTACAAAGTGGATGACATGGCGGAAACTAGACGTATAGGTTCTAACTGGCAGAACCATGGAATTCAGTTCGTCTAAGCACTTTCCATGGATAAATCAATGAGAGGCTTTCCACGACCCACCTATTTTATGTTTTATGTAACTCTTATGCTTTTCTTAACATCTAAATAATATATTATCATAAGTTATATTTTTTAATATTTTTATTAACTCTATTTACATTATTCGGACTGTTTGTTGCCCTATTTTTACAAAGTTCCAGCCATTGTATACTCAGGCCTTCTTTAGGTAGTTCGGATATCGAACTGAACCCTTTATTTCGCTCACTGGGGTAGACTGTTCTAGTTCCACGTGCCATGTCTAATGGATGTCCGTTATCAGTTATCTCCTGTTAATCCACCTCTCCAAGTTCTCCACTGCCTTAAGCAGGTATTGAACTCATACACTTTGGGTCCTGTCACTGGATCTAAAAAAAAACCTTAATCCAGTGTGCAAGCAGTGGATAAAGCAGTGACTTTTTATCATCTGTGCACTATCACAGTGCACAGTGGATAAAACAATATATATATATATATATATATATATATATATATATATATATATATATATATATATATATATATATATATATTATATTTTTATTAGCTGTTAGAATATTTCAAATTGATCAAAGCATTTGGCGCAGCTGGATTGCAGGGTAACGGCTTTTTATTTGAGTTTTCATTTGAAGTCGTGAAAATACTCATGTAGTATAGCGAAATGTCAACACTTGACTTAAAAATAATTTCTTATTCTAGCTTCTTTTATTATTTCATCACAAGTAAGGCAGTAAAACCACTAAATACAAGACGGTACTGAGAGTGAAAGAGTGTGAAAAAGAGAAACATATATAAGGAGAAAGAACAATAAAAAGATGAACCAGGAAGACAGTAGATAACAACTGATATTGCATCAAAGTTGACAGGGAACCTAAAGACAGAAAGATTCAAGAGCGACAATTGTGAGCGAAGGTAGAAACTACAGCTGCATCCAGGCGATTCAACTGCAAATTGATGAGACATTGCTGCCAGGCTAGTATTGCACTTAAATTCATAGTCTAATCACTTTGAATTATTTTCTAGAGATGAATTTAATTGAAAGAAATTAGGTAAATGTTTATAATCAATATATATTCCAGTCGTTGGTTGGATTATGAAATGTAATCGACATGTCTAACATATTGCAATGTCTGTGGTTGAAATGAAAATTTTTTTTTTTATATTTCATTTTTAATATATAGCAATATGTCTTACTAATGAAGAAAAGCAGAATATTAATTGTATACAGAAAGATATAGCTCACTAAAGGAAATACAATTATACAACTAGCTGGAGAACACACAAAAGCCCGCAGGCCTCTGTGTGTGTGGGTGTGTTTGTGTGTGTCTGCGTCTGTGTGTGTGTGTGTGTGTGCGTGCGTGTGTGTGTTCGTGAGAGAGAGAGAGAGAGCGAGAGAGAGAGAGAGAGAGATTGCGCCAGGTGGTTCGATTGGAATGAAGAAATCAGTTTGCCCGTGTAAAGAACGTCTTTTTGGATGATGGTCTTATTTTTTTTTTTTTTTTTTTTGCCACTGCAACCTGTGTGGGAGAAAAAAATGTAATTTCCTTTTAAACTCCTTATTTCCATAGCACCTTAAGGCATGACGGCAAGTACCCCTATAGAGAAAAAATGGGTAACTCCACACATTCATTATAATGATATTATATCAAAATTTCAACCAGTTTATTCAGCAGACATTTTCAGATATACTATACTGAAGGAAAGAGTCCACTGTTCTACAGAAATAGGTCTGGCTGAGAAAAAATATTGTTACATTCTTGTAGACTAACCAACCAGTTTATTTCCGGTAAAAAAAGACGCATCTGAAATATATTTTTCCCTTAACCAATAAAAACATGAGAGATAATATTCAAAAAAATTGTATTAAAATAGGCCCTAGTTAAAAATCATAGTGAGATCTTGAATGAAAATTTCATATAATCATACGTTTATGTGTTTAATTTCCATGTTCTTTGGCCATAATATTTATATTTCTCACCATACATTTTATGCATTCGATTTCAATTTTCGAATAACTCTCCAGATTAACATTTTAATTTGACATGTTTATGTAAATATTTAACATTTTTCATTTACAGAACAAACATTTCAAAATGACCACAGCGATTTTATGCAGCAAAGGTATTGAATTTTCTTATATTTGTTTGAGTTTTCTTAATCCTCTTCTAAAACGAGAACATGGAAAAAGATTCAGCTCTTGCCAATTACGATGTACTGCATTTTTACACACACACATACACCCACACACATACACCCACACACACAGACACACACACACACACACACACGCGCACACACACATATATATATATATATATATACAAACAAAATAAGTACTATATATATATATATATATATATATTTATATATATATATATATTGTGTGTGTGTGTGTGTGTGACATATGAATATAATATTTGCACTGAATTGTTGCTTTGCATATATATTATATCGGCACTGATGCTCATAAGGGTCTTCGTATCCACAATTACGAATGGAAAATTTGCAAATTTGCTGCTGTGGACATGGTGACAATATTATTCATATATTTGAATAAACAAGCACGTATTACTCAACAGGAATCCATGTGATTATTATGAACTGAAATAATGTCACAGCCAACGACAAACAAATGACAAAAAAAAAGGTTTCGGCAATTTGAATCCATAGATTTTTCTGGAAGAAATCGCTCTCTCTTGTTAATTACACACACCGAAAACACACTCGTATACATATGTTTTAGATTTCAACAGCAATCATTCTTTTTTGCATGTTTCGTAAAGAAAGATGGATAAATTGATTTTCTTACAGGTAACAACACAAGTTTTATTTCTTTTACCCTGCCAATCATTTTTACCATTTCCCAATCAATGTTAGCATCTCCACTATTTATCCCATAGCTGAGGGTAGGGGTGAAATGGATACATATCTTTTAAAGGAATTTCAACTCGGCAGTCTGATCCCAATTTCCCCGGTAATATGCATTAGGAGCACGCACACACAAATTAATGCACACAAAAAAAAACGTACACCACACCCAAGCACACGTGCCCGCACACAAATACACGCACACCTATGTGCACACACAAATCCACACACACACGCGTGAGAGTATACACGCACAATTACATAGTTTAAACTTTCTACATTTATAGGTGATATGTGGGATATGTGCCCAAAATCTAATATAGAACATTTATAGTTATAGAGAGCTTGGACACAGGAAACAATTCTGCAGCGTGCATTTCAGTTTAACGCTTCAAAGGATTCTTTAAATCAAATCTGAAGGTAGTAATGAAGCATAGAACTTAGAGTCACATTACCGTGTTGATTATTCTGTCCACACTGTCTCCTCTGTTCATATCTCTCTCTAGCTATCGCTCATTTCGTGTATATATATATATATATATATATATATATATATATATATATATATATATATTGGATTTCATTTTTAACATTGTTATTTGTCGTAAAAAAAGATTTTTATTCTGAATGTTGTAGTTACATTACATTTAATGCCGATTCATGTTATTTAAAAATTCCGTATCTGGGCATCTGCAATCCATCTATAATATATATATATATATATATATATATATATATATATATATATATATATATATATATATACAGACGAACACACGAAAAATTAAATAAAAAGAAACAAAACCTACCACTGTATCTTGACAATCGTTTTCAACAATCCGTCACTTATGCGTCATGTGTGATACATGTTTAGGCGATCATGTATCTTTCGATACATGACTGACGAGGTAGTTTTTTTTTCCGCGGTAGGTTGCCAATTCTTTCTGCGGCAGACCAGTGCCATCCAATGCTATAGAACCCGGTCTGTTCTGCTATTTACTTCTTGTAGTTTATGCTGGGGTAGAAGAAGATGATTTATACCTTTTCCAAGATTATTTGAACAAATGCAAATGTAATGGATATGACTGGAATTTGAACTTGGCTCTCCGATTCCTCAATCCGAGCCGCTATATCCACTTTGCATAAAATAGGCATTGCTGTCCAATACCCAAATACACAATTTTAAAATCACATGACCCAGAAGGCATAAGGAAGATAACACTATTCATATATATATATATATATATATATATATATATATATATATATATATATATATATATATATTTATTTAAAAATTATAACATAAATATATTATAAAATCACTGCAAAAATAGCCAATTTCTTCAACACATCTGGTGTCTTATCAAGTGATGATATTGAATGTAGATTGTAGAGTAAAGGCTTTAAAAGGTTCAAATTAATTAACCAATCGTCGTAAGAGGAAACGCTGTCACATGAGCTGGAATGACCAATGAAAATACAAGTATAGGAGAATTCAAAAACTTGACATCGAAGTAAGGTTATAATAACTATTAGATACTTTAAAGTTTGGGTTTTACTAAAATAGAATTTATTCTAATAAGTATTAAATTGTACGATAAAATTTGAAATTAAAATTAAAAAGTACAAAAATGTAAATTTAATCTATATTAAGTTTAAAATTTTAAAATTATTGAAGAAAAAAGAAAAAAAAATACATATGCTATTCTATTTATTTTATTTGTATTGAAATTACTTTGGAATAAACGTTAAGATCGACTGCCCTGAACTTAATGACAACATGGATACAAGTGTAGACATGGGATTATGAAATCTTGCGAAACGCAATACAAACATAATCAGATTATAATACATAAGCACGCAGGCATATTTAGATATATACACACACAAAAAAAAGTGACGAGACATGAAATATTTGCACGACCTTTTGCAAAAAAAAAGAAAAATTAAGACCTCATATATACACAATGAAAAGTACATGCAAGTTACTATACACGGACACCGAAAAAGATACATACATATACCCACATACATTGACATAGACACTCCGATATAACACACAAGAAATATTCAAGATTGAAGGTTTTATTAAACGAATTCTCACCACTTATTAAAATATAACTTATACTGACAAATATACATTATACACACATTCATCACTACATTATATACTTGGTATATCTATCTATCTATTAAAGACATTTTATGTTTAACATTCTTTTTATCGATACAGGTATTTAAGTAAATGCCCTGTTTATAATAAACAGTATTAAATAACATTTACCGGCCTGAATGTCCGAGAAATTTTCATAGAAAATATTCGTCCTTTGACAGGATTCGAACACTGCATCCTATACGGAACCGTCATTTACGCTGACGTGCCTTAACCGACTCGGCCACAAAGGAGCGTTCGGTAGACAAGGTCGAATTTACTGCTTATAAACTTCAATCTTCCATGAAGTACATTCATAACTGCTCATGGCGTATCAAATGTAAACAAATGACGTCATACATTATCTATCTATCTATCTATCTATCTATCTATCTATCTATCTATCTATCTATATATATATATATATATATATATATATATTAACTGAGCCTTATTTCAGTCATGCTTACTTCCAAAGTCCGTGGTCACATAAATATGTGACTACTCTTCGGTTCGGAAATTGATTATTCAGCTGATGTTACTCGATTAGTTTACTTATATATTGTGACACGAGTGTAGTTTTGTCCCTTTTTCGTGTGATGTATTATGTTATCTTTTCTTCTCCTTCTTTTTTTTTCACATTTTTATTTATTTATTCTTTCTGTCTTCTTGCCTTTTTCGTCGACCTCTGATTTGCTGCTAATATTTCGTACTGTTTTTTCGTGGTTTATAGATTTGGCCATTTAATTTTATGGTCACGCTTGATTTTTTTGTGTGTATGTAAGTTTGTACGGTCGGTCGTGTGTTTATTCATGTACCTGTGTATATGCATGTATGCATACACATACGAATATGTATATATAAACACACCTACACGTTTATATGTGTGTGTGCGCGTCTGACTGTGTATTTGTGTTTGTGTGTGTCTGTTAATGTGCCTGCGTTTATACGCGTAATTCCGGATGTTAACAGTATATGTATTTTTAGTAGGTAGTGTTATTTGCCTTACTTAATATTTATATTGTATATTGTCTTCTCGCTTTTTTCCTTTATTTAATATATAGTTCGTGTGCGTTTTTGTAAGAAGGTTGTGGCAATGTATATATGTTGGGTGTATGGTATGTTTGGGTATTATTTTGTTAATTATTATTTTGTTGATATTGTGAGTGTTGTAAACAGTTTGTGTTTTATTTTATTTGGTTGTTATAATGACAATAGAAATGCATGAGGTCATTTTTGTTAGTTGATTTCAGGTAGATGTCATGGTTTAAACTGTTGTTAACACCGTGTAGGTTGATATCTAGGAAGGTTAAGGAAGTGTGTTCTTCCATTTCATATGTAAAATATAAATTCTTTCGTGTGCTCAACTTTGTTTAATTGATCTACTAGGACCGGTAAATCAGTATCTCAAGTATATATATATATATATATATATATATATATATATATATATATATATATATATATATTCCGAAATCATTATTCCGATTTTTATTAATATATTTTCTGTTTATACGTTATTTTAATAGATACAATTTATTTAAACAAATGGTCTATTTTTCAGTAACAGTATTAATTACATTTACCGACGTGAATTTTCGAGATATTTCGTAGGAAATATGTGTTCCTTCAGCAGGACTCGAACCTGCAACCGCAACTGATCTTCTGGTAACCAGTCAGCCACAAAGAAGCGTGTGTTTAGCAAAGTTTTAATTATATATATATATATATATATATATATATATATATATATATATATATATATATATATATATATATATATATATATATATATATATATATATATATATATATATATATATATATATATATATATACAATTATTTTAACACACACACACACATATATATATATATATATATATATATAGAGAGAGAGAGAGAGAGAGAGAAAAAAAATCTGCGGAACAGTAGTAAAATCCGACTAAATAAGCAAAGATTTCAGCCTCTGCTCTTCATATTCTGTAAGCAAAACACTTGGAATATTGTTGAAGTCCTTATTGCCTGATACCTCCATATGATTGATTCACTCTCATTCCTTAGGTATTTCATTATTAACAAGGAAATTAAACTTAGCCTCCTGCCATGAACCGGTAATTTCTGGGAGAAGCACTTTATCTGGAGGATTCCAAACAACCACAAATTTAACATCTTCCAGTCTAGCCTTTATATAAACTCCGTGTCTTCATAATACCTTCTTTCTACTCTTACGTTCCTATTAAACAATTAATTCAGTAATCCTCTTCATTGCGTTGATTTTGGACATCGTATTGGATTTGCGCCGCGGTGTAAAGGATATTGAAAAATCGGAGAGACGACTTTGTATTCAAGTCGGGTTTATTGCAACCACTTACGCGCAGATACTTTTCTGAGAAATTATGAATCCATCTATACTCTAGCTAGCTATGGGTTGAATAGCAGGACAGACTGTGTGCTATAGTCTTGGTTGGCAACCAGTCTGTCACAAAAAGCAACGGCAACCTACTGCGGGAAAATCGTCCACTTTGTCAGTCATGAATCGAAAGAGGGATGATTGCCCCAAAATGTATCGCGTATGGCAATTATGAATAACTGACTGAATGATTAGGTGAATATTAGTATAAAATATAAATACATTGAAATTGAAGAGCTTTCTAAACTGCTTTATTAAAGGTAAATTTGTTTGTTGTATATATCTTTTCTCGCAAACTGAAGCACAAGTGTTCCGTGTACGGTTAACACTTAACGCGTCATTTTGGAAGCCACGTGGAAAACCAAACTAATTCAAAATTATCTCCCTGTATATCTTTACGTTGTGGATATGTGTGTTTATGCTTGTGTATGTCTGTGTCTGTGTAAGAAGTAATATGAACATGAACATGGAAGAGACAGCTTCGGAAATCTTGCAAAAAAATCATTATGTACATTAGACACCATTCTAACACATACGCAGAGGACAATGGCATATGTAAAAATAGAAGAAGAAAAAAAGTATGATGTTGGTAAAAGTCAATGGTAGATATTATCACCAGTGTGGCGGCACGTAGAAATATAAACGAGAAACAATGTAATTATCATTGTGAAAACTACTCTGATGCAAATAATCAAATTGTTCAAACATGAAGGCTGCTTTTGATGTAGTTATATAGCCTCAATTTCATGTGATTTCGGAGAATGCGGTGCAATCGTCAGCCATTTTGCTTCTGAAGTCATTCCATAACCAGTCGCTGGCGCCATCTATCTTGCGTTTTCCCGCTCCCTGCCAGCTGAAAAAGGAACTGGTTCGGTTCGTCAGGCGTAATGATAGGTTCTTAACAATATTTTATTTAATATCAGCCAATGAATTAGAACACATCAATAAATGCACACTGACTTGCATGCGACCACCTTTGGATAAGGATTAAAAAAATGACAGGATACGATCACACACAGTTATATAATGATGTAGATTTATTTACATAGATATCAGTGATTATCCCTACGTACATAAATACGTGGTCTAATGATGTTAAATTCATTTTTTTTGCAAAATCCATATTTATTTTCCAAATTAATCATCTATCTTTCGATGAAATAATCTTGCTGTATATATATATATATATATATATATATATATATATATATATATATATATATATATATATATATATATATGAACAGATGTCAAAACAGTCTTTCGTTCTGGACGCAGTCGTCAAGTCTAGCATAAGTCAGCCTGTCGGCTCTGAGTGTTGACTTCAGTGTTCATATTTATATTTACATACGTCTATCTCTGATACTGAACACTTTATTACCTAATTAATTATAGAACACTTTAAAACTATACTCCTTTATATATATATATATATATATATATGGTATAACGATATATAAATGTTTATAAGTCAAGAGTTTTGAAAGAATAGATGTATGACAAATTGGAAACAACAGCAACAATAAACCTAGTCTGATGAAGTCCAAACAGATGTACGCGTCAAAAATAGACTTTATACAATTAGAAATCCACCATTTAACTAATGATATAAAAAGCATAATGATATACTAAAAACCACGTTTGGCTATATTCAAACACAAACTAACGTAGTTGTATGGAAAATCCTCTTGAAAATTAAAATCTTCTACTGTAGGCCCTTTTAAGTTGTTTTTATATATATATGTAATAAAAATATAATTTTAATATGTTAAATTGTTCAGTAAAATGTCTTTAATATCTGATATAGAGCGTATACATATTTTATTCTGATCTAGTGATTGTGAATTCGATCCATGGTTCAGTTAGTGAAGCGGCGATTATGTGAACATAATTTTGTTCAAGCAATTATTCGAAAATAATTATTCGAAAACAATTATTTAAAAAAAAAAATCCGGAAAACTTTTATTTGAATTCTATAGTGTTTGAGTGAAAATTAATCGAAAGGACAATTATATTAAATGATAATTATTCGAAATTCAAAATATTTTATTCAATAAAAATGTAAAAATTAAAAGAGGAAATACACAAATGATAATTATTCAAAATACAAATATCGTTAATAAAAAAAATTAAGCAATAAAAAAATCCTTATAACCTTAAATCATGTGATATTGCAGACAAATAGTCAACTAGGGAAGAGTACTCATTAAAGGATGCCACTAATTTTTAAGTTCTCTATTTATGTCGCGGTATTTCTTGGTGCTTCTAATATTTTGGCAACCTGATCTTACTTTTGCAATATGAATTTCTTGCAAGTCCTGTTCTCTTTTAAAAGCGTCTAAAAAATCCCATATTGTACCATGATCGGATGACACATCCTGCAAAAAGAAAGCCCTATGCTATCTTTCAAAGGAGTTATTAGTTCTAGGTAAATCATCATTGACTCTCTCAAAGCAAGTCCACATACGTATTTCAAACAGGTATGTCAAATATTCATCATTTAATATAATTGTCCTTTCGATTAATTTTCATTCCAAAAATTTAAAATTCGACTAAATGTTTATTCGAATTGTAAATTTTTTGAATAATTCTTTTCAAACAATTATTTTCGAACAATTTTCTCGATAAATAAAAACATTGTATATCATTTTATCATGTACACACACACACACACACATATATATATATATATATATATATATATATATATATATATATATGTAGATAAAGTGAACATAGAAGTCAACACTTAGAGACGACAATCTATTTCATGCTAGATGCAATCGTCAGGCCTGCCGATTTCGTCTGGCATGAAACAGAGTGTCGCCTCTAAGTTCACTTTTATATTTACACACGCTCTATCCCAGGTCTTGAGCACATTATCCCATAATTATAGCACATCTTAAGACTGTATTTGTTCATATATATATATATATATATATATATATATATATATATATATATATATATATATATATATATATATGTATTGCACTTCCATAATAAAAGCAAAACACATAATCTGCATAAATCCCAAATTTTAAAAAAGTTAATGAGTTTGTCTGACGATCACAAAAAGCGTGAAACCCAGGTTCACAAACTGACAACAATCCAACAAAATATGTTAGCCCTATCTCTGATATTGAGCGCTTTCTAATAAGTACCGCGCATATAATATATAAATAATTATATATATCATATATTATATACATATATATATATATATATATATATATATATATATATATATATATATACATACACACACACACACACACACATATATATATTTATATACACGCACTTTTCACACACACACACACACACACACACACACACACACACACACACACACACACATATATATATATATATATATATATATATATATATATATATATATATATATATATATATATATATAGGACGCAGGTATGAATCCTGCCAGAGAACGTATATGTTTCTTTAATATGATTTCTTGAACATTTAGATGAGCAAAATAAAATTAATAAATATACTCTTTAATAAACAAACGGATCGTCTACTCAGATACGTGCATCTACTAAAATAACGTTTAATGTTATAAAAATCTCTCGGATTAATAAAATGAAATTCTATTTGTTTACGTTTGGATACGAAAGTATGGAAACATGAAAATTCCTGGGGATCTATGAGAAGAGAGGATTCTTTTAAAGGCCTTCCTTGACCAAGTGGTTCGTTAAAGCTCCATTTTTCAGAACGTATCGTATTTATCAAAATCTCCCTCAACCCAAAGGGACGCTGGTTCGAATTATGTAAGAGGGCGTAACTTATTGTTCATTAATAATTGTTTCCGTATAATTTTTTTCGAACAATTTTCTCGATACGAAAGCGGCTATTCTACAGGAGTTAATAATAACTGACATCACAGAGAGAAAATATCACAATAACCGACAGATATCCTTTTTCCGCCAATCAATGGGCGATGCCAATGGAGATGATTGATATGAACAAAAAGGAGAACAGTAATTCAAAATTATGCCACAAGTTCAAGACTCATGCTTAGTCTTATTTCAATAAAAAGGTTAAGTGACACTGATTGTGTGATTTTCATTTAATCATTCTATTTCGCAATGGCTTTCACTGTATTATTTTGATGTTCATCGAGAGGAGCCAGTCAGCACAGCACCTTACTTTACCAATGTTCACCCACACAACACAGTTATCCTTACTCCACGATTTACAGCTATTCAATCTATAGACTCTCAGTCTAGGAAAACAAAAATATGAAACCAAAACTTGTACCCTGTCGGACTCACAACTTCACTACGTTAAACAACTAATCAATAGAAGAACAAGGGCTGAGATTTTATCAAATTAACCTGTATACATATCTACATGTTATTTCATATATGCATATACAGTTTAACCCGGATATAAGGGACCCGGATATAAGAGAAACCCGGATATAAGAGAGATTTTCTCTGGTCCCAAAGTGTTCCCATACTTACCTAAACAAAATAGACCAAACCCGGATATAAGAGAAACCCGGATATAAGAGACTTCTTCTCGGTCCCGACAACTCTCTTATATCCGGTTATATATATATATATATATATATATATATATATATATATATATATATATATATATATATATATATATGTGTGTGTGTGTGTGTGTATGAGTGTAAGCCTGATATTATTAACTTATTTTGAGTTTTGAAAATATTTTCATCAAACAAATATATTTTCGAACACAAATACACAAATAACAATAATAATAATAATAACAACAACAACAATAACAACAACAATATTGGAATTACAATGAATCGATGTGTTTTTCTAAGCTCCTGAAATGTTAAAATATGAAATGTTGATATTTTAAACGTAAATATCTTTCTTCTTCTTCTTCTTCTTCTTCTTCTTCTTCTTCTTCTTCTTCTTCTTCTTCTTCTTCTTCTTCGTATTATTATTATTTCAATTATCTATTTCTCTTTTCATGTTTCTGATTGACTAATCAACTAGTTTTCTTATCTGTATTATTCATATTAGAAAAACTATGATATTAGTTGAAAATATTTCGAAATGAATTTTTTCTTAAAAAAACGACGATATTTTTTCTTAGAATGACGACGATATTAGTTCCAGATAACGCTAAGTATTTTCGACGAGTTCATTAAATAAATAACTAAACATACAGATTAACGAAGACATGAATGAACGAATGCATAATGTTTATATATATATATATATATATATATATATAAATATATATATATATATATATATATATATATATATATATATATATATATATATATATATATATATTTTTAAGCAACAAATACGTTATCAATAATCTTGTATTTTCTCTTAAATATACTTCGATAAATAATATCACTGCTTTCTTTAACTTAATCAATAGGTAAACATTTTATTTTTCCAATTTGCAAGAATGTTTCAATTAATCTTTTTATCTTTAACAAATAGTAATCATTATTATTATTATTAGTAGTAGTAGTAATAGTAGTAGTAGTATTATCATTATTATTATTATTATTATGATTTTAAATTTCATAGCTGTGATCTTTCGTATAAATTCTAGATTTATTAACTGAATTTACTTTTTCTTTTTCCATTAACATTTTTGACAATTAATTCTGTTAAAAGGATGAGTGATGGTAAGAACTATAATAATATTTTTCAATTAATTACCAGTTAATCTGAGTAACAGGTGCAGTAGCAACAACAGTAAAAATAATAATCATCTCTTTTTTTTCATAATTATAAATATATGATATATTATTTAAACATAATACTCTAGTACAATAATGTTTTGTTTCATTGAATAGCTTCTTTTCCCAGTATCTTTCTTTCTGAATTCCAATCGCATCGTCTTTTGCAACCCATCTAGGAGAAGGACAATTGGGAACAACAACCTGCAACTCAAGGTTTTAATCGTGCCGAGGAGTGAATGTTTGATGCGCTATGAGATCGCGTACGATCCCCCACAGGCTTCGGAACCAAATCTGTAAAATATCGTTAGCCAATGATGTAGATAACTTAACTGTGGTCTGAAAATTTGTCATACGAACAAACTCCTACACAAATGATGACTCGTCAGGTCCTCACAACAGGGATGATCCCAATGGTGCCCCTGCGAATCCTGTAACTAGAACAATCACCATTGATTGAAAGAATAAAAGGGTAAAATGGTCTCTCGAGGAGAACAAATTCGTTATGACTGCATTCTCTGAAGCGTGGCACCAGCCTCAGAAAAAAAAATCCCTCGACATATATATATATAATTTGGCAAGAAAAGATTGGACAAACAATTAGAAAATACATTGACGAAAATAAACTAGCCAGTGTAAGTCAGTACACCTGTTACAGTTTTTTGTGTATGTATCATGTAACTAGTGAGCTAGTAAAAATGACTTAACTTCCTTTATAGTTCACCAATAGAAGGTTAACGAATCAGAAGCCGCAGAACATTGTATCCATCGTGTATAAGGGCGGTCATCTTTGTTTACTCTCCCGGAGTGACCAGTGCCAACTTGTCAGGCGAAGATAACAGAAGGAAGAACTATGCTCTGCTACTTTGCTGCTATATCCACTGCTAATCTGAACTACGTTTTCCTACTGTCTCCGAAATATTCACTGCTAACCTCTGGGATCTATACTTGAAGACGACCGTCATGAATTTGTAACAACAGAATGAGATATAACCGATTGAAAGATACTGAAATTAAAGAAATCAAAAGAACTGCAACCAAATAGGTGACTCAACAGAACAGGAAAAGGAACCTGAAGTGTACACAAAAGTACTAACATCAAACGATCATAAGGAAGAGACTGAGATACACACAGATCACTGTAACGATAATGCTGAAAATTACGAAGAGTTAAAATTGCGTAGTCTTAGTCGCTCACAAGCCATCAATAAAAAGAATCCAAAACACATTGAACCGAATTATATTACGGAAAACACGAATAGTATATAAGAAGCCAAGGAGGAAATCATGAGACGTATAAGTCAGACACAAAATATTGAAGTGAAGGTACGAGAACAGATCCCATAATTACAAATAATAAATCATAACCTTAAAAGTATTAAACTCTACAATGCAGCACTCAAATTAATTCTGGATGAAGTAGGCTCACATATAAGTCTCAACGAAGTAATATATACATCAGCAATATGAGCAAATAATAATCAAACATCAAAGTAAAAGAAGGCAGTTTTACAGACATGAAGATGCATCTTGGAAAAATAAAAATAGGGAAAGAAATTGAATTATCAGTACTCTTTGAACTAGCAAGAGGAATGAATGTAAGGACTAAAAAAAGGCAGAAGAATCAAAAGAAAATATAAAAGTAGAAATTAAAATGACGTCCTATCAACTAAAGAAAAAAAATAAAGCAAACAATACAACTGATGGTTCCAAGAATTAGAAAAAAAAGATGGAGATTCTACAGACAACAAAATCTTTAAAACCGATGCGAAGAAATCTTGCAGAGAAATAAGGAAACAAAAATTAAAGTGAAATTTCTTCCTTCTTCCCACCAACAATAGAATTTATACAGTTCTGTGAAAAAAAAATATGGGCTTCACTAAAGAACATAACAAAGAAACAGACTGGATTACGCAAGAGGAAGACCAGGTGAAAAATAAACCGGAACAAATATGGTCGGGGATTACAGAAGATAACGTTGGATGTGAAAAGAAAAAAATAGACAAATGGTAATCTCCAGGAATACGTAAAATTCTTCACTTTTGCTTCTATTATCTAACTACAACACACAAAAAAGTAACTGAAGAACTTCAAGAAATGGTCAATAATCCAACTAAAATTCCGGTATGGGTAACCAAAAGAAATTACGTTCCTTCTGCCTAAGAATAATGGTAAACATGTCCAAAACTTACAGAGCAAGTACAAGTCCTCCCACTACTTAAAAAATGTTGACATTTATTCTGATAAAAGCAGACGTATACCTTTATAGAAAAAAATGATACAACCTCTTGACCAAAAAGGGTGCAAACATGGCTGTTACGGATGTAAAGGTTACTTACATATTACTAGGATAATCTTCAATACAAAGAAAAATCTCAGTACTGCCTGGATAGATTAGCATAAGTACACCCCATAGTACACCCCACTCCTGAATCTTAAAGTCTTTAAATATATACAAGCAATCGCCAGTCGTCATCAATTTTATCAAACAAAATATACCGATATGGAAAAAAATGATCTTAATAATATAAATGGAGTCTGTATATCTGGTGAAATAAACATCAGCAGAGGAATATTTCAAGTGACTATTTGTTTCTCATAGTATTTTGTACATCCCTAATAGCATTAACCAGCAAAATTCACAGGGCGAAATATAGATATAAAATATCTCAAAAGAAAATAATGTATTTTACATGGATGACTTGAAGTTATAACTTTAAATAATCCATGCATAATATAATGTTGAAAATATTGCCCCATTCGATCAATAATAACAACATTCTAATTTACATATATTGCCCCACTTTGCTAGGAATGGCAGTGAGCTTGCAGGTTTCCTGAAAAGCATTTATATGTTTCAGCCATGAAATTGTTATGGAATTCACTTTAGATAAATGTCTTAATGCTACCATTTTACTAGGTTTATTACAACAAATGTCCTATATTAGCTTAAACCCTGGGTAACAAGCAAATATTTAGAGCAAAAAAAAATGCTTATAAGTACCTCAGTGTAAATGAGGGTGAAGCATTTCATTATAAAACATGAAAGACTAATATTCAGAACTGAATTGAATTCTCAGGACAGAATTATGGCCATTAATAGCTTTGCCTTCCATTTTTATTCTGTTTAAACACCTTGAACTGGACTTTAAATGACATCAAACGAATTGATTCTAAGAGAGAAAAGCTTCTTTCTCAGCATAATATGCATCATCCAAAATGCTGATGCATATTGTCTATACATAACACGTAAAGAAGGCTGAAGAGGTCTTATTCCGGTAGAATTGTCATACAAGGCAACGATTCTTGGCTTACTAACATACATGGAAGCAACAAAGGAATGGATGATACAGTTACTCAAACAACGCCAAAACAGAAAGAAGAAAATATTCAGTCATGAAAGAATGTTGTAAATGTAAAGCAGATTAACATTTGGTAGATTCCGTAGAAAAACAAAACAGAACACAAAATAAACAGCAGCTGCAACGAAAAATAATAAAAAGTAAGCCAAGGATAATGCACTTGAACAGATGAAACAACGCTGGCAAGACAAACCTTTGCATAGCCAATATTCAGAAGGTGTTAATAAAGCCGATTTGGTTAGCACTTATCGGTGATTGAGAGCATCTGTGTTAAAGCGTGAAACAGAAAGCTTTATTCTTGCAGTGCCAGATGAAATTTTTTTCACTAGAAAATTTCAGGCAAATATCAGACATAATAGTGTGTTTCCAAAATGCGGGTTTTGTGGTAAATATTAAGAAAACATAGACTATCTAATCTAAGGATATTCTGTACTTGAGCCAAATGAATATAAAAATCGTCACGATAACGTGGGTCAATATTTATAATGGACAATGTGTAAAGACTTTGGAAGAGATGTTAACAAAAACTGCTGTGGACAACAACCAGCAGCGCTTACAGAAGTAGAAGACATCAAAATTCTATTTAATTATACCAACTTTACAGACTGGAAAATTGAAGAAAATAAGCCGGATAATAATTCTCAAAAACCGAAAAGAAAAACCTGCCTACGGCTTGCCCAATGGACTGTAACATGGCAACTAAGGAATTTGAAAAACTATCGGAGTATAATTACCTGGAAATAGAAAAAAATTGGAAAGAGAAAACAAGAATAGTACCATTTACAGTAAGTGCGCTTGGAATGATAAAAAAAGAAACAGAGTAACACATTGAAAAATCCATGGAAACCCCAACTTAAGAAAAATACAAAACATCGTCTTGATAATTAGAGCACACACACTAAGTAATTTGTCTATGTAGCGCTAGTGATGTTGGATAAAACAAATAATGAAATGAGGCCATAACAACGCATCACTACATGCCTTACGTCTTCCCTACCTACGTAGGTAGGCTGTTTGAGCATAGCAGAAATCAAAATATAATAATAATAATAATAATAATAATAATAATAATAATAATAATAGGCACAAGAAATTAATTGTTTGATTGTTTTTGCTGACTAAGCAACTCACGGAAAATTTCAAGGTGACCACGAGCGTCATCATGTTACTCTCATCCTCATCATGTTTCCCATCACGTTACGCACGTCCCTATCATGCTGGCCATCATGTAACATCGGTCGCATCGTCAGACAGACGCTTATTCATAGTCGTCAAGGGTGTTTAGGCGACTGTTCCCCATAAATTTATTGCAATGCAATGAAACTGTAAGCGAAAAAATTGGTACCCTCATTTCCCCCGTAACGCAAATGTATGAAGAATGATCCACTCAGTGAGGTTTTCTAACAAAAGCTACTAATTTAGAGCTCAAACTGTGAATGCTTTCCTGATCACTACAGTCTTAAGCATTTCAATTAAAGGTTCAATCTTATCTATTTTCATATTTACTTCCTACCACATTCGTTTTCATTCATATCCGACAGCATTTCATCATTACAATTTTCAACTCAATATATATTATTGGTCCTGATCTGAATGCTCGGCTTTGTCTCATCACCAACCGCCGAAACGTTGCCTCGCTGTGTCTTTCTTAAAAATACTTTCATGTTATTTATTCAGTTGTGCAGTTCGTTATGGTATCTACATATTTTTTATTTAAGCGCAGTACTTGAGTGGCATCGAGATCTCATCAATTTACAGTTGAGCAGCTTTTATGTAACCTTAACTTCTATGTTAATAGTTTCTTTCCTCGCACTTATCGCTTGTGGAACTCCTTAATGATCTCAGGCTTTCCAGCCAAATTTAATCAACTAAAATTTAAATGTAATTTCAATCAGTATCTATCGTCTTCCTGGCTATTCTTTCTTCTTCCTGTTCATTATTAATATAGCTGTTCTCAAGTCTTCAACACCCTGTAGCCCCTTGTGTCTTAGTGGCTTTACGGCCTTGTTCTAAAATGAGTGATTCTGAAGCTCTGTATTACGTTAAATCCCATACAAAAAAAAAAGAAAACGCTGGGCACCTCAAGTCAGTGTAATGGTTAGCAACCTTTTCCCGCTAGAACAATTACGACTGATTAGTGAGTTCTGTCCTCAATAGAGGGCCCCAAATTTCGGCCTTGTGCCACATCTAAGATACTCTTAGAAAATCCCTATAAAAACGAAAATGCGTTGTGGAACTAGATGTCACGAAGATACTTCCTATATAAATTTCCTACTATAATTTTAACGACTACAATTTTAAATATCTCGAGTCAAATTTCAGCCGTTACCTATATACATTAAACTCATAAGTTTTACTTCCTAAGCATTTCTCTTTCATTCACGTTACATACCTCATTGATCATAAGCATTTAAACATGATGTCTCCACTTGGAACCTCACTCGAGCCTTGTATTCGATAAAAAATATGACCTAATACTGATGAGCCAAAAGCCAATGCCTAAATGAGCTTCAATCGCGGAAGGGTCGAGTCAACTCATGTGATCATAGCTCTCCACAATTTCTTATTTTTCGTAGCTCTCAGCAAGGTTTGTCATTTTCTACTATCCCTAATACTTCACATTCTACCTTCATTTTACATTTTGTTACCTAAACCTCTCGCTGCTTTTTTTCTGTCCTTGCATTCATTATGTACTGTGAGTGTCAAGCCTTCTTTTCTCATTATATGACGCATAAATTTCGACCGTCTCTTTTTAATTTTATGTATAATTTTTCATTTAGTATACTTCTCTGTATAAATGTTTATTTAGCATGCTTTTCCCTGTTCATGTAGTCAATATGTCCAAGGAGTGTAACATTTTCTCATTATGTGTCGTAGAAATTTTGACTGTCTCTTTATGATTTTACATGTATTTTTTTATTTAGTATGCTTTTCTGTATAAGTGTTCATTTAGCATTCTTTTCTATATAAGTTTTCATTTAGCATGCTTTTTCTGTATAAGTGTTCATTTAGCATTCTTTTCGCTGTTCTCATATTCAATATGTCCTGTGAGTGTCATATTTTCGAGATTTTTTCTAAATCTGTGTTGTAGAAATTTTGACCGTCTCTTTCTGATTTACGTATAAGTTTTTATTTAGTATGCTTTTCTGTATAAGTGTTCATATAGCTTTCTTTTCTATATAAGCATTTATTTATCATATAAGCTTTCGTTTGTCTTGTGAGTGTCATATTTTCGTGACTTCTTTTCTCATTATGTCTCGTAGAAATGTTGACCGTCTCTTTATGATAAATGTTCATTTAGCGTATATTTTCCCTTTAAACTACTATTTTCCTTATATGATCTGTCCATGGCATGCCTAGCATTTATCTGTAAAACCAGGTCACTGTTACCTCAAGTGTTCTCTTCATCTCTGCGGAAATTTTCCAGCAATAACAGCCATACAAATCAATATTACACAGTAGTTAATTACTTTTCATTTAGTTTCTAACAAAATTGTTTGATGTCATAGTATATTCTGGAAGATATTCTTTTCCTATCCCAATGCACTTTCGTGTTTCAGTTCCAAAATTTCTCGCCTGTTAAAACACTTATTTAAACTTCTCTACTTGTTTAATATTCAATTCTATAATTCGTTGTTCTCTTGCTATGTTCTGTCATTGTGTATTGTTTTGTTTATATCTACGATACATTTATAATGCATTCAATTAAAAGTTAAAAGAAACAGGGTGTCATATGCATCTTCCCGAAATCTCACAGGAATCCAGAGATATTGCTTTATGCATAAACATACAAAGAGTGTCTCTAACATTTGGGGAAGTGACTTAAAATAAAAGTGTAACAATTATTAGTATCTGCAGAAGCGGCGGAAATCAAAAGGCATTTCACCAGTATCTATTCACATAGCGTTCAGCGTGATAGAAGAACAACTATGACTTTAAAACGGTGGAAAAGGCAACTGTAAACCTCTTCATTACCAAATTTCTATTATGAACAGAAGTAATGATAGTAATATTGTGTTGAATATATTGGGGTCATAAATGACTATAAAAAAAAATCGTTAAAATATATTGGCTGAGGTTACTGGAATCAATCAAAATAATGAAATCATTTTTGTAAACAATGTCTATATATATATATATATATATATATATATATATATATATATATATATATATATATATATATATATATATATATATATATATATATATATATATATATATATATAAAAAAATGAAATGAGCACTATGGCTGCTGGCGTTTGTATACATATTATGTTAGAATTTCTCTTTCCTCTTTTGGCTCTCTGACTGATGCCAAATAGGTCAGGTTTCAATCCCGGCTTGAAACAACTGGATGTCTAGCTACACTGATGTTCTGGCATACAATGAATCAGGCATGTATGTGGATGTTTATATATATATATATATATATATATATATATATATATATATATAAGGATCGAACTCACTACTCAGTCAGAAGTGATCTATATATTTATATATATAATAGTAACAATCTTATAAGTATAAAAAATTATGCTTGTCCGGAAAACCTTCGGCGTCTTGATTTGCAAATAATCAAACCAATACCAAAGGGGAAAAAAGTTATAAAAAGAAAGAACAAAAAACCAAAAATAATGGTCTAGCATGCAAGTCTAAAGTTCAAAGAAAAAAACCCGATACGAGTCAGCAAAATAACTAAATAAAGTGCTCAATACGCTAAATAGAGCAGACCTAATAAAACTTAAAAAGCCAGACGAACCTACCAAGGTTGCACCTACGCGGATCGTCAGGGAAATCTGGCTTAAGAGGTGACGTCAGAACGGAATATAAAGGCTACAAACATAAAAATCATGACCACGTGACAAAGAAAACAAAATTAATTATATATATATATATATATATATATATATATATATATATATATATATATATATAGACAATGTAAACAGCAGATAGGTTGGACAAAATGAAAATGGAAACTCGAAGAGAGACACATTAAGAGAAGCCTTAGTAACATCAGATATCTAGATCTTCCCAATACAAAGAAGAAAAAATGGATGATTGATATATTCTCGACATCATGAAGAGGAAACAATAGACACAAATCCAAGATATGGAAAAGAATATAGGAGATTACAAACAAAAAAAATAACGAAAATATATAGACAGACCTAGAAGTAATGGCTTACCGAAAATTTGCACAAATAGAAAGAATGAATGAAGAATGAAGCAAATATGCATGAAAAAAAATAAGAGAACTATTAGGACAAAAGACATGCTCATCAACAGGATTCATTAAATCCAATGACGGAACGCTGATATAAGAGAAGACAAAATAATTCAGAGATGGAACAGAAATATCGGAGAAATCTTCTACGATGAGTGCGAAAAACCAGCAATACACAGAAATACTGAAGGAGTGAAAGTATTAAAATCTGAAATTGAAATTGCACAGGCCACACTGAAAAGAAAAGAAGCGGCAGGACCAGACGGATTTGTAATAGATACGTTGCCAGCCTTAGATAATTTCAGTATTGAAAATATTACAGAAATAATAAATGAAATCTACAGCAGTGGTGATATACCGGTAGAAGTAGATCAATTTTCATAGCACTGCCTAAAAGCCAGGTACAAACGAATGTGATCTTCATTGGGCAATTACCATAATGAATCATAAACCAAAATATATCATCCGATTTGTGAGGAATAGAGCGTGAAGCATCGTCAGACCGGAAATATTATCTGGACAGTGAGAATTCGTTAAAAATACGGGAACAAGAAACGCGATATTTATGCTCAGAATTATATAAGAAATACCACTACAATGGCAGAAGGACGTGCATGCGTGTTTTATAGATTATGTAAAAGCGTTTGATAAACTAAGTCACAAAGAACTATTGAAACTGCTTAGTAACCTGTCGAATATTTAGAAAGACTATTTGAATAATCAAGAAGTTGTACAGGCAGTAAACCTCCTGCAGAAAATATAGAAAATGAGTTGAGCAGATATACAAAATAGAAAGGGATTTAGACAAAGATGTCTTTTCCCATTGGAATTATTCAACCTATACAGCGAGGCGATTCTAGAAGAATTAGAAATCCTACCAGGATTCATTATTGGCGGCTACAATTTTAACAGTATCAGTTATAGAGATGACTGTGTTGATAGCAGAGACTGAAAGAAAAAAAGAAAAACTCATCTAGAATGGAATAAAGACAAGATAGAAGAAAGGAATAATTATCAATTATAAGAAGATAGAATGCATGGTTATTAGCAAAATGATGATGCCAAATTGTAGACTACAAATTGTAGATACCAAAATCAAACAATTATAAAAATCTAAATATATGGAAAGTGTTTTAACAGAGGACAGAAAAGGCAACACTGAAATCCGAAGGCACATTTAGATAGCCTGTGGTTCATTCAAACAGCTAAGAAGAGTATGAATGAACGGAAAAAAATCTTTAAATTATCACTTTTCTTTTCAGTAACCTTATTCACGCGAACATTTATCGAAATATATACACTGAAAATTCTCTATCAATATCAAGCAATAAAGCAATTGAAATCTTAGTTAATAATGATGATAAGCCATTGTCCATATTTTTGAATGCCCTTGATAAATACCCGGGATCTGCTGTTTTACCAGATCGGAAAAACCGCTATTCTCATAGGAACCTCCATATCTGCAATTGGCTGTGTCCGCCATTGACTTGTGGGGGCCATAGAGGAAATTATATCGGTACTTCCTGGAACAATAATATATATTAACTGCTTGTAAATAACAATACTCAATCACGTGTATTCAGATAAATAACTTTTATAGAGATAAGATATAAAAATGAATACGTAGACAAACAAACCATATGATGTTTATAATTTCATGGAAGGAATATTCCGAAAATTCTGTTCTCTTGGATTCAGTGCTTTCGGATCTTAAAACAAAAATAAAATTTCATGATTATTCTGAAATCGTATAAATTTGATATACAAGGACGGTTTTGGTAAATATCTCTCTATATTAGCTGTATTTCCTCAGGACATTGGGATTAATGCTGTAACTGCTATAAAAATAATCGGCAACAAATATGACCTTTATATCATATTATCCAAGGAGTTGACAGTTCATGCAAAGGAATAAAAATAAAAGCAAATAAAAATAAAAAGAGAACGAATTAAGATGAGACCTTTAAAAAGAACTGATCGGTATTTGAAAACAACAGTGATTTTCTTTGGCCCCGAGCAAGAAAATGTTACTTCATTTCAAAAATTTAATTACGAAAAGAGTTTGGTCAAAAATGTTTGAAAAGAAACAAAACAAAAACAACAAAAATACTATTGGAGACGCATGACCGCCTGAGAGGAAAACTTGAAATGTTGTGTTTTTTTTTAAAACTCTTTTAAATGCAAGAAAACAAAAAGAAACAAACAAACTCATAAAGAGAGGGAGAGAGAATGCGAGGTAGAAGAAGCATCCCTTAAGAAGCTGATGTTATATTTGGATTAATGGATTGTGCCCCAATATTTTTCAATGCTCAACTTCGTAGACTTCATATTCCTGGCATCTTTTACGTCAGATGTTACCTACCGAAATGCATTGAATGTCTATTATGCTTGATCATGAACCGTACTAAGCTTTGTATAGTGGTCTTAGTTTCAGGAGAAAATAAAGACAAAGACTATCTAACATTTGGATATTTTATTATGTTGTTCGTCGATGTAATATTTTTGGCTTATATGAGCTATCATTAGAGTGGTTATATGGACATTACAAGAGAGATCTTCACTATCAAAGAGGACATAAAGTTATGTTTGTATAGAAGTTTGCTATGCAAAGATAAGGGTCGAAGAATAGCTGAGGCAAATTGTAAATTCATAATGAAATTCTATGACGTCATACATAAGCACGTAAGAGAAAGAACAAAACCATGCATTTAAATACATTGTAATATGTTGTGACTAGTTTGAAATGCAATTTGTTGAGTGTGGTTTGCTTTGTTTTAATGTAGATGTCCTCCACTAACTTAAGGTTATTTATTTCTGTGTGTATGTATATGTCTAATATTATGGCTATGTTTTTCTAAGAAATGTTGTTTAATGAAACTAAGTTCAGGAAAGTGACAGGTAAGTCGACGAGAGAGCGTGATTGTAGCAAAACCAATATATGTAGTGGGTTTATTATAAGTACCTCAGATATGAAAAATTGAACGGCTCATGATGAAGCAAAATAGACATTCGTTGTCTGTTATATTTAACAATATATGTTTGAATAATTAATTTATGGAAAGACGAAAGAATTGTCTTTTTTCTGGAGAAGGTAAAGAGGATTGTGTATTCTGAACCATGTCACACAAGGAGGTGAATCCAGTCATAGAAGTCAGACAATCAACGTGACCATATTATTATTATGTATGGAGCACAGTTGAGCGAGAAATAACAAACTCCTTATAACACCTAAGATAAAGTGATAATGATATTACCAAAAGATCGCCCAGGTATTTTTCTCATAATATCTATTTAGATTTAATATTAGGCGAGTAAATGAAATTCGAGGAATAAAAAGACAAGACAATGATAAAAAATATTGTCAATAATACTGAGGATAATACTTAAATTAGTAGGACTTTTGATTAATCAGAAGCACGAAGATTAATGTATTAATATCATAATTTAGGACTACGACATGTTTTTCTGTATGTATTGTATGTATATATATATATATATATATATATATATATATATATATATAGATAGATAGATAGATAGATAGATAGATAGATAGAGACACAGAGAGATACAGACAGACAGACAGACGGAGAGAGATACATGCATGCATAGTTATGTATACCTCCAATATATCCAGAAGCAATATATATATTAGATGGAGCCCAGCCTAAATGTATTTGTTGGCCATCGACCGATGGTTTGCCAGAAATACATACATACATACATACATATACTACATGTTTTTTTTTCTACTTGTATTTTATGGTATATATATATATATATATATATATATATATATATATATATATATATATATATATATTTATGTACATATATATATATATATATATATATATATATATATATATATATATATGTATATATATATATATATATATATATATATATATATACATACATATATATATATATATATATATATATATATATATATATATATATATATATATTACTCAAAATGTTATTCCATCGGCCTTCGCGCACGAGAAACTTTAAATAAAGCACATTTACTTCAGTGAACAGACCGATAGACTGACTAGAAACACTTTTTAAAACGGGCCGTCTATTCGAACATGTGTACCCACTAAAAATCATGTTTTTGTAATACGAATGCCGCATTAAATGTAAATACATTTTAATATATATATATATATATATATATATATATATATATATATATATATATATATATGGTAAAAGTGGGTCAGAAAGTAATTTCTGAAATTACCATGTCCACCACATACATGGTGTCTTGCTTAAATTGACATCTATTTTATGTAAAAATGAAGTGAACATCTAAGCCTCAAATCTATTTATTGGGAAAGTAATAAAGTGTCATCCAGATTATAATAATCAAAAAACAAGTCAATCAATGAAATCCTCTTCAGCATCTACCACTGCCTCGAATAATGGCGCATGTGGTTTTCACTGTATTTCTCGAGAGAGCCTCAAAAGTCTCCTTAATACTGTTAATCAGGTTGGCTCTGGTGCTACAGGCAGTGCGGTTGAAATATTTGTCATTCACGACCCACAAATAATAATCCACATGATTACAAGAAACGGAGGTACAAGCCAGATGCTGGGGCTGGTGAAGTTAAAATTATCTGACAAATACTTCTATCTCTTCCTGAAAGTGTGGCAGGGAACTGAATCTTACTCTCATGCATAGGGTCTTCCAGCAGCCAATCTCTCTAAGCAAGACTTGACCAGCATGGCCGCCCAAATTGTGCCTGAGACTCTCTTCAAATATGTGACATGTCATGACACCACCCTCACTAGACCCCCCCCCAACAAAAAAAACATCACAGTCTGGTGAAATATGTTGGCACGAGTAGCGTCATATGGATTTCAGGCGAGCCGTATTTTATTCTCCGTGTTGTGCAAATCGTTCTGGAAAAAAATCTTTTTCAAAAGTTAAGAAACAGATTGTTTCTTGTTTATCAGGATCTTTCAACTTGTTCAGTAATTTATTTGTCTTTGTTAGACGGTTTTGTCGTACATTATCTGTAAGAAGTTAGCCGTTACAGAACTTGTATGGCTGGTCAAGATCAGTTTCATCGTCGAAATTTCAACACCCATTTCCCCATTTTCTCCTGCACTTCTTTGGTGACTTCTGGTGTACTGAATAAATCGGAACGTCTGATGTGTTCTTCAATTTTTATTTTACAAGCCACGGCCTTGTAGCATCCGTTGCAGCTCTAGACTTCATGTCTTATTATTATTTCTTGGTTTAAAAAAAGAAAATTGAACAGTTGTCATGATCGCAGCCTTTTGATACCCGGCACGAATAATCGTCATGCTGCTTAAACTTACCTAATTTCTACTCCTCCACGTCAGTTAACTTTGACACCTCGAAAACTCTAGTGCCTAGGTTTCATAATGTCGTTCATTGTTTACAGATATTCCAAACCAATCTGAATAATAAAAACAAAAAAACATTAGAATCCAGTCTGAAAACTATGTAATGAAATACAGACGCGGTTATATCAGCTGTACATGGACATCAGAGTTAAGTGAACATTATGATGAGGAGGAATACTGGATGTTATTTCAATTTAAGGAATGAAAATGAAAACATATGGACGAAATGTAACACGGTGGGACAAATAGTAACAACTAAATTAGGACAATGAAATAGATCTGCTACCTGATTTACTCTTTAATTACAAATTTACTTAACTTTAACAAACATAAAATAATAATTTGAAAATAGGGACTCCCCAAGAAAAATTACATTAGTCACTGTCACAGTTGTGGTAAACTTATGTTAGTTTTACCATGTCAGTGCACTCATCATGAGCCCAGCATTTGCAGTTATTGCACTGGACTCAACTTTCAACTTGCCTGCTGGCAGAGTAAGATTCCTGAGAAAAGCGGTCTTTATCCTCTGAAGACATCTGGCATTTGTCATAAAGCTATTTCTTGGTAGGCCTACTCTTCCTTTTGCCTTTAACCTTTCCTTTTTCAAATGATTTCCATTGCATTCTTTTAGAGAGAGGTATCGCGCTTTAACAGGGTTGCTCGTTAGTATTTGACCCGGTCATTCTTGGCTGGTTTTTCTCTATTCTTTTGAGGAATTGTGGTAATTTGATATGTATCGATGAAAGTTGATGCGCTAATGGATGGAATCGGTGCATTGTCATTGTTGGTTGCATGTGGAACAGGAAACTCTGTCAAATGTGATGGTGCAAATTCGGCATCCGTACGGCGACTTCGGTCGATTGAACAAATACCTGTACATTTGAACTTCATCGTGAATTTTACGGTGTCATTACACTCGTAAAAAAAAAAAATAAAAATAAAAAAATAAAAAAAATAATCATTTAAATGATTCCACTGTTAATAAAAAAGAACTTAAACATTTCAACATAAAATATTATGAAAGGATTATAGCAATAATACCAACTATAAACACACATTTAAAAATACATTACGTCACGATTTTTCTACAGATCCATTATTCATGAATCTAACTATAATATCCTCTTCATAAAAATCAACGAAGATATAGAAAAAATACGAACGAGATATGCTTTAATGAAAAATCAAACCAAAACATTTTTTTTTCGAAATATCCTGTTACATCCCATTTAAATTCTACATAGTTTAGCGTAGGGAATGTTTCTCACAAATATTTAATTATTTGTTACTTCATTAAACGTGACGCGTATCTAACCAATAAGAAAAAAAAAAAAACAAACAAACCCAACATAACATTAATCTACGTCACTTTGCTTTTTATCATTTTTTTCTCCTTCCTATCGTGATCTCTGACGAAGATTTAATTAATTGAAACACATTAGATTAAGATCTGTTTCCTACTTGTTCTTTAACCTATATATATATCATATATATATATATATATATATATATATATATATATATATATATGACACAAATTGATCGGGGGTTCCGTAATAATAAACACAAAACAGTTTAGTCTGGTTATCTGTCACTGCCGGCAGAGGGGATCACATATTTTTCATTCACATATAACAATACGGCTGACAAAGTTCTTCCGTCTCCTTAGTTCCCGGCTATAACACACAGAGTTACACACACGCACAAACACACAAACACACACACACACACACAAACACACAGACACATGTATCAGTGTTTGTGCGTGTGTGTGTGTATAAAATACAGAAATTATTAAATTGGATAATCCTATTTGAAATAAACTATAAATTTGAAATAAATTTTTATTTTCTTATATTAACAAAGAAAACCAGAACCTTGCTGGAATGCGACACTCTTTGTAGCCGTGATTTAGTACACCAGATCAAACGGTGTTTTTCGCTCCCTGACGTAAAGTAATTCTCTTTCCTAGAAAGCGCTGGCCGACAGTTGTAATACAATTAATATATATATATATATATATATATATATATATATATATATATATATATATAATATATATATAAACCAAAAAAACACGTTAAACTTTAAGTCTAGAACGCTGAGTAAGCAGTAAAAACGAACAGTTGAAAAAGTTTTGATTTCCAGAACCCCATATACATACTCACAGACAACTTAACACGCTGAACATGGTATCAGATGACAGTGAAAGTACTTGGCAAAATGAAAAAATAAACACTATTTGAAAAAAAAATGTATTTTTATTAATCAATTTTGTAAGGCTATCAAGAAAGTAGTCCGCAAACTTAAAAGGATCTCAACGAAAACTAATGGACATATGTCTATATTATTTAACCCAACCTGTTTTAATGATAATATCCTCTCTAAATATACACAATACCCACACACACACACATATATGAAAGTGTATGTAAAGCAAGAGATTAATAAAGACTTTCCAATTTTGACGATTATTCATAAATATTGCAAATGTTAAGCAACTCACACACACACACACGCACGCACACACACACACACACACATATATATATATATATATATATATATATATATATATATATATATATATGGAGTTGCTTAAAATATTTTTTCAAGAAAATTAGATATTTCAAATCCAATAGCCGCTATCCCATTTTTGCGTATTGACGTAGGTATACTTTCTAAACTTTTGTTTGAAGAACTGCGGAACATCTTGGAATATGTTCATATTTTCTCGTCGAGTAACATGCTTTACATCCATTTTAGCTCTTACAGCGGGTGAAATTTCTCAAGTGATGTTTTTTCTGTATTCTACATTTCTTTGCATGTGAGCCAGTTCACAATTTTTGGAGAAGGGTGGTCTTTGTCTACATCCACAGGCCTCACTCGCCTCGAGTCAGTTCTACCAACTGGTCTGGGTAAATGGTTATGTGCAGCTGACAGTATAGATATTGTTTTTAGAAGTTGGCGTCATTCATGTCATACATATGATAGGAACGACCTGATGACGTATTTAAGAAGGTGACTGGAGATTTCAAGTTTTGGTTTTGCAGAAATTGGCGGTGTGGAGCGAAACTTTCTCTAGGGCAGACAATTCTGTGTTGAATTTCCTTATGTCCTATACTAAATTCGTAACAACTCATCCATACGAGAATTTATTCGAAGTGTTTGGTATTTTCTAATTTCACTTCCTGAATTCTTTATAATGGAATCAATGTATTTGCCATCTGTATTTTCATTCAAATTCCAGATCATTGTTTCTGTTTTAGAAAGGTTTATTTTACATCTTCATTCTTGGAAAAAAACCTACAAAAGAAAAAAAAACAATCTAAAGTTAAAGAAATATAGCCAAATATATTCACATAAATAACGAAATGTCCAGACACAGTTTGGTAATAGACAATAACGATAAAAAGTCAATTGTCCATTTACTAAGAAAGCAATAAGTTATTTGTTGAATGAAAAGAGACGATGAAATGTGTTGGTTGAAATGTTCCACATCACTTGTTCCTTGTCGAAAATATATAAAACATTGAGTCTTTACTATCGATTCACGCCGACAGAAGAACGGGTCGTGCGAGGCAATTTGAGTTTGAATCGCGTCTCTGATCAACTAATCAATTTCTTTATCACATTTCTCAGGAATTTAT
>CAHIKZ030005481.1:987500-992500 GCA_903632075.3 Acanthosepion pharaonis | reverse complement strand
TTTGATGACACTTTTTAGAATGATTTTGTGTATAAAACTATGAATTAAGCGGATGAATGAAAATCCCTAATTTTGTTTATTATTGTAAAATCCAAACGACTCACTAAATAACTCAGAGGCGGCTCATTCAAAGGACCAAGTCGCAAATGAGAAAAATTATAGTGAGAGGTACCCAGCCCTGCGGAACAGCTGCCCGAGGCCGCACCGTCTCATTGCACAACAGAGAGGACTCGGTGCTCGCACCGAGGGTAGCAGAACTGACGGAGCGCGAGACGTGGGCAATTTTTTTTCCTGGCCCCGGAGTACGCGCTGGGGTCGCTACATTATAAAAGACCTTGTGTTACAACTCATCTTAGTGAGGAGACATATTCATATTCATATAATAATATATTATTATTATATTCACGCAATCAACAACAAAATTTAATTAATAAATTTTAGGTACTACTAATATATCTTACATATATTTAAATGACACTTTTAGAAAGTTTTTGTGTATAAAACTATGAATTAAGCGGATGAATGAAAATCCCTAACTTTGTTTATTACTGTAAAGTCCAAACGACTCACTAAATAACAGAAGTATACGTTTGTTAGCATACATTTATCACCCCACCTAAACTAAACCTGACTTTGTATGGAAACATATATTGGATACATAAGTTGCCTAGGGAAATTTGAACGTAGCCACCCCTAAATTAAAATAGAATTTCCTTAAATTTAGCGACTAATAATATCAATCTGGTCTGCGGTTATAAATTAAGTAAACTTTGAAAGTTTATTCCACATCGTCGCTTGACAATGGAACGAGTTTATGGATTTTAAGATTAATTTTTATAATTAAATTTATAATTTTAGTTTCAGTTTTGAAAATTGGACATTTTCTGTGTCGCGATATAATCATGTTTTAAAAAAGAAAATAATTATAATATATATATATATATATATATATATATATATATATATATATATATATATATATAGGATAGGAAGATGAACAGGTAGGAAACAGATCTTAATCTAACGTGTCATTTTATTAAAGCTTCACCAGACATGAAGATAGAATTGATAAAAATGTATAAAAACAAACAAACGCAGTATGTTGTGTTAGGCTATTTCATTGCTGAGATACATGTCACGTGTAATGAGGTAGCGATAATATTTAAATATGTGTGGCAAACATTCTCGACGCTTACGTGTGAAAAAGTTAGTAAGATGTAGTAGGAAGTGTTGATTGGATACGTATCACGTGTAAGTAACAGATAATATTCAAATAAGTGTAAGAAAACATTCTGGATGTTAAAGTATGTAAAGGTTCGTGAGACAGAATATATATGAATAAAGGCAAAGGAAAATTTATCTTAATCGACTCGTTTCTTCGTTTAATGAACTTTATCAAGCCAAATATAAAGATTTTATTTTGCAAGAGATATTTTTAAACAAAAGTATTAATGTTAGTTTCTTAAAATTTTTAAATTTCTTGCCCGTTCATACATATTCATCAGGCTATGTTAAAATTCTAGTTAAAATATGGAGGGTGCTAAATGACGTAATTTAATATCGAAAAGTGTATAGATGTTGTTGTTGAATATCCTCATTATTTCATTTACAATGCTAAGAAGGTTACAGATTCAGACAGATATTATTAACTAACACCTTAATACGCACTATCCAAAAGAATTCATCAAATCTTAACAAATATTCAAAATAATCACAACATCCAAAATTATTATGTATATACTCAGAAGTAAACATACCCATAACAATTCTGAAGCATGTATATAACAATTAATCCGTTACAACTGCTTCTCACAATACATTGGGGAAACTTGCAGAAATTTAAATGTTGCATCTATGAAGACATAAAGGATCTTATGCTCAACAATTTATCAACTACATTAGTCATACATAGAAATAAATTCAACCAAAACTTCGATGTAAAGAATGCCTCTTAGAAGAAAATATTTTGTACGTGACGTTATCGAATCTTATTCAACATAAAAAAAATTTTGCCCCGGATTTTTCAAATTTTTATCATTAAATTTATAATTTTAGTTTCAGATTTGAAAATTGGACATTTTCTGTGTCGCGATATAATCTTTTTTTTTAAAGAAAAATATTAATATATATATATATATATATATATATATATATATATATATATATATATATATATATATATAATAATCGACTCTCCGTCGTATTATTAAGAAGAAACCTTAAAAATCCATATTCGGTAATAAATTTATTTTTGATGAATATAAGTATATTCATATCAAACCGACTACATTTTCTGAAATGGAATTAATGTATCCTGACAGACAGATATACAAAGATAAAGAAGGAAAATATATATATACACTGCGTGCCAAATTATTATCGTGATAATTTTTTTCTAATATTTCAAAAACCGTATAATCAATTCACACAAAGTTTTCACACAAGGTTGGCAACACGGACCTGCGCAATAACTGAAATTTTAGTACTGATCTGCGCATACACATTCACGTGCAACATTAATAAACGTTTTCTTTGCTCAATTCTGGGAATTTTACTAAACCTTTCTGATAATTTGGCACGCTCAAATCACCGTGCTGATAACAAATATGGCGCCAGTTTGTTTACATTGCGCAGATCGGTATGGAAAATTCAGTGATTGCGCAGGTCAGTGATGCCAACATTGTGTGAAAATGTTGTGCGAATTGATTATACGGTTTTTGAAATATTAGAAAAAAGTTATCTCGATAATAATTTGGCATGCAGTGTATATATGTGTGTCTGTGTATGTGTGTGACAAGTACACACAAATACACAAAAACATATATGCATACAAAGACATACCCATATACAATAGGAAGTTAAATCACTACTGCATTTTCCTCAAAGTCAATTAGGGTAATTTGAATTTGTTTTTATGTTGGGATTTGAAAATAATATAATTCCTATGATTCAACAGTAGATTAGCAGTTTTGTCATTATTATGATCTTTTCTTGTATACATAGTATGCATCTTCCCGGTAAGTTGTTGGGAGTTTGAGACAGACAGATGGTATCACATTCAATCTCTGTGTTGAAGTCTCTGTCTTTAAATCTCCAGAAATGCTTAGAGAGACAAGTGTGGTGTATTAATGAAGCATTAGAGAAGGAATGCCGATGACTTTAGAATCTTTGTTTCCTAATCTCATCGGAGATACCGATGTACACTTTGTTGTATCATTAATATCTTCTTTTGGGAAGATGGTACTTTGGTATAGTACATTTTCTGGATTACAGGTATCTCTAAATGGGTAGCTGTTTCCGGTTCTACAATTGCAAGAGTTCTTGTTATCTGGTATGTTGCTGTCAAAGAATGATATTAATATTTTATTGTTATGCGAGTCAATAATTTATACATGTTGTTTGTACAGGAATAACTAATTTTTAGAGTTTTTTATTGAAAAACTTGGTAGATGAGTGTTTTGATAATATGTTTATCGATTAAATTCAGAAAATATCTACCAATATTTAAATTAGACAGTTTGCAGAACGGTGCGTTACTGCATATTATTTTTCTTTTTCTGTTTTTGGTTCCATTAGTTTTATTGTTTTTCAAAGATTCTTCGTAAATAATTTTTAAATCGCTGTTATTGATGGCATCGTTATAATTTATTTCATTGTCATTGAAGATTTTTTTGTTAGAAGATAATCTATTGATTCTAGTGCTTACAGTGTTAGGCATTTGTCTAATTATTGAATTTGTGTGATTGAAGTTGACCTTTATATAAATAGGAGTTTGAGCATACTTGTGAAATGGCGTAAATATGATGTTAGATAGGTTGAAAGTGATTCAATTTTAAAACTAAAGAATTTGAAAGCCCCTATAAAAGTCTTCTGTATTCTAAAAGATAGTGGACCATTATTATCTGGAATAAAAATAAATCCATCAGCTCTGTAAAGATCAACCTATTTAGGATGAATAACCCTACGAAGAAGGTCTAATTTATAGATGCCCAAAAATCAGCTATTTGAGCGGAATCATAGGTGACCATAGGAATGTCAAAGTTATCATTATGTCTTTTAATCCAAGTAGAAGTATCATATATTAATAATATTTTTCTGGAAGCTAGGATAACTCGAAATACATCATTCGTAATTTCTATATACTTTTGATCAAAATTTATACTTTTTAATAATAGAAATTTGGATTTGGAGGGTAAGAAATCTACTATGTCAAATTGGATAAAAGTGGCCTTCTTATTATTCTTAATATTATGGAAGTATTTTATAGTATATGAAGAATATTTCCAAAACATATTATTAGAGTTTTCTTGTATGGTGTGGATTATTTTTTTAACTATATATTTGAAATTGAATTTTGTAAGGAATAATCAATCGTTATTTTAGATTATTATCGAAATTAGTTTTGTGGTCTTTAAATAGTAAATAAGCAATTTTGATATACTGGCACAATTAACAGCACATATATTAATAAAATAAATAGCCTTATTTTTGTTGTTTTGTATATAGGTATTAGTGATTTTATAGAGAAGGAGATTGTGATAGTTACAGGAGTTGATTTTATAAATATTTTTCGATTTGTGAGCTGTAATCCAAGTATTTTTAGAATTTTTGATATTTCTAATATATTTGTTCTATTTCTATTGGAATTGGTTAGATATTTGCTCTGTATCATATACTGAGCTCACATATGGACTAAAAGTCCTCTTTCGAATAATCTCTTCCAATTACGGTTTGGTATTATATATATATATATATATATATATATATGAAGAAATATAGTCATAAGGTGTTCTATATTTATAGGATAAAGTGTTCGTTATCAGAGATAGAGCGTATGTAAATATAAAAGTGAACAGAGAAGTCAACACTTAGAGGCGACAGTCTGTTTCATGCTATATGCAATCGTCAAGCCACGAGTGCTGTTATTATTCTCATATATATATATATATATATATATATATATATATATATATATATATATATATATATACGGGTCAGTG
>CAHIKZ030005481.1:960000-985000 GCA_903632075.3 Acanthosepion pharaonis | reverse complement strand
TTTCATATGTGTGGATGGTGGCAACGTTTCTACATACTGCGGGTACCAGCTGGCAGTTCTCTGGTTGCTGCTTCCCGAATGTTAGAAGCCTGAACTCTTGCATAGCGTCTATGGAGGCTGCTCTGACCAACAGTCACATAATGATTTTTGCAATGTCATGTCACTCATAGAATGGTCCTCCTGCAAGCCTCTCCAGTGAGCAAAACCGAGGCCACACTATGTTGCAGTCTGTGCCAGTTACCTGTCCGTGCATGTTACATTGGACAACTGACTACTACTATTACTACTACTACTCCTCCTCCTACTACTACTACTTCTACCATAGTCCTTTTCCTTTCCTAAATAACACCCAGTGACTATGAGGAACCAACTAAATAAAACCAAACCAGCTAAAAAAAAAAAGCCTAAACCACTCAAATTTTATTTTTCCAATATTGGTGTTATTCATATCTGCTTCTGCATTGCGGAATCGTTACTCTTGGACCTCTTACCTCTTTGCGAATCAAATTTTAACTCTGCAATATCCTTTTCTGAATTCCAGATTCCTTTGTATCTCTTTAGGAAGGAATCTAATGACTACATGAACGGTCTAGGATTTTATGTCCGCGAAAACCTTCCGTTGGCTAGAGAACTATCACTTCAATCACTAGATCATTCTTACATGTGTCTGCGTCTCTCTCTAAACTCAGTCAGGTATCTCTTATTACTCTACCGTTCCACTTCCTCTCAAGACTGTTGCGTGTTAGATAGTGTTCTGGGGTCCACCCCTTTTCCATATAAGTGGACTCGACCAGAGTGTTACTGGGACTGCTGCCGTTAAATACCGAGAGTCAGTCAGAATATAGAGAGAGATTGGCAGAGTGAGCAGAGATTGTGATTGAGTTAAAGGTAGAGTAATAGTGTGAGTTAACCGCTTGTAGACGTCAGTTACAAGCATGTAGACTCTAAGGAAGTCCTACTCCGAGACTGTATATATCTATATGTTATTGCTACTAACCGCGTTCCTGGATTTACTAACAGTATTACCCTTTGGATTATTGTTTAAATACATTTAATTTCTCATCTTTAATTCTTGTGTTTGTCATTCATTGGAGACCGAATGTCATCTCGGAATCCACATCAGATAGTATTTCTAAATATATAGACAAGTCCATCTAAATACACCTGTTTGCAAATATATTGGTATTCGGTGATTGTAATGCCCACCTCACCCTATGGCTAAAACACTCCGTCACTGGCCTCACTGTCATCCAAAAATTGAACTCTATCAGTCAATCTCTTAACCAAGAGGTGGATTTCCCCATGATTTTCCCCAGCAATCTTGATGGACAAGCCTTTCGTCTTGATCTGTTCCTTACCTCTATCTCTTTCTACTCTCCCACAAGCTAAGAACCTCCTCTCAACATAATATCTTTATATTATCAATTAGCTGATGGGGAAACGTTTCCGGATTTCTATCATGACGTCTCTTGGAATTCCCAGTTCAAGCTGAGCCTCTGAGATCTCCTCCTGAATGAAAGCTGGCATCGATGTTTACATGAAAGCACAGAAATATCAAGTGAAATCCGATTCATCTCCTGGGTTCTCACCTGCATGCTTGGTCGATATAACGCACAGCAGTGGGACATGTCTGATTGCAACAGATATCTCTTTTTCTCTGCTCCTAATGAATGCAGGCGTATACTGAAAGAAGCGAAATTGTTGTTTGCTGATAGACTGAAACAACGCACAACATCTTGTAAGTTCGGTTCTGGAGATTATTGGCGGCTCTGCAAGAGCGTGCTGATCAACAGAAAATTCTCCATGCCTCACTTATACAATCAATTTAAAGTTCTGACACCTACAACATATAAGGATGAATGATTCTATCAATTCTCTTTAAAACTCATCATTTAACACATCTGGAGTAACCACATCTGATTTTGCAACTAGAAAAAAAAGTCTATTGAGTGATATGCGCATAACCCGGTCTCAGACATCATTTCTATATTGGGCTCCCATAAAGCAAGCGGTTGGACGGGATTCCAGCCGTCGTCCCAAAGAAATGTGCTCCCGAGCTAGCATTAATTTTCACCAGGCTTTACAACAATTGCCATACTGCTATCCTGCTTGTGGGAAGTCCACCTCTGTTGTTGCTGTTTTTAAGAATTTTGCAAAACATGCTGAACCCTATAACAATCGCCTTATATGACACTTACAACTTTTCGGCAAAGTTTCGAGGCTTTAATCAATGCTGAAGTGATCAAGCATCTAACTTATCACGATCTACTAACAGACAAACAATATGGCTCCCGTTTCGCCAGGTCTACCACTGATGTACGAACGACCATCATTGAATAAATATATCAGGCTCTTGATAATAATGGCGAAGCTCGAACTGTGACACTAGGTATTTCGAAGGCGTTTGATATGGTCTGGTAGGCTGGTCTTCTACGTAGGTTTCATGTATGCGGTATGACAGGACGATTGTTTGATTTAATCCAATCGTTCCTATCAAATCGGGAAATGTAGTTCGTTTGGAACGAGCTCGTTTCTAGAACCTTTCACACAAATCGAGTGTCCCATAAGGTTCTATCCTGGATCCTACACACTTTCAGATCTTCATCCTTACCTTTCTTATGTCATCAGTTAACAAGTAAGCACTGATGCCGATGAGACTACCATTAACACATGTCTCAATAGCAAATCCGTCAGAATTGATGTATTGAATCTGGCAGCTGCTCTTGGAAAGAAACTGCAATCTGTGGTTAACTGATAAAGGAATTGGCTTGTAAATTTTAATGCCTCCAAAAAGAAACTGCTCTAATTTAACCGCAATAGAGAAAGTTTCTTGCTCACCATCAACATGGTGGATGTTTGAGTCATGGAAAGCAACACACTGCGCCTTCTTGGCGTCACGCCCTCAAGTGACTTAAAGTGAAACGCCTACATCGAATCAATACCTGCATCTGCTGAAAGGAAAGTTGGGTCAATATGTCATGCCAGAAGGTTTTTCTTGTCTGGAACAATCTTGCACATCTACAAGTTTACGATTTGTCCGTGCATTGAATACTGTTGCCATTTCTGGTATTGTGCTCCTGCTAATCCTCTCGTGATTCTTGACAAAAATCCAAAGAAAGAACTGCAATATAATACATCCTGACTTAGCATCTCGACTTCAGTCACTTTCAAACCGACGCTTAAGTGCCTTTCTACTAATATTTTCATGGCTACTTCTCTGACGATCATTTTTCACTGGTGCCCGGACTCAATGGATTTAAGCGTGCTACTAGTTTGGCATTTAGGTGCTAAAACTTTACTGTTTAAATAGTTACACGTAACTGCCACTTCTACTCCAACAGTTTATTTTCTCGTAATTCCGCCTGTGAAACTCCGTTCCGCTTCCTTCCTTCCATAATAACCACAGTCTTCCAAATATTTAAATCAATTGCCATATTCTATCTTGTTGAAGCATTTTCATTTTTGTCTTTTCCTTAGTATTTCTTATTTTCATTCTTGTCCATGGCTATTCAGTCTCTGAAGCCCCCATTCATACTAATGGTATCCTCCAACCTGTCTAAAATAAATTACAATTTTATATGAAGTCTAGCCACACTGAGGATCTGTGAAACAGCGGAACAATCTATCTCTGGATAACTGTTTATGCTTCCGGAAATCCGGTTGAGCTCTCTAGGGAAAAAGGGTTTTACAAACACTGGCTTCTACTGCTAATAAGCATTACTCTGCAATTATGAATCGAGTTCTTCGAGCTGCAAGCGTATTTCGTATAGAGAAAAAACTTAGAATCCCTTTCGTTTCTGTCGTGTGACGATAGCCTAGAGGTAAGATACCTGACATCGATCCCGGCTTGAATCAATCGGAAATCTAGCCACAATGAAGAGCTTTGATAGAGCGAAACAGTCTGTCTGCTGATGATTAATATATATATATATATATATATATATATATATATATATATATATATATATATATATAGTTCGCTCTCCCGTCACAGATGTAAACGAGTACACAGTAAATAAAGCCGCTCAAATTCTATGTACAGGCATATATACCGGGTGTAACAGCTAAATTGTTCAGATCGTGTAACAGCAGAATTATCCATCCCGCAAAATGTTCAATATCTAAAATGCCACGATTGAGTTTCTTTTTTCCATGTTTTAAGATAATTCGTCTAGCCATCTTGATAATGTTTACCGTAAGAATCTCTGAAAAACCCTTTCAGTTATTCAGCTTGAAAGAGAATAGTTTTAAATAGTTTTGTGTCAGCTCCACATTTTTTTCCCAAATGAGCAACGGTGAGAGGAAAGATTTCATTCAAGCTCTCAGTAATGGTACCAGTATTGTTATCTGACTTCCATCTTTAAAGTCCATTCACGAAACATCGAGAGAACGGTAAATAAACTTTTTAAAAAGAAAGAGGAATGAGTAGAGAGAAGAACTGTATCAAGAGGTCACAACATGATGATGGATCATCATTTCAACATAAAGCTAAAGAGATCAATTAGAAAAGATCCAACTGAATCCATGAAATGTTTGGCACGTGATAGAGGAGTTTCAGCTATGACAGTACAAACAGCAGTGCAAAAAATTGGAAAATAAGATTGTGCGTGAGGCAACTTGCTCCTCCAGGACACAAAGTTAGTAGGTTAGAGAGAGCTAAGATCATCTTGAATAAGTTGTAAAACTGATCCTGGAATAATATATATATATATATATATATATATATATATATGAACTTAATTTCAATCCTACATGAAATTACACTCCTTATATAGGATTAATTAATGATGAACATGCCATTTCCGTTTATGATCGAGTTCAACACAGTTTTCGTGTTAAGCTTTGAAATTAATTATGCATTCTTATTGCTCAAGATACAGTCCAATAGTGTTTGGAAAACCTCGGATAATTCTAGTAAGATATATATTAATCATTACTACGATACAATGGTTTAAAACTTAATCTAACAAATGGAAAACTTTGCTTTTGCCCGCTTTGGACAATTTTGTTGTTACATCCGATATATATATATATATATATATATATATATATATATATATATATATATATATATATATATGTATGTGTGTGTGTGTGTGTGTCATCAGCACGGTGATTTGAGCGTGCCAAATTATTAGAAAGGTTTAGTAAATTTCCCAGAATTGAGCAAACAAAACGTTTATTAATGTTGCACGTGAATGTTTATGATCAAAAGAAGCTAATAATTAAGATAATCAAACAAATAATAGCAGATACAAAAAGGCACAGTTTTAAACAAATTAATATAGAATGTGTTTTCCCTGTTTTAAAATTACTTGAAAAAGTCGACGATCCATAGGATTTGTTAATTGTAGGATGTCATCTGCTGTAATACCGCGAGATATGTCAAGAATTGCTTCCCACAACTCAGCGTTGCTCCTGAACTGTCGTCCGTTGGCGTACATTCTTCACTTCATGATGCTTCAAAGGTTTTCGATTGGGTTCAGATCCGGAGAATTTGCTGGCTACTTCATTTTTCGAGGTCCATAACAAATATGGCGCCAGTTTGTTTACATAGCGCAGATCAGTACGAAAATTTCAGTGTGTGAAAATTGTGTGTTAATTGATTGGAAGGTTTTTAAAATATTAGAAAAAAAATTATTCCTTCCTTCACCTTGATTAATGCAGTCTGCATGTTTTTCACAGTAAACATTTTGTAGCTTCACATGTGACGTAAATACCTATTTCCATGAGAAACTTTCTATATTCATTAGTTCCACCAGTTCATAACTTCACTCTAAGAACCACCAAGCCATGTAAACCATTTTTATTCCATTATTAAGAAGAAAGTTCCAATCGGAGACGTTCTTCTCAAAAACCGCTTCTTTTTAGAATAAACTCCCTTAAAGATATTTTCCTAATTACGACAACGCGAACCTTTTTAAATTTAGGGTAAACCATTATATTTTCGAAGTGTACAGATAAACTGCACTTCTTACCTCCTAGTCCTCGTCTTACATTCATAAAACAACGTCATATAGTAACCCTCTAACTTGAGTGCCCCTAAGGCTTTGTGTTTGGTGAAAAATTGTTTAAATAAATAATGTTTTTTGGTGATTGATTGGTTTCCCCTTTTCCGACTACTGCTGTGACAGATACACACAAATAAATAATACTTCTCGCTAATAATTCTCTCATGTACAAAGCATGGGAGCTCTTTACATAAAGTTACAGGCGCCTCTGAGACTGTACACTTTTTCGATTATCAAAGGTTAAACATTGATTGTCGAAGGCTAACAACTATACAGCCGATGTCAGTTCGCCACATAGGTTTTGGCATGAATTTTTATTTTATTTTAAACTGGATCCATTCAAAAAGTATAGCGTTTTTAATCCATAGAGAGGAGGGAACCGAAATACATGTTTTGACAAGGGCACCAGTGCGACATGAACGTATCTTAGTAGGCCGTAATATGAAACGCGGTTCATCTATTCCTGGTGTCACGTCGACAAGCGATACTCTAACACAAACACACATTAACTTCTTTGAAACATTAATCTAATCATAGCTGATGATTTTTTACGGTGCGAAACGTCCATCACCTGCTCGACAATTCGCTCTTTTATGTTCGCCGCTAAAATCAATTACTAATCAATCGAAATAGAAAAAAGAAATACGAAGCAATTAAAAAAAAAAAAAATCAATGATGATGCAAGCCGAAGCAATAAATTTTTGTTCAGTGTAAATGTCATTATTTTAATAACTAGTGATTTGTCTCAACTGTTTGTGAAGGAGAAGCAATGATTATCTCCCTTAGTTGCAGCTTAGGAATTTCATCTTCGCTTCTCGTTTTCAGTTAATTAAGAGCAGGGGCTTGATTTAAAATCACTTTAATTACATGCAAAAATATTTCAAACAATTCAGCTTGATTTTAATTAAGGTTTATTAATCAGGATTTGAATTTCTGCCAAGCTTTTTCTAGTTAATAACGGGGGAAAAAGTAACAATCAATACATTCGCCCGTTTAATCTTTTCCCGCTTTTTTATTTATATATTTTTTTATTTTTTCATTTTCTGACAGTGGCCTCGTCTTCATAAATATTGTTCTATAGCCGTAAAGAACCCGAGTTAATAATCCAGAATTGAAATGCAGATATAAAAACCGACAGAGAAAAAAGAAAGAAAGAAAATAAAAGAAAACAAAACAAAAGAAAAAAGATGTGGGTAAACGAATGACGGAAGCAAAAAAGAAAAATGCTAAAGAATTGTGAATTGAATCCATCCCTTTCAACCTTTCAAATAAATAAACATCCGATGACTTGTTACTCTTTTTTTTATTTCTAAAGTTGGATTAAAAGTATAGGATTTTTTTTTCGATTTGCAATTCCGAATATTTCCCCTGTGATATAAATGCGGGAACGATCGTCACAAATATCGAGAAATTGAGAAATAAATTCAAACCAGCCAGAAAACTAGTCGATATTATCAGTATTAATATTGTGAATACATGTTACACAGTATACAATCTTCTATCATTGGAAAAGGTTATTATTGATATTGTCCAAAAATAAGACTATGCCATTGTGTCTAGTTTGAAGATCCAACACTTAATAGTACGTATTCTAATAAAATGGACATTTTTCAACAAAGAATATAGAACCATACTTTAGGTGGCTTTAATTGATTTCCAAACGGAAGCCTTCACTATAGCCAACCTTAATTTAGCTATCTCTGGAGTTTACTGAACATCGATTGTTTGCCTTTAAATTCATCAAAAGACATTGGCAGTCGTGTAAAAAGCTGTCAAAAATAATGTTGTATTTGGGCCAAATAGAACATATTTTTAGAGGCGTTTTTACGATGGCCCATAGAATCTCAACAAAACAAAAGCTAGTTACATTTATTGGCAACGTGGCAAAACAATCATTTTGAAAAAGAAAATAGCTATAGGTGACTCCGAACAAATCAGATGTAACACGTTTTTATTTATTTATTCATGTATTTTTTTTACGGTTTATCAACAGAAATATTTTTAAAACAAAAAATGTTTCTATATCTTCAGAATTTTTTTTTTTTTTTTTTTGAGAAAATATTGTTAGTGATATAAGGTATAATAAAGGGTATTTGAATATAACGAACCCAAGCGGAAGTGGAACTTGAACTCACCATTCCGTTTAAGAATTCCGTGCTATTAGCCATCAAACCACTTGCACACACAAGCTTACAGTACCTGGTGATCCCCAATGAGTGTTAAAATGAAAATAAGTTATGAACATAAAAAAAATCGGTAGACAGCTCGGTTTATATACACCTCGCATCGAAAACATGAGTAAAATACGAGAAAACCAAGGATGGCAATATAGTGCTTTCGGGACGTTGGTGATCATGATTCTCCACAACTTCCTATCCTGTGTAGCTCTAAGTAGTGGTTGTCTTCTTCTTCCCCCTTCTAATTCCTCTTCTGCATCCCCTAGTTTACTCGGTATTTTCTCGTCTAAAATTCTTGCATTTGATTGTTAATTTCTCCAAGCCTTTTTTTCTCATTATTCGCACTAGAAATGTCAACTCTCTCTTTCTAACTCTAAGTGATTTATTTTTTTTCCATTTTCTTTAAAACTTCCTCGTGGCCATATGCTCCTGCGATTGTATTCTCTGCATCCTTCTGTAGACGTACATCTCTGGTCTCAAACCACCTCTACATCTATGAGAAAACTATTCACTATTTCCTGCTACATAGCAGTTTAGCACACTTTCTCGTAAAGATGGTATGCTCTTTTCTTTCGGGAGCTGCAGACAATTGTATTAGATAACACCGTTTAAAAATGTTATTTAAAAAATTTAATTTATTCTTTTCACACGGCTCTATGCAGACGTGTAGAAAGTCAATTACAGTAATAAGTGTGAGAGAAAACCCTTTGTTAACTATTAATTTTGCCTAGCAGGAAATGTTACTTATTAAATAAACGTTAAGTCTGACACAATCAAAGTCGTCTGTCAATGTATGGAAACGCGAGCTTATATAGCTTTGATCTGGCACAGCAAAAAATACATGATAGAGTCATTGAAGGTTGTTAGTATATCACCCATTATATTTTGGGAGTTAAACTTTCTAAACGTGAACGAATATATACTATCTTATTAATATTTCAAGATAAACGATTTTAGTGAGTGACACCTCACGGATGATACCAAAATAGACGTCACACAAGGTGTTCTTCGGACGAGTCAAGTAGTCTGTGGGTTGACCTGAGAGATATCCACCTAGCCATTCATTGCGAATCCACAACTACGTGAGATATCAGTGCCTGCCCATGTCATACAATATCGTGTGCGACCAAACTGCGTCTAACATGTACACTTCCTTCTTTTTATTCCTTTTTCAAGTAAATGTGGTAAGCAGAGGACGGAAATTGTAGCACCACTATCCAAAGGAACATTAAAATACCAAAAGTTGTCTTCCAAATTCTAAGAATTAAGAAACAGAGAAATTTCGTAAGAAACAATGAAAAGAATGTACAAGAGTTATCTTATATCAGTCCTACTATATGGCAATGAATGCTGGACAATCTCCTCACAGTCTTGAAGCGACTGAGATGTCATTCTACAGAAAGATGCTGAAATGTCACTGACTGAACATGTGAGTAAGAAGGAAGTTTAAATATATTACAAACAAAGACTACATCGTTAAGTAGAATCAAAAAGAGATTGTGGTTATTTCTACGACATGCAATGAGGAAAGAGGAGAATCTGCCACAGGAGATACTTAAAACAAAATGAAGAATTTGGAAATATCGAGTAACCTGCCTAATAAGTTTGTGCAAATGGGGAACAGATAAAAGAATCGGGGAGATATTGAAAAGGCAATCTTTACCAAGAGCTAGATAGGAAAGGAAGTTGTGGAGATACATGATTGCTATTATCCGCAAAGTATACAATACAAAGAAGAAACTGGTTATTTTATGTCTTTTCAAAATTACTGTTTTTGTTTTTACCTATGTTCACATTAAATTATTCTAATCTTTACGGCTTGTCGCTTTTTCCCCAAACATTTGTCATGTCATCGTGGAAAACATTTTTCTTGTTCTTTCTAAAGTTTTTACTTTCTTTTCTGATCGTTCTGTGATCGCTATTCAATATTTTCTTCTTTGTCTTTTGAGGTTGAACAGTACTTACAACACTTCGAATTGTGTATATGCATCTGAAGTATTAAAAAAAAAATTCAATGCCTATAGTAAATTTAATGAACAAAACTTCAGTTGAATATTTACTTAGACAAACAAATAACTTTTTGTAATAGAACAGTTATTAACATCTGAAATATACATAATATTTCTTATAAATATACATATAGCCTGAAGGTTTTACAAACATCGGCCGTTCAATATCATTTTATTACGAAAATATTGATATGAATAATAAAACCCAATATTGTGAATTAATGGGAGATATATTAAAAAAGAGGGAAATAATTAATTTACACAATAAATTTGGTTCTCAAATGACATTATTGAAGAGTTGAAGAAGTCTTACATATCGACTGCATTAAAGAAGTTCCGAAGTTTCTTGTTGGTTTTACGAAAATGTATCAAGAAATATGTTCTGTTCTGGACGGGATTCCTTGATAGATCAGAAGATAAAAATGTTCAGTAGCTATCGAGATACTTACAAAAAAACAACTTTCTTTGTCAGTTTTTAGTTGGTCACGAGTCTTCTAGAGATGGCGATTTCCTAAGTGTGGCTTAGATGTGGCACAGGGCCAAAAGTATGGGTCACCGAGTGAGGATCGAAGTTTCTAATCAGTCGTAGCTGATTTAGCGAACTCCCTATTCAATCGTAATTGATTTAACGAGACAAGTCTGCTAACCGTTACACGAGGACGACGTGCCGCACGTCTTCCCAGGATGTCCAGCTAGTTTAATGATTTGCAATTCGTTTTGTCGAGTTAGAATTACGATCGAGTTTGTTGCATTCTCTTCCATGCAAAAAACAATGAGACGGATAGACATCCCTCTATTACCACAAGTTATGGTGTTAATTAGCAAGAAAGACACTAGCTATGGCTGAAAACCAGTTGAGGAAAAGTATATCTCGCAATCAAGAGCAAGGAATTGTGTATATGAAAAAGACACCCACCTGAAGCTGCCCCAAAGTGCCTAGGAATATGATGCAAATACCATACACGTAAAGCAAAACACGACTGATTTGAATGATCCCATTGCAGAGTGATTTATATCAAAGGGCATCGAATCCAAATGAATTAATTAATGAACAAGGATAAATATCGAGAGCATTTCGATAAATATTAGTTTTTATTTCGTTTATGAGCCCTTTTATGCGTTATTTAAATATATATTTCGAATTTTAGCACATTACTTAAAGTACCCGGTGTTCCCAAGGAGGACCCCATCAAAGTATAAACCGCGGTCGACTTTAATTAAATCCGGGGATTCAGCCCAATTTGACCGTAGACGAGCATTTTGATGAACAGACGGAAACATAACACTTTGTATACCAAATAACAATAGCACTGTTACTTTTCGCATAGTTTTATAATTATCTGGGAAACAAAAACAATATACTTAAAGGAAATACTCAGCAACAATTGTTTCGTTTTAAAATTGAAGTTAATTTAGTTGTTTCTAAGTTGATATTATAGACGGTCTATATAATCCATATAATGAAAGGCGTGTAAAGAACGCTTTATGAGCTCGAATTAAATGTAGCATATTTGTCGACATAAGAGATGAAAATACACCTCCCAAATATAAAGCACTTCTCCCAAAGACTTATCACAAGTAATCTCCTTCTTTGTAATATATGAACAAAATAAAAAAAAATAGTGTTATGTTTAGAAAAATCTGTAAATATAGTCCAGTTCATAAAATATGCATCAAGGTCACGAGGATGACCTCCTTTGTATGTCACATAGAGAAAACAATTTGCTTACCAGTGTAGTTGCAGAGGAAGATACCGTGAAATAGCAAGTGGAAGAAGTGTTAAGAAAACTGACATTTTATTGATTTTTGTCCTTCATTCAAGACTGCTTCTGCAGATTGTTGATGAAAGATCTTACATAGAAAATATTTACTGCAGCATTTCCTCTAAATAACCACCGACTGTAGCTAATGCCTTTATATGCTCTTAATAGTAAACCCGTTATTTTATAGGTGGATAGACATCTAATGTAATGGATAGTGGCTCCGAATAAGAAATCGCTGAACCGAGTTCAAATTCCAGATGGATTCATTATATCCACTTATGTACAAATACACTTGTTAAGATTTGAATCAATCTTCTCTCCACTTTATGTTAAACAGTAGGACTTGTACCTGGAATAATCATCGTTATTATCAAGAAAAAATAGGCAATATTCACGTACCGACCGAAAAACATATTCTTATAATTCTTATCATTCCAAATATTTGTTTCAATTTAAATAACCCATTTCGGTCTAATAAGGTTTTAAAGTGAAATCAATCAATCAAAAGCCATGATTTCATAAAAAAAAAATACGAGAAATCTACACTGTTTTCTGTCACACAGTTTTGAGTTCGGAATTATCGTTTTACAATCAAAGTATAGAGAGCCCAAATTATAAGTAATACAGGGTTTGGTAGAAATGTCTACCACATTTTAAAGGCTGGCAAAAAGACCATGATAACTGCTATTAAACCATGTTTCACTGTTTGTTAAACAAATGGGCAATGTTTTCATTGTTTGATTTGAAAACTGACATCCTCCAAGTTGTGTGCCTTATTCGCCATACCCCGTTGTAGACGATTTCTAAAGCTTTCCATCATCAGGAAGTTCGAAGGCTTCGGGGTTTTCCATGACTTCCAGGTGGCTCAACTTTAAGCACTTCAGTTGATAGAAGTATAGATTTTATATCCAGGACAGGATCATTCCGACTTAACACAACGAGCACAAAAAAGAACATTTCAACTGCAAACGCACGGCATACATCGATCCAAGCCATGATGGTAACTGTAACAAATGGTAAGACGTTAGCTAGATGAAGACAGAATTGACATATGTCTATGTTCACTCGCACCACTCAGGTGACGGTTTAAACCTCTATCTCACCCAGTAGAATTACGCCTTTGTTAAGAGAATTTTTGATGCGAAAGTACACCAAACAATCAAGGCTGGTGTTTGAACACTGAAAGCCAGTTCCATTTTTATGTTTATCTACTGAGCCTGAGATTTTAATGTCAAAATACGAAGTATTCCTATTAAATAAAACAGCTAGTCTGCATTTGCTTCCTGTATTTTTATGAAGGTTTTTTTTTTATTATTCATTTACAAGGGAACTAGGGGAAAGTTCAACTTATATTTTTTTTTAAATTTCTGTCTACATTTAGCTTACATGTTACAAACAAGTTTCAGCATTATTCTGCTTTGCCGTCGCCACTGATAATTTTTCTCTTCGTATAGACAAAAGAAAGCAAAAAAAAAAATCTCATCTTCATTAATTTTGCCGTTACTCAAAAGTATATCATTACACAAGTCTTCAGCATTTCTTCTAAATCCCAGAGTCCCATTGCTATCAGTCAGATAAAAACGTACACACAGATAAAAACGTACACACACACACACACACACACACACACACACACACACACACACACACACACACACACACACACACACACACACACACACACAAACACACACACACACACACACACACACACACACACACACACACACACACACACACATTATTATGGAAAAATCCATTATCTTAATTCACATTTATTTCATTTTACTTATAATATGCATCTATTTTTTCTATCTCTCTCATTGAAACACCTCCAACAAAACAACTTTGCATTGTGCGTTGTTGTGCAAACATATATTAAATATATTAGATCGACAGGCGCTGGAGTTTTTGTTGTTGTTGCTGTTGTTGTTTTTCTTTGTGTGTGTGTGTGTGCATGCGTGTGTCTGCGTTTCTTTTCATTAGTACCGGTGTCATGGCTTCTATCCCATATCACATTCCAACATTTCAAAGGATCTGTCAACGGTTGGATCGCTCCTATTTTTAAGGCAAAGAGTTGTGAAATAAATTTATCTGCATCTTCAAATCATCCGATCCTGTATCAGTCTAATCTAAACTCGGTAACATATAAAGTTTATTAAAAAATGAAAGGGTGAATTGAAATGGCGTCTAAGCAACAAGAAAAATAATTAAAAAAAAAAACAGGGTACGGATTAAAATTCTGATTAAAATGTTAATGGTAGTGTCAATATAAGGTAACTTTTAGAATACACTGACCGGGCAGATTATACTCTAGGCGGTTGAAATTTCTAAAATCATTCCCTTCAAACAACTTTCAAGAAAATTTTTCTCAAGTTCAATAGCTGTTACCACTTTTTCTAATATTAATGGAGATTTCCTTCCTAACATTTTATTTGAAGTAGTGAGGAAAGTCAATATCTTCATTATATCAATAGTTTATCTTCGAGGATCCATGAAAATATTTTAGCCAAATATCCTTAAGGATATCTTTTTCAATCACTACAATCTTAAACTCTTCAAGTCTAGAACCAATCGTTATATTTCCTACATATCCTCATATTCTGTGCTTTTTACGTCCTCGAACTATGTCTATACAATAGCCTCCTTCAGTAAACTTATAGTTTGAGTGGATCTTTGATAATTAAGAAACGGGACGCTGACGATTGCTTATACGATGCATTTTTCTTTTTATGCATTTCGCCACAAGTAGGTGGGAGTGCCACTAGCACGCAAGGGGTTACAGACAGTGAAAGTAAGAGATAAGAGGGGTGTTTGAAGAAAGGATAAAGAGAATGACGGGGATCAAAATCAAGACGTCAGAAGATGTCAGCTGACATTACATTTAAATTTCTTATGATTATAGTTATCAGGGAAGCAATTAAGCGGAAGGGAGTTACACTCTCGGGAAGTGCTAGAGAAAAAGCTGTTGGAGCAGAAGATGACGTTACATTTAACTTTTTCGACATTAAAAGGGTGGAACCGAGATGCCTGTTTATAAGCACGTTTAAACTGATGCAGTTCTGTCACCCGTGAAAATAGATTCTCAGAGCAGTTGCCATGAAAATATTTGTAGAAAAGAGAGAGGGAAGCGGCATCAGGGTTGTGAGAAAGTGACTGCAGTTGAGATGTCAGGTCAGGAACTATCATTTTGCACATCTATCATTTGATTTTGTCGAGAACCTAGAGATGAACACTGGGGGAATCAGACCATATATGACAGCAGTATTCAATGCAACCGCGAATGGCAGATTTGTAGATATAAAGTAATGGACTCAGACGAGAAAAAAAAAACTTCTGGCGCGATATAGAAACAAATTTTCCTTGCGATAGATGTAGATATTGATTCAATGTAGTTGTTCCACATCAGATCCGTGAAAAATACGAGACCAAGAAGGCGCATAGAGACGTTCTCGTGAAGTTGAAAATCAGGCATTTTGATAGGAGGCAGTGAGGTTTCTCTATGGTGGGTAAATGTGAGCAGATTAGTTTTGGAAGCATTAAAGTTTACAGGCCATTGTTTTCCTTCAGTCATCCACAGATTGGATGTCTTTTTCGAGACCTCCGGTCAGGTTAATTTTGTCAGCATTGCCGCATTTACTATTGAGACAGAATTAAATGCTAGTGTCGACTGAGTATAATACGTACTTGAGAACTGGTGAAATCAGGATGAGTGTTCATGAAAATCATAAAAAGCGTAAGACACAGGATAGAGCCTTGGGGAACACCAGCGTTCGTATGGGGGGGACTGGAGGAGAACCAATTTAGGTGGACCTTCAAAAGAATATGCTAGAAGAGAGAAACATGTATTTAAGACTGAATTTTTTTTGATAGATTTTTAGAAAAGACTTGCAATGTTGTAAAATAATTCTTGATATCTTCACTGTTCTGAATATAGGATTTATGTTCACCTTCGATGTTATTTTGTATAGGGTACAATTTTTTATTAAAGCTAACACGATTTTGTAATATTTTTGAAATATTCATAGTTACATGCACTAAACGTGTCTTACAGAATGTGCCGTTTATGTCGTCAAAGACAATACATGTATATATGCGTGACCCGCATTAAGATACGCATATATATATATACACACACACATATATATATATATATATATATGTGTGTGTGTGTGTGTGTGTGTGTGTGTGTGTGTGTGTGTGCGTGTGTGTGTGTGTGAGTGTCGGCACATGGAAAACCTCGTGTTTGTGTTGTAAGCTACTGATATATACTCATATATACATATTTGTGCATTTATACAAGTCTTCTGAACGATATTAATAAATATGAATATATATCTATATATATAAATGTGTGTGTGCTAGTGTGTGTGTGTGTGCAGGCATCATGTCTTCATTCAAGCATATCTGGTTGAATAATCTAGATGTATTATGTCACTCTATTTATTATTAATCCTCACAAACCGGGAAAGAAAGACGCAACAGATTTGGTTATTTCTTTTATACTTTGTACTTAAAACTCATGTGAGATCATCTTCAGGAGTGAATTGCTAAGACAAAAAATAATGTAATTGATAGTTTTGATGTTTTATTTTTGTAAACGCGCACGAAAAGCGCTCACTGATAGTCAGTTTTCGTCTTAGCATTTGAGCGATCCAAAACATGAAAATTTTGAAAACACAGTTTTGCTTTTGTATATAACTACTTGCTACAAAATATATTCTTGCAGTTACCTTGATACAGACTCTCAAAAGAACAAGACGTGTTGACTAGAGAAAAAATATTTCATTTTGTTTTTATTCATATTGTCCTCTTACGGATACACGCTATCTGATATAAACTTTGAACATAGACACAATATTTTAACAGTGATTTGAAAAAAATGAAAACATTATATAAAACATACATAGAACAAACTATTTCTTATTTATCAGTTAAATATTTAATCCTTGAAAATGACTAAATGTATAGGCGAAAGCGCTCGGATAAAAAGAACATTTTGACAGGTTTTATATAATTTATCACCGAAAAGAATATATATATATATATATTTGATCTCATGAGATTGTATAAAAAACTAAATAAAAGCACCTTGTCTGTCGTATTCAATGACATGTACATGAAAGAAGGATTTCTGCATAAATATACAAATATATCTATATCTATATCTATATCTATATATATATATATATATATATATATATATATATATATATATATATATATTTAGAAAATGGATATGAGTTTGTGACCGACGATTTCATGCTTATGCCATCCTCAGAGGAACACATAAGCGTAAAAACGACGGTCACAAAACTCATATCCTTTCTATATGCACGTATATATGTACATATCATACACATTATACATACATACATATATATATATATATATATATATATATATATTTATTTGATAGGTTCCAATTTATTTAAAGCCTCATCAGAGAATGAGATATAAAGAAAAAGAAGAAATAATTTATTTCCACTTTTTTCCACTTTTCCTCCATACCTCAACTTCTAATCAAGCTTTAAATTGAATTAAACTTTTTTATTTGATAAGGATTTCCTATTTGTTCTTTCCCTTATCACATGCAAATGTTTCAGTTTCAGCCTCTTATATCGAATGCAGGTCACCTGCGATAAATTCAATTATGAGTATTTATATATTTTTTCTCATTTGAAATTGTATTACATTTGGATTGTATTTTCAACTTTACTATGGAGCAGACTCTATGTAATGTGAAGCATATATTAACACCCTCACACGTATTCGACCTCTGTTCGCCACTATCATTTTACTTAACAACAAATTTTGAAACATTTCAAATATCCACGTACAGTCACAATACGTCAACAATTTCTTATTTATCATCAATGTTCTCTATTTCAATTATATTCCGTGTGTTTTTTTTTTGTGAGTTTACGCCGCCATTCAGTTACATTTGGTTAGTAATATATTATTAACCTTTGAAAATTCAAGATAATTTTATAGGACTTATTTTACTGATTTGAAATAAAAACGCGGAATAATATATTTTCTCTCATATCAGTTTCTCTATTTTTAATTTCTCATCACATTGACGCTTATATTTTTATCCATTAATATAATTATATTTATTGTACATCTCTCAAATTTCATGTAGTGTCTCCAAGACTTAGCGCTGTAGATGTCGAAATGATTATGGAAACATTATTGAAAATAATTTTTCGAAAATAGTTACTAGAAAACAATTATTTGAAAAACATTTATTCGAATTTAAATTGTTTGAATGAAAATTAATCGATCGGATAATTATTCCAAATGCAAAATTCTTTATTGCAATAAGAATGTAAAAATTAAAAGACGAAATACGCAAATGATGATTATTCGAAATACAAATATCGTTAATATAATAATTTAATAATAAAACAAAATCCTTATAACGTTAAGTCATATGATACTGCACGCAAATAGTCAACTACGGAAGAGTTCTCGTTAAAGGTTGCCACTAATTTTTTTTAAGCTTTCCATTTCTATCTTGGTATTTCTTGATGCTGTTCATACTTTGGCAACCTGCTTTACATTATTAATTTTGCAATATGAATTTCTTGCAAGTCTTGTTCTCTTTTAAGAGCGTCTAAGAATGTCCATATTGTGGGATGATGGGATGACACTTGTCCAAAAAATTCCTCTGCCTTGTTTCAAGGGCTTTATAAATTCTATGTAAATACATACATATATATATATATATATATATATATATATATATATATATATATATATATATATATATCAGGTCATTCCATTTCTGTCCGAATTTTGAATAAAGAAGATAAGTGACCAAATGTTACATTTAATTACAGATTCAATCAACACTATTTTCCCTGAATATCTATGACTTCCTTCCATCTATTAACAAGCTTACTAATTCCATTACTGTAAAATTCTTTTGGCTAATTCCATCCTCCAACTGAAAAAAAACAATATACATATTTCAAACATAGGTATTTTGAATAATTATCATTTAGTGTATATCTCCTTTCGATTCATTTTCAATTAAGCTTATTTACAATTCGAATAAATGTTTTTCCAACAATGATTTTCGAACAATTTTCTCGATACGCTCGTAAAAGCTGCATCATCAAACATAGATTTCTTCAGGTATACACATGAAATTTACATTGCTAACGGGGAAAAAACACAAGACAGACATTATTATCCGCGGTGCACATCTTCTGAAGATGGGGAAAAATATTGAAATGTCTGATGAACTTATAAAAAGTAATTGGTAGCTAGATATAAAAATGAAACGTGAGATCAACTACCTCGACCCTCACGTTTGGAAAGATGTCAGTGAATCTACCAGATATTTTTGCGTCACAAATCACAAAATGTGTAGATGCGGGCAGGGTAAAAGATTGCGTTTGAAAAAGTTAGTGAACCAAGTCAGAGTTTCAGTCACACAAATACCCTTAGGAAAAGAATGAATAATCTTCTACCCATCCTCAGAAAAAGGCAGACTGTGCCCTCCAACCGTGAATGTCAACATAACTTGATGAAAACTCGATTTAAATAATCGACAGAAACTATTTTAACAACTTCACTCTCTCGGCAATTTCATTTACAAGAGTATAACAAATTATTTACCTCTTATAAAGCTTTATTATTTATAATTTTATAAAGAAATAAATGTCAAAAGAAATATTTAATTTTAAATATTAGAATAAAATTACAAAATTGTCGAAATATTTAAACAATGTACAATGGAATATTTAATATTTACCATTTTATTTACCATTTTTCATTTATAAATAATGAATTATAAATCAAAACTACTAAAACAAGTTTTTGTCATTTTTCATTTAATTTTATTTTAATTTCAATGAATTATAAAAGTCAAAACTTGAATAAAAATTAATCATTTTTATTTTTTACTGGACGTTTTTTTGACGTCTACTTATTATTTCATCCATTTAAGATTACACACACACACACACACACACACATTATTTTAATTTTAATTTCATAAAATATTTGGGTTTTATGGTAAAAGAAAATAAATGGTTTTAAAGTTTTAGATAACCATCACTTTTAAAAGAATAACCAATCAAAAATAACCAAAGTACAGAAAGATTCAAAAGCTTGAATACTATTTAGATCTTTAAATACGTGTAATATTAAAATAATTTTTACTAACTAATAATTATAAATTTATATGGGAAATTTAACATTAAAATTAAAATTAATCGATGTTTATTGCTTTACGGATGTGGAGATATATGTTTATTCAATTCACTAGTATCATTTTGATCGTCTATATTTTTTTTCTTTTTCCAAGTTTGTGAATTCAAATCACGCGAAGGTCACATCCATCAATACACACACACACACACACACACACACACACGCACACACACACACACACACACACACATACAAATGTACACACACACTAAAAAAATAAAAAAAAAGGATATATATATATATATATATATATATATATATAGACATATATATATATATATATATATCATAAATATTTCAGACTTAAATAAATGCTAACCACTTATTAAATTATAACTTCTGTCCGAATTTTATTTAATAAAAAACGAAAAGATCAAGTTACCATATGTTACATTTAATTACAGATTCAATCAACAATGTATTTTCTCTGATTATCGTTGTCTTAATCCTTCCATCTATTAACAAGTTACCATACTTTAATTCCATTACTGTAAAATTCTTTTGGCTTTGATTCGAAGAACTCACAAAACTGTCAGTTTTAACCTCTTCCTGTGTTACAAAAGCTGTTTCTTCCAAATGATTCTGTAAGCTACGAAACAAATGGTAGTCTGAAGGAGCAAGATCGGGAGAAGAAGGTGGATGAGGAATTTTCTCTCAACCAAGTTCTTCGATCTTTTGTGACGTGATTCTTGCTGTGTGGGGTCGCGCATTGTCCTGATGAAACATCAGCTCTTTTCGATTCACTAGTGTAGCTCTTTTTTTCTCAAAGATTGGTTCAAATGCTCTAATTGCTGACAGTATATTTGAGCATAAATTGTTGCATTAAGTGGTATGATTTCAAAGTGTATTATTCCTTGGCGATCCCACCATGACGTTCCATTCTCGGCTTTGGCTGGGGTCCTTCCCTTTTACCAAGCAACTGTCTACGACGCTTAACATTTCCATAAAAGATCCATTTTTCGTCGACAGTCACAAGTCTATCCAATAAAGGTGAAACAAGTTGGCGAGAATGGAGAGAAGAGCAGATGTCAACTCGGGATTTGAGACTGTTTTCAGACAATTCATGAGGCACCTATTTTCCAAGTTTAGGAACTATTCCAAGTTGTTGAAGATGACGATGAGCAGTTGTATCGTTTGAACTGAGAACCACTGCCAATTCCTCAACTGATAAAGTAGGATTTTCTTCAAGGGCTGCTTCAAGAAGTTTTTCGTCAAACTCAACTGGACGTCCGGTTCGATCTTCATCTTCAATGGTGAAATCTCCACCTCTGAATTTTCCACACCATCTTCTGCAATTTTTTTCATTCAAACATTCCTCTCCATAAACTGAGTGAATGTTTCTAGCCGCTTCGGCTGTTGAGTTTCCGTTCTGGTACTCATAAAGCATTATGTGCCTCAAATGATTCTTGTGTACTTCCATGTTAGCAGAGTTTTAATCGAACAAAATTTAATTCTATTGTTCTATGAAATAACATTTGATCATTTTAAATGCATCTAAACATAAAAATAATGTTCAGCTCCATTAGGCATTATAAAATACCTTTTAAATTTCATTCATTTAAAAAAAAGTAAAATTCGGACAGAACTTATGGGATGACCTGATATATACATACATATATATTTAAAAAAAAATATGAATCCATCCCGACGCAAATTACTATTATTCAAAACAGAAACTTAAATGTTAAATTAAACTTTAAACTTAAAATTTGAAGTTTGGTCCCATTTTTAAGCTAGGTGTTGTGACAAACTTTCGAAAAATTGATTTACTCTATTTATAAGTTAAATAGTACTACAGTGTAACCCGGGTATAAGAGACCCGGATATAAGAGCGATTTTCTCTGGTCCCAAATTAGAGCCTGTGTTAATGTATATAAATTAGACCAAACCCGATATAAGAGAAACCCGGATATAAGAGACTTCTTCTCCGGTCCCGACAACTCTCTTATATCCGGGTTACACTGTATATATTTTAAATTGATTGGCTAATGAAAATTCGGATATTTTTTTTATTTTTCATTAAGCGGGCGTTGGCGAATAGACGAATGCAGAAAGCAATTGCAATTTTATGTCGCAAATTTAAAGTCGGCTAAAGTTGGGTGGGGGTTTAAGGTTTCTGTCTGTTTATTCTCATTTTCTGTCAAGACTGTTTTGGATATAATAACATCGTTTTTAGGTACAAGTCTTAGTATTTAACCAATAGCTGGGGGAAGAATAGCTGGATTCCTATTTTTACACCATCTACACACTCAACAAAGATAAGAGAAAAATTGTAATAAAAATGACAAAGTTGAAGAAATTATTAAGAACGATATTAGTACCCGCTCCTTAACAATAACCCATGCAACAGCCCAATCTTGAAAAAGACAATAAAGAAAAGTAATCCGATATGAAGAAACAGCGTGTTAGTTAACTTAAATAATTCAACAATATCCATGCGTTAACTTTTTCTAACGTCAGAATACAAAAAGAAAAAAAAAGAATAACATGACCGAACAATTCCACTGATTGTCTTCTCTTAGTTACGTAGTAAAAATATAAAATGCAAGGACATCTAGTAAGTAAATAAGTTGTATTATTGGAACGATACCAAACCGAAGACTCGAAGACAAGGCATGACTACATTTATTGGTAGTGTCACGAGATAAAAGTTCATAAGTCAAGTAGGATGCAATTATATTTTCTTTTAAATGAAGTTAATTCATTAAAGAGACAAATTAATTAGAAAGCAATGACTAGGGGCCAGTCAGTCATGTGGATTTGATTATATAGTAATTCATGATGCGAGAAATTGAGGAGCCATTGTAACTGGCTTGTTTGATTTGAGCTAAGCCCGTTTTTCTGACATTTCATAATTAGACTCTCAGTGTAGACTTGGAGGTGAATCGGGAACAGAAACTTGGTGCGACTTATAGGCAATAATAAAGTAATATTTATAATTATGATGGTAATTACGAAACGAAAATAAAATGTACTGAAATGTACGCATTTCTCGAATTTGAGGATGTCCTGACCTCAACGTCGACATCCAAATTTCTTTCGCTTAAAGTATAAATCATTTTCTGACTGTAGATGTGTAAGTGTAAAAACTATTTGGTATTTAACATTGATATCACATCTCATAGATGCAAAATGCTGGGTAAATGAAGCATTACTTATATAGGTATAGAAATGTCAGACCTCTCTTATCATGCTCTATCCTTACAAGTATCAAAAAGAGCAGGCAATAGCCCAGTGTTATTATATGTGGCCAAGGGCTGCCCATTTCTCTCTTCTCAGTCTTTATCGAGTTCAAGAGCGTATGCCTGGCCTTGTGGGTGATGAATTATATTCCAACATCCATCACCTTTCACTCAGCCTAAAGTCCCAAGCCTCTCTCTACTCTATCGCTGCGTATATAAAGCTAAATTATATTGTTTCCTTGGTATGCAATTGGTAAGAAGGTAATTAAGTTTGGGATACTTCTTTCAGATACTTATCTGAATACTACAATATTTGCGTCTTTGGTCAAGAGTTATATATCCTAATTATCTTCAATTAAGACTCTCCACTACATCCATACGTGTGTGTGTAGTTTATATTTGGTGGCAATAATTTAATTTTAAAAAGTTGTAATAAATTAATCCAACAAGGTTTTTATGTTTAAGTTTTCATTGTGTTTTTCCTGTTTTCGAATAAGCTTTTTCATATTTGGTTTAGAGTTGCGGATAAACTATTCGAAATGTATATTTTTGTTCTCTTTTTTGTTTAGAATATTTTGGGTCATTGATTTATTAACTGATTCGTTTTCAACGTCTTAACTCCCATTAGCGGGTCATTTGAAGCCAGAAAATAGTTATGGATTTTTTAAAGATGATAACGGTTTAGTCATAAACGTATTATTAATAAATTCATACTGGAGGAGAAGAGGTGGATTCATGCCTTTCCCAAGAGTATTTCCCCGTAAGTGAATACAACGAAACAAACTGTCATTGCGCCCCACTTTCTAATTAAAAATTCCGAGTAATTAAACATTACACCACTCGTACATCCAAATTTGTAACACATGGCATTCTCAAACGCTCACCAATCTACTTACTGACACGGATCAACGTTGCTTAACTTCAGTGATCGTATGGGAACCAGCGTTTCAAGTTGCTGTGATCATAAGCTTATTTGGGGTCATGTTTATGTTTTATTTTCGTAAAAAACGGTGGTTATCTATAACCAACCGTTTTATTTCAAATACTGCTTCAATACAGACAGAAAATATAATACCAAAAATTAGCAGTTTTAAGATCAATATTTTAGGCATATGTGAAACACTGTTGGCAAACAATAGCGGTTTGTTTGGTGAGAAACACAGGTCATATACTAAAGCAGGGAAAAAAAGGATAGAGGAGTGGGATACATACCAGACCAAGACATGAAGAAATGAGTTCTGGGATACTGTCAATAACTCATGTCGTTAAACTGGAAAAAAACTTTTCAACATAGTCATCATACTTTTGTATGTGCCAACAGCACAACGGACAGAGTAAAATAAATGTCCTAATCTACGTTAGATAACACCAAGGCTCGATACAAATAGCTAGAAATTATACTAGTTATGAGAGCTCTAAAAGTCAATATAGACGACGAGATAGATGGTGAAAAATTTATACTAGAAAGCCGCAATGAACAAGGAGAAAAATTAAAATGCAAATGAATTGGTAGTAGTAAAAAATCCCTTGTTTCAAAATCGCACAAGACGAATCTGGACACAGGAAAGTCCAGGAAGAGAAACTAAAAAAAAACATATCGATGACAGAATTATCAACAAGAGATTCTGGAAT
>CAHIKZ030005481.1:897500-955000 GCA_903632075.3 Acanthosepion pharaonis | reverse complement strand
CTCATGAAAGAGTGAAATAAAGTTCAAAATATATATATATATATATATATATATATATATATATATATATATATATATATATATATATGTGTGTGTGTGTGTGTGTGTGTGTGTTGTGTGTGTGTGTGTGTCTGTTTCTAAGGAGTAACAAGATGCCTCACAGGTTTCACGTACGATTTCATTTCCATGGCTTTTTTTCACTGCTCTTTGGACTGGCATAGCTGAATCTTCTTTTCTCACGTGCCAAACGTCGTATGCATTGAGTTGGCTCTTTTCTAATTGATGTCTTTAGCTCTAAGTTGATATAATAATCCTTCGCCTGATCGAGTTTTCCTCTCTACTCCTCCATCTGTTTAAAACTTATTCACCGTTCTCTTGATGCTTCTTGAATGGCCTTTGAAGATGGAAGCCATATTATGAATGTTGGTACCATTACTGAAGGCCTGAATGATCTTTTTCCTCCCAGTACTGCTCAGTGAAGAAAACAGTTGGGCTGACAAAAAACTTTTTTTTAACTGGTCTCTTTCTACCTGAATAACTCAAATCCTCCACACATGACACACACACACATACATATATATATATATATATATATATATATATATATATATATATATATATATATATATATATATATATATATATATATATGTCATACTTCTTACTTCTCCAATTCACTCTCGGGTGGTCATGTGTGACGTCATGAGATGTGGTGCGATTTTCGGTTCTAGCGTCTTACATGCACATGTTTATCGTTGCTTAGAAATCATCTATGTAAACAATGACAGACGATCATCACTGTCTTGTCCATATATTGCTTAATATGTTGGAATTGACATCTTTGATAATGGCTTATGTAAGCCGAAAGCTTAGATTATATTAACAGAATATGGATCGATATTGTGAATTTCTTTCTTCGTTCAACGATAATGTTATTAAATTTATCAGACGTTATGAAAAAAATTTACATAAAATAAATAGACAACACTTGTCTATATTATTTAATGAAACGTGTATGAATATATATATATATATATGTGTGTGCGTGTGTGTGTATATATATATATATATATATATATATATATATATATAGATATATATATAGATAGATAGATAGATAGATAGATAGATACACACACTATGTATTTTATCGTAATTGATGATTTAATGTAGGTAGAAAAAATTAAACGGTGAATAAATTGGCTGGTGCCTCACGACCGTTACTTAAGTTCTCTTTTTCGTGGCTCCACAACCTTGACGAAGTAAGTCGGTGTAGATCAAGGGTAGCGAACGACGGCCCTCCTGATGTTTCCTGGGGCGATATAGTTACCTGACCTTTCATTTTGTGAAGTACGAACTTGCTAGTCTGAAATAATTATCTAGCTAGCCATTACACCACAATCGTTGCTGGCCATGAAGGCGCCTACTATAGATCGATATTTGTTATGTACACTTGTAGACAAAAAAAATAAAATAAAATTATATAACAAAACGGTAAAGAATGGAATGTCGAAAGATGTTCTCAGCAGTTGAGAAAATATGAATACCTCGCTAGCACCCGGTGTGTACGACAAGGATGCTTATTGTCCCCGGATGTATTCAACCTCTAAAGTGAGGTTGCCCTAGGGAGATGGGGACCCTAACAGGATTTATTGTAGTGAACATAAAATTAATAATATATGTAGATGACATGGAAATAAAACTACAGAACGTTCAGGAAAGGAGAATACAGGTAGAAAATGTACTACCCATCAACTTTAAGAAGATAGAATATGTAGTCAGCAGCAAGAGAAGAAACCTAAGGTACAATTTACTAACTGAAATTTAGTATGTAAAGCAAGTACAGAGGTTTAAAATATTACTCTTTTAACGGAAGATGAAAAATGTGACACCGAAATCCATTCCAAAAGCTAACCAAGGTTTTGACTAGCAGAAAGAATTTCTTTTGAATAAAGAAAAGGATGTTTGATTGATATGTGATATACAGTCATCGATGAAATTATTTGTACACACATCAATTTTAAATATTTTTTTATCTATTTCTTAGAATCTAATGCCCGTATGATGCTAGTATTTTATATGTTAATAAGCATAAAAAAATAATATAAAACTCAATTTTTATAACATTAGGTTACATACAACAAAATTAACGGGTGAATTATACAAAATAGGAAAAGACAAAATTATTTGTACAGTATGAAAAATAGAAAAAATAGAAAATTTGACAAAATTGATAGTCAATAGCATGGACTCATTTTTCATAACTTTTCTAAAGTTTTGATGAGATTTGAACAAGTTTCTTCTCGGATTTTCTTCAAATCTTCTATGGCTATACGTTCTAATTCCTGGATGTTTTTTGGTAACCGATGCTTTATTCGAAGTTTCAATTCTTGCCATATATTTTCAATAGGATTCAAGTCAGGAGTCATTGAAGGCCATGGCAGAACTGTAATCTTTTTTTCTGAAGCCACGCAGTGACTGATTTAGAGGTATGTTTGGGATCATTATCTTTGCTGGAAAGTAAACCGTTGACCTAGATGAAGATTTTGCGCTGATAAGTGTAGATTTTCCCCTAGATTTTTATGTCATCTGCAGATTTCATTATTACTCTTATTGAATTAAATGTCCAGTCCTTCTTGAAGCCAAAACAACTCCAATACATCATCGATCCGCCTCCATGTTTTAATGTTTCCAGTGGGGTCTTTGGCAGGAAAACCTCACTTTTCTTACGCCAAATTTTCTGTATATTATTCTGACCAAAAACCTCAAATTTTTTTTCAAGATTCCATAATAGTCATTCCCAAAAGCAATTTCATTTATCCAAGAACGTTATAGCAAAATTAAACCGAACAATAATGTGACATGGTTTATGAAGAAGGGTTCGTCGTGGTTGGTTTCCATAAAACTGATTTCCATTTAGACTATCGATTACTTACACTGATACACATCGTATTGAAACTTTTGGCGATGTCTTTCAGGACAACTCTTGGGTTTATATTAACAAACACATTCTTCGTGCGGTTTTCGGTAACCATTTGGGTTTTCTTCCACGCCTAGGCAAATTCTCTTTCGTACCAAACTGTTTAAACTTCTTTATAACGGATGGTACCGTAGGTGCAGGGATAGATAACCGGTTTGAAATAAATCTGTAACCATTAACTGATTTTTGGAATTAATAATTCTCTGTCTCAATCAACCTTAATCGTCTTTTTGTTCCCCATCGAGTTATTAACGTAAGGATAACAATGATTACATTCTATACACCACGTGATGTTATCTGCTGGAATTATCACAAATATTCTACTGAATAAATAGCCTAGAAGACTTCACAAGTAAAACAATTATGTACATTACATATACTTACACGAATCAATCAAATTAAAACGATATTTTCTACTGTAGGAATATTTTGTCTTGTCTTATTTTGAAATTTTCTCCTGACAAATTTGTTTTATTCAACTTATTGTTCAAATTGTCTGCAAATTGCGTTTTATATTAATTGTTTTAATGCTTATTAACACATAAAAAAAACCTGGCATCATACGGACAGTAGATTCTGAGAAATTGATAAAAATATTCAAATTTTATGGGTGTACGAATAATTTTGTCGTTGACTGTATATCTGCTTATATGATAGCGAATACTGAAGAATCTCCCAACTTCTGGATACAGAAATGCGTTTCTACAGAAGCATAATGAGAATTCTATGGGTGAAGCTAGTAAAGTAAACTACGAGCAAGCCTTTAAAAAAATTGCAAAAAAAGCTTATTCTCCAAATCAAGAAGAAACAACGGAAATTACATAGAGGCGTAACAAGGGAGGCGGGCTTAGAAAAACTTAAACCATCAAAAGATGTTTTGAGGGCAAGAAAGACATGGAAATATTGCCGGAACTGATAGTGAAATCAATACAAAAAGAGAAAAAATGCTGAGCCCCAAAAAGGATAGGAAATTTGAAAAGCCATGATAGCCCAAGTCTTGAAGGGATGCTTCCCATAGACGTAGTTTTTAATAAGTCAATCAATGGGTGTATATACGGTTTATATTGATTGTGTTCGGGTGAATGATTTTTAAATTTTTGCCATCTTTTCCTGACTTGTATTAAAGAATGATCGATACGTCTGTGACCTTAAAGATGACATAATCGATTGTTTTCTTCTTAAAAGTCTCTTCAAGTTACAAGTCTGTATACGGCGGCGTGACCGGGACGTTAGGGTCAATGGACAATTTAATCTTCTCTGCGTAATTCTCTGTCAAACTTGTATTTTCATTATTGCCTTGTTCTTTGTTATTTTGTTTTCATTTCGTTCCCGTCTCATGTTAACCCTCTTTCTTCTCTCTCTGTCGCTTTTCTAACTCTCCCCTTTCTCTGTCTGAGTTTTTGAAGAAAGGTTAATTTACCACAGTTAATATCTGCCTTCAAAACAGCAATTTTCCATCCGAGAACAGTCTAGCAATCTGTAGCTTGGAATTAGAATGTCGAATGTTGAATGCAATCTATGCGTTGGTTAACGGTTATCAGCGCGGAAAATGCAATCGGCTGGCTGAGTTCAAATTCAAAACGATGTCTCTCTTCTCCGTCCTATCCCTCTCGTTTTCATGTCAATTAACTGGCAAAGTGAATACGCTGATCTTTAGGGAATATCAATACAGTTGATACAACATTATACGGGTAGACTTTCGAAATAATAGATGAACAAAGCCTGCCAGTTGATCTCTCCTCTGACCTATCTGTAACTGATCAATGAGGGGAAAACTGGCTTGTCACAATCAATATCTCATAAGCCATACTAGTAATGTTCCATTGTCACAAAGCAGACTGAATTTTCGCTTATCGTGATGAGCGTGTATGTTCTCTCAAGGAGGCCCATTGCTTTGAACGCTTATAGGGGCTAAATTTTACCCCGGACCTCATGTGGAACCATCACTCAAAATGCTTGGAAATTGGCCAGTTTCTTTACCGGTTCAGTAATGACCTGGTTCCTACTGCTATGTCCTGCATTTGCAAGAACCAGATTAGACCGAAGATGGAGTACTACAGCCATATTCTCAGTTTTCAATTTCCCGTCTTGATAGAATTCAAAAGCGTCTATGCTAATTTGTAGGTGTTTTGACTAACGCAGTTGTTTTTCAGGGAGATACGTCGTGAATGCAATATTTATAAATTATTCTTGTTGTTGTTGTTGTTGTTCTTCTTCTTCTTCTTCTTCTTCTTATCATTGTTGTTCTTGTTCTTGTTCTTGTTCTTGTTGTTGTTGTTCTTCTTCTTCTTATCATTGTTGTTCTTGTTCTTCTTCTTGTTCTTTGTTGTTGTTGTTGTTCTTCTTCTTATCATTGTTGTTCTTGTTCTTCTTGTCCTTCTTCGTGCCGTTCTTGTCTTCTTCTTCTTGCTGTTCTTTTTCCTATCGTTGTTGTTGTTGTTGTTGTTCTTCTTCTTCTTCTTCTTCTTCCCCGTTCAGGTACCCTTCAGAAACGTGGGTAATCATGTCACTCCCCAACTTCATCTTCTTTATAGCTCTTAGTAAGGGTAGTTCTTTTATATTCCTCCAAATCTCTGGTCTACCAGCCATTTACATAGACTCGTTAGGTTACTCAATATTTCCTGATTCCATCTGTCACTCTTTCTTTCAGAATATTCTGTTAGTGCCAAATTTCCCAAGCCATTCACGAAATTGCAAAACTCTCTTTCCTATTCTAATTATAAGTGTTACTTATGTCACTATTTTCCTGAAAATTTCTTCTTTACCCACATGTTCAGTCCACGGTATTTTCATCATTCTCATACAGAATATCATGTCTGTTGCCTCAAGTCTATTACATATTAAATCACGATTCAGAACACTTTTCTTTGCTTCTAGCTAAATTTTCCCGTTTATTAATACTTTGCTTAGTTTTTGGAAGGCTTCTTTCGCTTTTGAAATTTCGCTGTCAAATACTTCCTAGATATTTAAATTTTCGTTCTTGATTTTGGTGCCGTCAATTCGTAGTTTGTATCTGTTTTCTGTTAAATGAGGTCTAATCCTTTCTTCTCACTTCTGAAATAGTTCCTGCTTATTCCTTACATGTTTAATATTACCTCAGTTTATCTATAGCGATCTTCCAAGCCGTTATTAGATGCGGCACAAGGCCGAATGTATTGGGCAATCATTGAGGATCGAACTCACTACTTAGTCGTAAATGTTCTAGCGAGACATACTTGCTAACTATTACACCGCCTCGAAGGGTCCTATGTTTGTTTATCTATATGTTATATTGCTAAGTATGTGGCTGCTTTTTAATATGGCAAACAAATTGCTTCAATGTCATTTAATTGTGGTAGAATCTAATTTCCTATGCATCATTACTTCTGTTTATTTCATAGCTGACGGGGATGTGTTTTCAAATGGTATTTACTCATAAGGGAATGCTACGGATCTGACTGGAATTCGAACTTTGCTCTCCGAATTTTCTTAGTATTACTTAGTAATAATAGATATTCCTTGAGCACGAACGAACCTTGGTTTTTGTACACTATATTCTAACATAATATATAATACCTGATTAAATAACACTGTAGAAAATATCTGTCCATACATAATCATTAATCTTCCGTGCGATTGTTCGCGAGTTTATGGCAGTCAGAAAAAAAAAAGGGAAGCTTTTCTCCTGTGTGCCGTATCCTTTCAGAAGTTAGACGATCATGGCTCTCTACAATTCCCTGTCATTTTTTTTAACTTAGTAAGATGTGTCTTTTTGCAACATCTCCTAATCACGGTTCTGGCAACCATTTATACCAGCTCGTTAAGGTTACTCGATCTGATAAAATTATAATGTTAAATAAAAGCGGATACAATTTACTTGCAGTTTATTTGTAGACAACATTGAAAAGAAATAACCGTTCTGTCGTTGGCGCTCATAGTTTTGGTTTTAGTTTTAACTCGTGGCCTGACGATTGCATCTAGCATGAAACAGTCTGTCACCTCTAAGTGTTGACTTAAATGTTCACTTTTATAATTACACACGAACTATCTCTAATATTGGCCAATTTATCCCATAAATATAGCACACCTTAAGAGTATATTTCTTCATATTCAGCTCCTGATAAACAGTAGAGCACTTTCGCTATATCTATAACACAGTATGAACATAAAAAATATCTGGTTTTGACATTAGAGTGGATATTGAAGTCTCAGTTCTCCAAAATTAATAAATATTGGAAGGAAAAGTACACATATACATTAAAAAAGCAGAGTGATACTTGGCATTTCTTGATCGCATAATAAAGAAGATGTGCTTGGAAAATATAACATCCACAGTTTATAATGCCAGCAAAGGCAGAGGTAATAAGTTATTTCACGGGTGGATGTCGAGGGATGAGAGAACAGAGTATGGAAGCTTCGTAAGAGGACAAAACATTGGAGAGCAATGATCGCCCACGTCCTGATGAAACACGACACAGAAAAGGATTGTCTTGAAACGTTTGGAAAGCAGCACATATGTTTATTCGATCCAATCAATCTAGCACATAATTTGTGAATTTAAAAAAAATGTCTTTTGTTTAACGTTCATTTGTCTTTTCTCTTTGGACAGGTGGACGTCTGAAAAGGCGGCCGACCGCAAAAAGGCGACGGTGACCTTTTCATAAAAAAAAATATCCCGTTTTGTTCCGAAAGAAATCGTGAAATCAATAGGAAAAGAGACGAAAAGAATGCGACAGATGGATATTGTTGGCTGCCTATTGACTACAAATGATGGATGCGTGATTAGAAAAGCTTAATTAAAGTCCAGTCTTTAATAGTTTTTTTTTTTTTTTTTTTTTTTCTGGTTGAATTGTGCATAATATATTTTACAAGAGAGTCTTTTCACTTTGTGAGCTATTGTAATAGAATCAGAGTTTAATTAAAATAAACAGAAAAAAGTATATGAGATAAAAAATATTAATATATAACTGTCGTTATATATATATATATATATATATATATATATATATATATATAATTATTTAAAAATATGATTCCAACGCTACATAAGATTTCTTATGTTTCATAACAAGAGCCGAAAACTTCAATATAATTATATGAATTAAATTGAATTAAAGTACTAAGCTCCGTTCCATCTTCAAGCGAAATTCTTTTTGGAATATCTTATTCCTGAAATTTACGCATTTTATAAGCATATTTATTATTGAAATTAAAATTGCTATGGTATAGTAAAAAAAAAAAAAAAATTCGCTTGAAGATGGAACAGAGCTTAGTACTTTAATTCAATTTAATTCAAATAATTATATTGAAGTTTTCGGCCCTTTTTTTGAAACATGAGAACTCTCTATGTAGCGTTGGAATCATATTTTTAAATAAATAATTTTATTTATGCTTTACTTTTGTACCAAGCACTATTTTAAAAAATAATAACAACAATGCTAAAGAACTTTGGATTATTTACCTAACGAGTTCTTTCCTATTTTCTATATATTTTTACTCACACACACACACACACACACACACACACACATACACACACACACAGTACCAAGGTATGTAGAAAAATAGGAAAGAACACGTTAGGAAAATAATCCAGGGTTCTTTAGTACTTTTGTATTTATTTTTTTAAAACAGTGCTCCATACAGAAGTAGAGCTTAGATTATAATTATTTTTTTAAAAAATATGGTTACTTCGCTACATAAGAGTTCTCAGTTTTCAAAAACGAGAGCCGAAACCATCAATATAATTATTAAAATTAATTTGAATTAAAGTATCAAGCCCTGTTTCATCCCGAAGATTTAGGACAGGTTCCTTGACGAATAGTAGATTTGTATATGTACAAGATGGATTCTGACGAGAAAAATACTTCTGGCACGATACAGTGACCCAAATTTCCTTTTAGTAGATGTAGCTATTGATTCAGTTGAAAACGGGAGATTAATTAGGTGCAGTGTGTGGCTCTCCAGGACTCAAGCATCCACAATGCTGATGATGAGCAGGAAATTTTCTCTATGGTCGTTAAATCGGAGCAGATGCTTTTTGGAGGTTTCAAAATTACGGACCATTTTTCTGGCCCAGTTAACCAATGACTGGAGGTACTTTTCAAGAGCAGCAGTTAGATGGACATTATTAACTATGAGAGATTTGCTATTGAAACAGGAGGAAATGGTAGTGTCATCAGCAGAATTTACTATTTGGGAACTGATGACATCACAAAGATCACTGATGAAGATCTGAAACAGCGTAGGACCCAGGATAGAATCTTGGTAGACACTCTTGTTCGTGAGAAAAAATCTGGAAGCGTGCCCGTTCAAAACGACCTTCATTTCATTTGATAGGAATTACTGGATTAAATCAAACATACGTCCAGTAATAACGTAACCTTAGAGCGTACGTCGAAGACCAGCGTGCAAAACTCTATGGAACACGTTCGAGATATCTAGAGCCACAGCTTGAGATTCACCGTTATTATCAAGAGGTTGATATACATATTTAGTGATAGAGTTTGGCACATCAGAGGTTGGCCTGGCAAAACGGAAGCCATGTTTTTTTGTCAGAGAGTAGATCGTGAGATGTAAGACGCTTACCCAGGTCTCTCTCGTGTATTAAAGCCTCGAATACTTTGCCGAAAAGCGGTAGGAGACTAATAAGGCGAGAGTTAGATGTCGTCGGAAGGTTCTCCCGATTTCATAAATGCAGGAACTACAGAGGAGGACTTCCAAAACGCAGGAGAGCAGGAAGCAACGAGGCAGTAATTGTTGAATTTGGAGAGATCTGGAGCCAGCTCGGGAGGACATTTGTTTAGAAAGACGGGTGGAATGCCGACACTCCCCGCTTGCATTATGGGAGTCTAATTTAGAAATAATATCTGAAATCTGTGACGAGGTTATTCACATATCACTCAGCAAAGCTCCTGTTCTAGGATGGAAGTCAAGTCTGGTACTTTAGCTCAGTCGAGTGTTGAGTTGGAAGAAAATGTTCGAGAAAAGCATTCAACTTTATCTCCTGTTGATAGGGCTACAAATTGAGTGAATAGAGGAGAGATTGAGTAATGGCTGTTGTCCAACACAGTCTTGCAGAACCACCAATAATTTCTAGAACCGAACTTGCGAGATACTTTATGTTGTTTCATTTTATCAACAACCAGTAACTTCGTTTCTTTGAGGACATGATTGCACTCGTTACGAGCAGAGACAATGAGACGTCTGTTGCAGTCAGACGCGTCGCTCTGGTACAGCCGGAAGAAGTGATTCCTGTAAGCAATAACGGTCGCGCATGTAGGAGACAACGTAGAGGATTGTGATTTAAATTGTTATTTACTTGCTGTAATGAAAGCATCGATGCGGCATTGTACTCAGGAGTAGACCTCAGACGCCCATTTAAAAGGATGTTTAAAAACTGCATTCCTGGTTTCGTCACGTAGAAAATTAAGGAATGAGTCCTAATCAGCACGTGGATAACAGAAACATATTCTGTTGGTAGGAAATTAATGGCTGTTATGGGAAGGAGAGAATTGTTTACAGAGACTACAGCTTGGTGAGAGTTGCCAAAAAAATTTCGCTTGTAGATGGAACAGAGTTTGGTACTTTAATTCAATTTCAAATAATTATATTGAAGATTTCGGCTCTTGTTTTGAAACATGAGAACTCTCTATGTAGCGTTGGAATCATATTTTTAAATAAATAATTATATATATATATATATATATATATATATATATATATATGCTGACCAGTTATTAATAAAATATTTACTAATGAAAGCACATGAATTGTAAGTTTATGCTTATATATTTTTAACTATGGTACAGTTTCACATTGATAGGTGTTTACGCACAGTCACTGCCAACAACTGCAGTTTAATTTATACTAGCAGTAGAGCCCGGCGTTGCCCGGGGATAAAACAGTAAGAGATAGATCAAGTATCCACCACCATAAAGACTGAAAAATAAAATTGACAAAGATTATTGTTTAAGGTTGACGGACACGCATGTCTTAATTAGTTTTTATTTTTTTACGAATTTATCGAACCCAAACTCAAACAAAAACATTGTTTTCAATCGTTATGAGTCTCCCGATTGAATAGAATAATTTTATAAACAATTGTCTTGTAAATAGAATTTTTAAAGCATTCTGAATGTAAAAATAAAGAAAAAAGTGTGCAAGACAATAAGAAACACTTCATGCCTAAAAAAAAGTGAAGTTTTGTTGAAATCGGTTGAAAAATGTAGGTAGCCTTTCTGTAATCTTTTAGTTTTACAATTTATGATTTTTACTTATTGAATACAGTAAAAAAAAAATACATATTTTGCTGGTGGTGATTCATAATTAGAATTCTGAGTGAATATATTTTCCACTCGTTGTTTCTAATACAAAAAGTATTAACTTTATTTGGGTTTATTAATTATGATCTAACAAATCTTATTCATTTGGTAGCCTTTCTGTAATAATAATCTTTTACAATTTATTATTTTTACTTATTGAATACAGTAAAAAAAATTGGACACCATGTGTACTTAAAGTAGTTTCCCGTTCTGGTTATTATTTTTAGTTAGGACTTGTGTATGTTTAGATTTCATTATCTTTCCCTAAAGATAAAGAATTTATCCGATGTTTGTATTCGTACAATCAGTAGAGATCGTTAGATTATTGTTTAAGGTTGACGGACACGCATGTCTTAAATAGTTTTTTTTTTTTTTTTACGAATTGGTCAAACCCAAACTCAAACAAAAAAATTGTTTTCAATCGTTATGAGTCTCCCAATTGAATAGAATTTTATTATAAATAATTGTCTTGTAAATAGAATTTTTAAAGCATTCTGAATGAAAAAAGTGTGCTAGAGATTAAGAAATACAACCTGCCAAAAGAAAAGAAGTGAAGTTTTTTTTTTATCGGCTGAAAAATATAGGAAATCCGCTCCCATATTTAAAGCAAACAACCCGATGTGAGTTGTCCCCCTTCCATTTTCACGATGTCTCTTAATCGTGTTTTCAAATTGATTTTGTGAAAAAACAATTATATTTTTCCCATTTTTGGCGCTGTTAGAACCGCCACAAGGTAATTTTATGTAGTCCTGTGAAGTTTTGTTGAAATCGGTTGAAAAATGTAGGAAATCCGATCCAATATATAAACGTTACAGACACATACACACACACAATCTGCGTTTTATAATAAGTAAGATTTGAGGTCATCCGCTTTTAATGACGATTCAGGATATTTTGCCATGGGCTCACTCAAACAATTAAACTCTTTGTTCAGCATCACCTACAATCAGTTTATTAGGAATGAAAAATTCCCATCAAGTATGCTTTGAAATGCAATAAACTCTCCCGATTTAAAAGCTTCTACCAAACATACATTCAGAATAGATGTTCTTCTAGATTGCTATTACGTTTCAAACTAGCCTTTCTTTTTCAGGAGTTGGTAGTCGTAAGCGATCTTTCGGAATGATGCTTGTGGACATCCTAATCTTTTTTTCCTCTCCTTGGAACGTATATCTTTCGCTGCAACGCGGAACCACGTTGTCGGATCTGTTTGAATCTGTTTTCTAAAGAATCTTTATACTTCAGCTCGATTGCTGCACCTGCACTAACAGGTTAGGATGAAAATGTTCTCTTCTAAAATTCATCCTCCTTTAGGCCATGATTTACAAACGGTTGCATATTAAAAAGTATATATATATATATATATATATATATATATATATATATATATATATATATGAAAAATATGGTAATCCGTATGGAATTTCCAGGAGGATATAAATTCAGGGACAGATTTATGTCAAAAGATAGAGCAAATTTATTATCAATAAAAGAATATTTTTTTTATTTCATGAGAGCTCTAAAAAGGGCAACTCTCAGTCTTCAAGACCTACAAACAAAATAATGAAATAAAAATTATTACTTATGGGTTTTACGTGTTTGATATTCTTTAATTAATTAATAATAACAATATATATATATATATATATATATATATATATATATATATATATATATATATATATATATATATATATATATATATATATATATATATATATATATATATATATATATATATATATACCGGCTATAACAGCAAAATTTTCCAAATTGTGTAACACCATGGGACAAATGTGCATCGCAAAAACACTTTTTATAGCTAAAAATCCAGAAAAATATTCAGTTACTTTATACTCCATTCAGAATAGACGTTTGGCCATTTTGCTATCATTTTCCGTAAGAATTACTGAAAACCAATTCAGCTAGAAAGAGAACAGTTTAAATTCATTTTGTCTCAGTCCCACTATGTTATCCCAACTGTGCAATGGTGTGAGGAAAAAGATCATTAAGGCTTTTAGTAATGGGACCAACATTTATGCTCTGGCTTCCATCTTCAAAGTCCATTTAATAATCATCTAGAGAGTAGTGAATAAGTTTAAAAATGAGAGAACAGTAGAGAATAAATGTGGATCAGGAGGCCACAACAGCAAGATGGTTCATTTCATGTTATTATTAAATACATTCTTATTATTCTAAGTAGAGCCCATTAGTGTTAAAAAAAACCTCGGTGAATTCAAATAAGTTATATTAAATCATTTGTAAGATACAACTCTTCAAATCTTAATTTAGCAATTGGATAAATTTGCTGTTATAAGATTCGGACAGTTTGTTACACTCGGTGTGTGCATATATATATATATATATATATATATATATATATATATATGTGTGTGTGTGTGTGTGTGTGTGTGTGTGTGTGTGTGTCGGGGGATGTATATCGGCCTGTCGATTGCTTCTAGCATGAAACAGTCTGTCGTCACTCTGTGTTGACTTGAATGTTCAATTTTATATTTATATTTACATACGCTCGATCTCTGATATTGAGCACTTTGTCCCATAAATATAGCACACCTTAAAACTATATTTCTGCATATACATACATACATATATATATATATATATATATATATATATATATATATATATATATATATATATATATATATATATTATAGACTAGTTTCATAGTGGAGTACTATATTTCGCTAAGTCGGTCCTAAAAGGTTCAACGTACAAAACGTCAGGAACTTGATATAATAGTTAATGACGCAGTAATGTAGTCGTGGTGGCTGATAATTTAATTTCCGACATCGACTGACTGACCAACTCACTGAGATATTCAGCCACCCACCCACGAGGGTGTCATGCGGCACAAGGCCTTTTTTAATGTGGGCATTCCCGAGCCATTAGGCTCAGCCAAATATATTTGAACCCGTATAAACGGGTTCAGGGCCGGTTTTACCTCCCGAAGGCGACTTCGCCCTTCGGCGTAGCCTCCTTCGGGTTCCTCTCCGTCCGGAGACAGAGAGTTCAACCGTTCAGCCGGTCGTCCGACTTCAGACTGAATTCAGACCAACTCGCTGAGATATTCAGCCACCCACCCACGAGGGTGTCATGCGGCACAAGGCCTTTTTAATGTGGGCATTCCCGAGCCATTAGGCTCAGCCAAAAAATATTTGAACCCGTATAAACGGGTTCAGGGCCAATTTATTCTCCCGAAGGAGACTTCGCCCTTCGGCGTAGCCTCCTTCAGGTTCCTTCCTCCGTCCGGAGACAGAGAGTTCAACCGTTCAGCCGGTCGTCCGACTTCAGACTGAATTCAGACCAACTCGCTGAGATATTCAGCCACCCACCCACGAGGGTGTCATGCGGCACAAGGCCTTTTTTTAATGTGGGCATTCCCGAGCCATTAGGCTCAGCCAAAAATAGCCCATTTGAACCCGTATAAACGGGTTCAGGGCCGACACCTCCCCGAAGGAGACTTCGCCCTTCGGCGTAGCCTCCTTCAGGTTCCTCTCCGTCCGGAGACAGAGAGTTCAACCGTTCAGCCGGTCGTCCGACTTCAGACTGAATTCAGACCAACTCGCTGAGATATTCAGCCACCCACCCACGAGGGTGTCATGCGGCACAAGGCCTTTTTAATGTGGGCATTCCCGAGCCATTAGGCTCAGCCAAAAAAATAGCCCATTTGAACCCGTATAAACGGGTTCAATTCGCCCTTCGGCGTAGCCTCCTTCGTTTCCTTCTCCGTCCGGAGACAGAGAGTTCAACCGTTCAGCCGGTCGTCCGACTTCAGACTGAATTCAGACCAACTCGCTGAGCGACTGGCGACTGCTACTACTCCTACTTATTATAGGTGGGAGAGTCTATTAACAATAGAATAGGTGTGTTCCAGTATAACAATATATAAGAATTGAATTAAAATTTTCATCTCACCTCAAGCATGATAAGAAACCAACTAAATTGCCGTGGACTACTGAATGTAAATAATATAAAATATAAATGAGGAATAACTATAAAAGAAGATGAATTAAGAAGACAGAAGTTACCGATTGACATTGCATGTAAAGTTTTAAAGCTCAAACTTGACCATTAAACAAGTATTTGGAAGAGTTTTCCACGAGCGAGAATTGCGAGCAAAGTAACCGTTAGCAGAGAACTTATGGTTAAATGTAGCCATTTCAACAGTATAAGTAAATCTTGACACCAATCTAGTACAACGTTTAAATCCATAGAATCTGCGTACCATAGACAAGAATAATATTTATTTTAAAATTACAAAAATATGACATGTGGTCAAAAGAGGTGTTAGGGGCAGACTGGTATTCAATGTGTCTTATCTTCAACTTAGCCTTCTACAATTATTGACCCAATCATACCACGTTATTCCGTACCCCAAAATAATACATTCTTACTTACCATTCCCACGATAGCCACCATAATAATTCAAGTCTATATGAAGTCTTAATTAGATTCCATGGATACATTTTTGTTGGGTGGGGAGTGAATAAATAAAAATAACTTTTACCCTCCAGGAGAATTCATCAACACTTACCATGAAAATATTTATATAAGAGGCACGGTGAAGCTATATTACGGTGGTAGGCTAATCGACTGAAGCCGAGATGTCAGGTCAGAACCAATGGCATTATTAATTTTTCAAGGGATTTTTCAAGGGTCTTTAAATATGTCGGATCGCTAGATAATGTGCGGCAGAAATACATATTTTTATTATTACAATCATTATTATTATTAAAATTATTATTTTCACTTACTAAAACAAACTTTGCAGGAAATAGCCTCTTCTATAAGTTTTCTTTTTCCTTAACGGTTTTTTCGAATATTTTACAATGATCCTCTAGAGTTATGTATATTATGTGCTTTTCTATTCAGGCCACCATGCCTAATTTTGTTGGCACTGTTATAAAGTTTCGGTCCTTATATATTTCGCCTTCTTCGTGTCTCTTCATCGCTAATCATCTAATATTCCTAAACAAAACTTTTTTTTTTCAGTCAAAGCAAGGAGAATATTCTCATTCGCTTTTTCGTTCGTAGAGCATAAGTCATATCAGTTAAAAGCGCGCCAGATTCATACAAATTTATTCGTTTCTTCCAATGAAACCAATGATCTGACTTTTAAGAAGTACCCATTCCTGGAATTTAAGCACAGGATTTCTACGGATTCCTATGTGTCGAGACCAAATTTTTAACACACTAGACCAAAGAAAAGCATGCTGTTTGGTATCGCGAAGCATATAAAGAAGTAAAATCCCCCGTCTGCAACTACCAAAGAAAAGAGCTAGTATATGTCTGCAGAAATTACATTTGATGATTTTACTATCCTTAGTGTGGTTGTATTTGCTGGAGAACTGTATTGAACATACATAATACAAAAAAACAAACCAAAAACAAAACAAAAAAAGAAATTAAAATTCATCGTCTGCATTTAACGACAAAAACTGCTATTATATATCTACAGAAATTACATTTTATGTGTTTAATATTCTTAGTGTGGTTGTATTTGCTCGAGTACTGTATTGAACAGACTTAATACCAAAAAATTAAAATACCTCGTCTGAAACTACCAATAAAAAGAGCTAGTATATATTTACAGAAATAACACTTTATGATTTTACTATCCTTAATGTAGTTGTATTTGATCGAGAACTGTATTGAACAGACTTAATACAAAAAAAAATTAAATTCTGCATCTGCAACTACCAGAGAAAAGAGCTAGTATATGTCTACAGAAATTACGTTTTATGATTTTACTATCCTTAGTGTGGTTGTATTTGCTGGAGAAATGTATTGAATGTACTTAATGCAAAAAAATGAAAACACCTTGTCGTAAACTACCAATAAAGAGCTAGTATATATCTACAGAAATCACATTTTATGATTTTACTATCCTTAGTGTGGTTGTATTTGCTGGTGAACTGTATTGAACAAACTCAATAAGAAAAACTTAAAATTCCTCGTCTGCAACTACCAGAGAAAAAAGCTAGTATATGTCTACAGAAATTACGTTTTATGATTTTACTATCCTTAGTGTGGTTGTATTTGCCGGAGAACTGTATTGAACAGACTTAATACAAAAATGCATTTTCCATGATTACTTCTTTAATAATCAAATTGCAAATCAGTAGAAAATGGATTATCAGTTGTCCGGAAACAAAACAAATTTGCAGTGATAAAAGAGTAATAATTTTCTCGACGTTATCTGTAGATCATGTTAAGATGTTTCATCATTTTTTAATTCTAATCTGATCAAAACTCATGAGACAGCTGAATATTTATTTGCGAACATGTTTTGATTATTTTCATTCAATATGCATTTATATTCAACAAGTAAATTTAAAAAAAAGTGTACATCGTTATCTGAGGATATCACGTTAAAAAGAGATGGAGGCGTCTGGGCCGGTGATATAATGATACGATTGGTTTAGTATTGCTTAAAAATTAGAGACGCTTTTTCAATGGAAGAAACAGACAAACGACACACTGATGAATAAAACTGATACCTATTAGCTGATATGAAATATCGCTTATACATAGAAAGCAGAATTAGATCAAGCTAACTAAATAAAAATCACAGTAAGGTTACAAAGTACAATTACAGTGCTGATGATGGTAAAAATTCTACGAGAATATCAACGATGTGAATGTGTTGGTCCAAATAGCTAAGGATATGATATACTAGCTCTGTTCTTTTAGTAACATTTGTATTAATTTCTACGTCTAACAACTCGTTAATTTCTCATTGTCAGCGAATCAAATACGGATAAACGAATGTAACTTTTGTAATTTAGTCCTCAATCATTGCGATATTTCCGGCACTAGAAACATCTTGTTTGGTAAAGCAGAAAGTAAGAAAAATGAAATTGTTGATGGTATATTTGTCTAGATCTGGCTATTTATTAGATAAGAAAAATTTACAATGATCAAATAAAGCTTAAAAATAACTCTGTTATGAGCGTTTCAGGAAATCTTCTAGAGTCAGGATTTATTGTATATCTCTAAATATGCGATAATCAGACTAAGATAATAATTTCAACCTATGATTTAAAAATTCCTACAAGTGATATCAAGTCTTATGTCAGCAATCAAGTTATTATATTTCTTTAGCTAATCTTAGTTCATTACTAGTAAACTATTACTTATTACAGTGTAGCCCGGATATAAGAGAGTTGTCGGGGCCGGAGAAGTCTTTTATATCCGGGTTTCTCTTATATCCGGGTTTCTCTTTTATCCGGCTTTCTCTTATATCCTGGTTTGGTCTATTTTATATACATTAACACAAGCTCTAATTTGGGACCATAGAAAATCTCTCTTATACCCGGGTCTCTTATATCCGGGTTAAACTGTATTATCTACATTCCAGACTGATCAAAATAAAGACATCCCGGACAGTTGAATATCCGAGAATAAGTTCTTTCACTTTTCTTTTGCGTTCAAAACGTTTGAATCATTTGTCAAATTAATTACATATCTCAGAATATATGATCTTTGATGGTCAGACAAAAACGTACTGAATGTTTAATGGATGCTACAGCATCTTACATGGTCACCTTCATTCAATTTCGATACATTGGTTTGAAATTAACGTTTAAAAATGAAAAGAAATATCATTTTTTAATCTTTCTTTTTAGCTTTAACTGAAAGCTGAATAATTGAATTTACTATTTCCAGTAAGTAAAACATTCTGGTTTATTTCAAATAGTAATTATATTCCTTAGAAACTCAATTTTTTGCTCGCTTTCAGAAATCGTTTAAATTCAATCATTTTTTTTTACACATTTATAAACACAATTTAATTCATGGTTTTAAAAGTATTCCAAATTTTTTTTAAGGAATTTTAGCTTATTTAATGTATAATTAACCTGATTTGAAAAAAAAAAATATTATTTACTTTAAGTTTAAAATAACAGAGAAATAGATTTTTCAAACAAACAGTAGCACGGTTAAGTACTTTTCAAAACCTCGTAAATCTCTTGACGAGGTGTTGACACTTTTATTATTTTTCTAAAATCTTATCTGTTAAAACATAATTTAAGAAAATGACGGGTAAACGCTTTTTTCATATTTTAAGTATCCAATAATGTTAAAAAACTTTGGAAAATATTCTCCGTAATCTAATTTTAGGAACTTTAAATTTACTACAGTCAGCGCACTTATTTTTTCTGATTATGTCTTGTATGGTCACTATACTTTTAAACAGGAGCATATTAGATATGCATATTTTTTGTTAAATATTGTATGTAAACGACTTTTAATGAGCTTTTCAATTTTTAATTCGCAAATATAGTTTTCATTTAATAACAATAACCAGATTAAAGTAATGGAGAATTTCAAACGATTTATAATATTATAAATTATTATAATTAAAATTTAAAGGATGAAAACAATTCTTATAAAATTTCATTATTCATCGTAAATGTTTAATAATGTCTTTAATAAATCTTAATTATAAAAGCAATTAAAATATTTTCTAATTAAATAATATCATAGTTTTATTTTCAGTGACTGGGTGAACTGTTTAGCAAAAAAAAAAAAAAAAAAAAAAAAAATGATGATTTTGTTCCGATTCCCATCTTCTTACGGATGTTAGGAACGTCCATGAATAAAATTGGGAAGAATTGGTCGCACCTGAAATACGCACAACAAAAAAGGCGGAATCGTTATGTGACTCCATTTTAAGAAATAAAAAAAAAAAACCCAAAAAACAACGAGAACCAATATACATGTAGAAACAAATGATAATGTATTAACAGTAAAGGGACACACGTGACAGAACAATGGTGTGTGTAACAAACGAATGTGTAAAACGTTTGAATTCCAAGTATGTGAAGTGAGTGAATGAGCGTACGTACGTGTGTTGTGTATGTGTGCATAGTTCGTGCGTTTACCAGAGCGAAGCGCGTTCTCCGGTAGATCTTTACATGTTGAATTGCAAGCGGATAAGATAAGAAGAGGCTACGAAAAATTATCGCAGAATATTTATAGTCCGGAGAGTGACTCCCATGAGAGGTTTAAAAAAAATAGGAGAAGGTAACTCGATAATACTCCCCTCCAGTTTAGTAGATTTTTTTTCTTTTGCTCATATGTAAAGATCGTGTAGGTTTGTTTGTCTTCCCGTGAGCTGAAAAGAAGTGCGGTTGAGATGTGTTTTTAATCATGTCAACAAAAATCTGCTTGTGATGCCATTAGTATTAGTTTCTCTAGTGTGTCAGAGACATAGCACATCCTGGAAGTGGAAATCGTTCAACGTTTGCTATTAAAAGTTGTCTTTTTCCAATGTTTTACGTGGGGATAGTTTTGTCGTCCTGTTTGCTATGCGTGGATGCTGTTGGCGCACAAGATTTAATAGAAGCAGCGTTGTGGCAAAGTTGAGCTGATGTAGAATTTCTACGGCGTATCGAATGCTTATTTGAGATCTTTAAGTAATTTGTTATTATTGTTGATTTCTATATCGTGCTTGCCAATTATTAGTGTTGTTCGAGCGACAACGACGAAGAATGAATAAAAAGGACAGTAAGTCGTCTTTTGAGGTATGTCATACTTTATCTGAGGAACCCAGAAGATACATTGTTGATTAAAGTTGAAATGCAGTTGTATTTATATTTTGTCGAAAAGAAAGATATTTCACGATATCTGGCGATTAAGACCACGTCGAGCGTAATGGTGCTGTGTTTGATGTTTGTTAGAGTCGATATATTTAAATGAGGGACCAGTATGTATATTCACCGAAGATATCGATGAATACTGCAGGGTCAAGCAAAAACACAATAGTGAAGAGAAGCGTATTATTTAGCTACTGACGGACCAATATAGCAGCACTCGACCGGCGATTAGCGATTTTTTTCGGGTCCCACGTGTTGCAAAAATATCTGTTTGCCGAACCGGAGAACATCATGTGTTGTGTATATATCCTGTAGTGATTGAAATTTGTACTTTTGCTCTTTCATAGTATCTCATCACAAATGTAGCACCTGTGTAAATTGTTATTGCAATGTTTATAGTGTCCGCAGTACCTGGTAGGGTAGGAAGAGAAGGATGTCGATGTTTTTTTCATTACTGGTTCACTGTTTGAAGAAGGGGTGTAAATGTATATTTCAATCTCTCTCTCTCTCTCTCTCTCTCTCTCTCTATATATATATATATATATATATATATATATATATATATATATATAGCTAGTGTGTTTCTTTTTTCAGTAGAAAAATAATGATCACGTTGAGTGGTCATCAAATTGTAACGGGTGTTAGACACGCCCTTTAGTAAAATTGGGAATAATACACATCTTCTGAAATACCCATAACAAAAAATGGCGGACATGGTATGTGAGTCCACGTGAAGAAATGAAATCAAACAACAAGAACCAATATATATATATATATGTGTGTGTGTGTGTGTGTAGAAACAAATGATAATGCCTTAACAATAAAGCTATACATGTGACTAAATCAATGATGTGTGTAACAAAAAAGGAAATCAGGCTATTTATATTCTCCAAGGAATCCTGCTTTTAACTAATAAAACAAATTTTGGCATTGAAATTTAGCTTCTCAAAATTTCATGAAATTAAGTAGCATACGTAAATATATTTATCAAGATTTTCTAAAAAAAAAATAATAATTGCATTTAATCATGGATAAGTTCTGAAAGTATCATTAAAATGTGACAATTATTTGATTTTTGCAAGAATTTCCAATTCAATGTGCTTTTCACAGGAAAAAAAAGCGCAAAAACACTAATCGTAATTAATACGTCAACCACTGACGTAAAAAAAAATTAACAAATATTTCGAAGGTGTTAGAAAGGAGTAAAAATATTTAAAAAATAATTCATAATACTTTGTTCCTTCCGCTTAACAATAACATAAACCTTTGGACAATAAACATAGTTTTTATTTTGTGGCGTTTATTCATCATGCAATGCTGTTTTCTCAGCGAACAAATATAGGTACCTACCTTCTTAAGTATACTGATGCTGATATAAAAAAAAAAAAAATACAAAACTACTTAGCCAGCAGCGAAAATGTCACCTTTTGATTCTTTTCTGAAGTTGAAAGGGACTCATTTTTACATGGCATTTATTATTACAGAAAGTAAACATCTTCAAAACATGGAGATAACAATTAGTATTGGTGCTTTTGCCTCATTTTGATGTGGCATTATATAGAACAAAGTCCAGATTTTCTCATCGGTATTTTTTCCATTATTCTTTGCAGTAATTTTAAAGCTCTTGGAGATATGTGATTTTCGTCGAAGCATAGTTTCTTCAGTTCCCGTAACAATTCTTCAATTATATTGAAATCATAATTCTGTGCTTTTCAAACCTTCAAAACTTGAAAATCTCCATCCACAGGAAGCCATTTTGTTGCACGTGATGCGTGGCAATAACCAACATCAACTTGAAATAAATTATCCTCTTTCCTAGTCTGGAAGAAGACTAGACTAATATTAGTTTCTCTGTTTAGGCTTCCATCAAATTATACCATTTTCCTTATAATATGAGCGATTTTTTAACCCTATAACATTTCATATCTATCACTCAATTTTAGAGTATTTTTTTTTCCTTTTTGGTGCATCTTGCATTATGTGTTTCTTTTCTGTATTCTTCTTCTGACATTAGAATGTGACTAGTCAGGATCCAACACCAACAGTTACTTGCTAACATTTTCCAGCATCCGATTTAAATATTTCTTTTACCATTTCAATCTTCTGTCCCCATGTTTTTGGTTAATTATATTTTATTAATGCTATATACCCGTTGTTTTCGTTTTATACTGTGCGGACTGTATCAACTGAAATCTTGAGACTGCATTAATTCCTCCCTTGCCTGGCTGTTAATTTTGAAATCGCAGACTGAAACTCGCAAGCATTCTTTTATCTCTATTGTCTGTTTTTGTCTTCCTCTTTTCTTTGTACTTAAGAAACTTCCAGTCGTAGAAAGAGTTTGCGAATGGTTGGAACACTGTTTATGGAAATTCCCAGTGGCTTAGCTATATCTCGTAGTGTTATCTTCTCTTTCAAATCAGAGCCTCTGACGTTATGTCGGTATAAATTTTAGCCATGGTTGTTCGAGGGTAAGGTGCTTGGCAAGTTATTGCAGTTGTACGTTAGCTTCCATTTTTAAATTAAAAAAAAATCAAGCAAATGTTCAATTGCAAGGAGTTATCAAGTATCTTTCCCTCTAACAATCATGGCTAAAATGTCTGTTGAACATTAGCTTGCTTCTTTGTACACTAGATATTTATTCTGACTCCCCACTAAGACCAGTTGTGACACAAGGTCTCCTTTTAAGTTGGGGCGCCGAGCGCGTATACCCGGGCTATAAACAAAAATTGGCCAAAGCCCACGCAACAGTCGGTTGCGCTGGCATAGGTGCGAGCACCACTCCTTCTCTCTGGTGCAATATAAGGGTGCGTCCTCAGACAGCTGTTCCCCCGGGGCTAGGCAACTCTCAGTATAATTTACCTCAGTTGCAACTATGTGCTTTGACGGAGTCGCCCCTGAGCACACTCTGCCTAAAGACAACTGATAGATAATAAACAATGTGTTACAAACCACTTGAGAGAGCAGAGATTTACTTAACACCTCACTGAGTGAGTTTGTGACACAAGGTCAGTTTTTAACGTGGGGACCCGAGTTTCTACACTCCGGCCACTGGCCTTAGCTGGTCATAGCTAGTCCAAGCTGATCAGAACCAGTCCAAAGTAGGTATTTATTCTGTCTACCCACTAATACGAGTTATGACACAAAGTCAGCTTTTATACACCCAGAATAACAGTCAGTTTTATAAGCATGCGTACGAGCACTGACCCCTCTCTCTGGTACAATGATAAGGTGCGGCCTCGGGCAGCTGTTCCTCACGACCGTTACCTCTAAGTATAATTTTCCTCAGTTGCAACTCTGTCCTTTGACAGAGCCGACCCTGAGCGACAGAAACACATCTGAGAGATGATAAATAATGTGTTACAAACATTACTAATTGCTCCTTTGTAGAGATTTTCCAAGCGTAGCTTAGCTTAGATGTGGCACAAGGCCGAAGTATGGGGCACCCAGTGAGGATCGAACTCACTACTCATTCGTAATTGTGCTAGCGAGACAAGCTTGCTAACCATTACACCGCCTCGGAGTGCCTCTAATTGCTCCTTTGTATACTATTAACAAAAAAAATAGTCAATGACAAGGACTTATCATGGAGATTAACCTCGAAAAATTCCGACTTCGAAATTTGCATATCAGCATGTGTTTATCGCCTATGTACATTTATTGTCTCAATAATTTCGTATGTTTTTTTTTTAAAACATGAAACTGATTAAAGCGCTGTATCTTCTGTTAAGAAGACGTAAACGCAACAGCTTAATTCCCAATCCTCAAGGTCCATAGACATTACTTGTAAAATCATACATCTAAACAATCATAATTTCTTGATAAAACAATCGTGTTTAATATTTTTATGTAGTTTAAAAAAAACTTTTGTACGTCAATGTAAATTTAACAAGTAAAATTAAAAGCAAAATTGTATGTCTTTACATCTTAAATAGTGATGGACACATTAAAATCAATGAGAAAATTTCATTTGTTGTCATTTCCTAAATTATTCTGATTTTAAATAACAAAATTTTGAAATTATTTCTCCTTCATAACCGCCTGCTGGTAGCGCTATTATCTTGTATTTTGTTTTTTGTTGTTTGTTTTTTATCAATAATCAATAATTGTTTTCTGCGACCGTTTTGTTGTAAGTTTCTCGAGCCACACTATTCGACGTGTATTTTAGAATGTATTTTATTATACATTTAAATTTCCAATATCAACGCAAAGACGTTTCTAAATACTTCCTCTAATAAAACAGAAAAAGAAGTGTGAAATTTTTTTTTGTCGATTTTCTTACCTGAAAAATCAAGGAAAGTTCAGAAAAATGGTTTCAATGTCAAGCATCCGAAGTCATTTTTACCGCAGAGTCTGTACACATACATTGTTTTGAGTAGTTTAATCAGCTTTCATTCCCTGATAGAATAACCTAAAAAATTGAGAAACTTCATTTTCTCTAAAAAATCGTCGTCGCTCACTTGTTTCTTCCATGGTGTTCTCAGCATATATATGTATGACCATATTTCTCTTGTTTTAATTCTCTTTTTCATATCTGATGACACTGTCCAGCATTCACTTCCTTATATGAGGAATGATATTACGTAAGACTTATGTTTATAATATCTATTGTTTTCCTACTTTTCACACGGTGAAATAGTCAATCACACAGACATAAACACACATCTATTACACATTTTCATATTTATCTAAGGTGTAAAGCCAACGGCTGTGACTATGTAAATGATCATATTATTTGCAGGAGATTTTTTTCAACGCACTCATATTCAAATAGATTTCTTTACAAGGACAAACGGTTCGAGAAATCGCGCTAAAGTCTGTGCACATGCATTGTTTTGAGTAGTTTAATCAGCTTTCATTCCCGGATAAAATAAGCTAAAACATGAGAAACTTCATTTTAATCACTATATCTTTTATATATATGGCTAAAATATGGAGATATGTGCGTGTCTGTGCAAAATAATGCCAAATAATTAAATCATTAAAAGTTTTCTATTCGTGTACATGTAAATATTAAGTAAAACTGTAAATGCAGATACATATCTGTAAACGTGTTCTACTTCTTCGCCAAATTATTGCGTATTCAACTTTAAAAAATTAATTTTTAAAAATAATTGTTTTGGTTATTAAATTTCAAATTCGTCTATTGCAGATTTCATAAGCATGCCATTTGTTTACGGATGGCGTTTTTAATTAACTGTTTATGTATTAAAATAGGACTTGAAATAAATGATTTAAAAGTGGTAACGACCTTAATATTTTGATCACAGAAGAGAGTAATCGCAAGTAAAAATATATAAGAAAATGTTGATATAAGCTACGACAACCAAGGTGTGTCGTTGACATTTTTGCATTTTACAGTAAAATTTTGACAGGGATTCACTATATGCCATCGATAAATGTTAGCTGAAGACAATTTCGATAATTCTATTTTAATGTATAAAACATCTATCAAGGAAATTCTTTGTGGTCTTGTTGTTGTTGTTGTTGTTGTTGTTCTTCTTCTTCTTCTTCTTCTTCTGCTCATTTTTTTTCTTCGTCTTCTTCTTCTTCTTCGTGCCGTGTCCCACCATGACGTTGGTGATCATAGCTCTCCATAACTTCCTGTCTTTTGTCGCATTTAATAAATTTTGTCTTTTTGTTATCTGTCTAAATATTTTCCGCTATATATTTACTCAAGCTCGCTAGATGAGTTATGAGGTGTTTTTCTCTGGTTCTCTTGCCTTCAAACTGCAATGTGTGTATCATATTTTCCACGCCCTCTTTTCCTCAATGTGTACCTTAGAAATGCTTCTTTCTGGTGTAAATATAATTGTCCATCCTATTTGCATTTTCTCTACAACATCGTCGTTTGCTCACTTGTTTATCCCATAGTGTTCTCAGGATATATATGTATGACCATATTTCTCTTGCTTTAATCCTCTTCTTCATATCTGATGACACTGTCCAGCATTCACTGCCTTATATGAGGAATGATATTACGTAAAACTCATGTTTATAATATTTATTGTTTTCCTACTTTTCACACAGTGAAATAGTCAATCCCGCAGACGTATAAACACACATATATTACATATTTTCATATTTATCTAAGGTGTAAAGCCAACGACTGTGACTATGTAAATGATAATATTATTTGCAGGAGATTGTTCCATACTCAAGCAGTTTTCCTTATATAGACAATCGGTTCGAGAAATCGAACATAAGATCATGGTGTCTCACGACAAGAACTGGGGCTCTATCTGCAAGTTCATCGGATAAACCACATTTATAATCAAAAATATAATAATTGCAGTGTGTTTACGGGAGAATGTTACTAAACCAATGACCAGACGGTTTTGTATTAAATTTTTTCGTCCTACAATGGTTACAACCATGTTTAAAGCGAGTATTCTGCTCTATTATTTCAAACCATAGCTCGAATGGGAAATTCATGCCCATCCCAACGATATTTCACCGCAGTGTTATGTAACGAATCCAACTGGAATTCGATCTCTACACTCTGATTTCTCATACCAAGCTACTGTCTGTTAAACCACCCGCACATTCTAAGCAACGGTTTTATATGATTCCTATCTCTCTCTCTCTCTCTCTCTCTCTCTCTCTCTCTCTCTATATTCTATATATATATATATATATATATATATATATATATATATATATATATATATATCCCTCCATTAGAATGTCTGACGCTCAACTTCTCGAGAGCAACTCTCTGCGGCTGCTCGGTCTCACGTTGACGGCTGACCTGAGATGAGACAAATACAGTGAGTCAATTGCTTCGTCCACCGCAAGGAAAGTTGGCTCCCTGTGCCGCGCCAGGAAGTTTTTCTCCCCGGAATCGATCCTTCAGATCTACAAATCAACAATTCGCTCTTGCATGGAGTATTGCTGCCATATATGGTCTGGAGCCACTTCTGTTTGCCTCGGGGTTCTTGATAGGCTCCAGAGGCGGATATGCAATATAATTGGCCCTGATCTGGCATCTCGTCTACAGTCACTTTCTCATAGACGCGCCGTCGCCTCTTTCTGTCTGTTTTACAAATATTTTCATGGCAATTGCTCCGAGGAGCTGCATTCGCTGGTTCCCAGACTTCATTAGTTCAAGCGCCCTACGAGGCTGGCATCCCGCTCACCCCTTCACTGTTGAAACTCCTAAATGTAACCGTCTCTTCTACTACAATAGCTTCATGTCTTGCACCTCTCGCCTGTGGAACTCCCTTTCCTATTCCAGTTTCCCTGAGAGCTATAATCTCCAGCTATTCAAATGTAATGTCAATCGACATCTCCAGTTGCCTTAATCTATCCACTATCCTTCTCCTCATCCTTTCTGCTACCACTCTTAACTGATCTTGCTCCAAATCTTCTGTAAACCCTTATGTCCTAGTGGCTTCCCGCCTTGCTTGGGATGAAACGCTTAAAAAAAGAAAAAAAAAGAAATATATATATAAATATATATATATATTGGTGTTGCTAAGACTGGCAAATTATAATTTCGTCTGTCCAAATAAGCTTATTTTCTATCTGAGGTGATTTTGAATTTTATTGCGTATTAATCTTTTTCTCTGTAATAATAATTACATTGAGGTGTGCAGAAAATAGAAAAGAACACGTTGGGTGCATAATCCGTGGTTCCTTAGTATATTCAAAATAGAAATCAGACATCTCTATCCCAATATTTCTGGCATCTAAAAGAAACGAATAAAACACCAAAAGTAAAATGGAAAATAGTAAATAAAACAAGAACTTGTAAAACATGGGATGACCCATGCTCTTTATGCCTACAGGAAAAACTACACATCATTAAATTTCTAAATAATGAAAAATTATTAAACCATAGGCAGGAGTTAACGGTTTTTTTGCCGACATCAACAAACTTTCGTATTAAATAATTAGCATAAAAAAAATCCCATAGTTAAATAAAAGTCTTAAAACCTTAGCCAAATCATTAAATAGGAAAAACCCTTTTTGTAGTCGTCAAAAAACAAATTGAAATTCAGTGTAATACGATTTGTATATAAAACACCCACTTGAATAAACAAATAAATAAATAGATAATCAGATGGACTATAATAAAAGACATTTCTCCAGACACATAACTTGTCGGTGCGCCATAAAAATATCCCTCACTGGGAACCAACTAAATTAGCCTTGAAATAGATACCCTCACCAACCTTAGCAAAACCTCTCAGAAGAGGATGAATCTATTGATAAGAATTAACTCTCTGACCACTTAACGAAGAAAAATAGTCTAGCCACTCCCACAATAAAGAATTTTGCAGCGGACCATGCCTAAAAACACACGTAAACTGAGAGATAGCTTATTCCTAAAATTTCGCTTGAAGATGAAACGGGACTAATCATCTCAATTCATCTTAATTTTAATAATTATTTGGATGGGTTCGGCTCTCGTTTTTGAAACATGAGAACGCTTATGTAGCGAAGGAATCATATTTTTAAACAAAAATATTATTATTATTATTATATATATATATTTACTTGTGTATGTGTGTGTGTTTGTGTGTATGTGTTTGTGTGTGTATATCATACTACAAATGTATCTATAGTGTGCTTTTATATATATTTCTTCTTTATCTTCTTCTTCTACTTCTTTTTCGTGTCATACTCTTTCAGGATATTGGCAATTGTAGCTCTCCACATCTTTTATAACTCTGAATAAATTTTGCCGTTTTGTTATCTTTCCCAAATGCTATTCCAGCATTCATTTACTCAAGCCCAGCAAGTTAGATAATGAGCTGTTTCCACTTGAACTCAATGTATCATGTGCGTGTTAATTTTTCCAAGCCCTCTTTCCTCATTACGTACGCCTGAAATTTCAACTGTTAGTTTCTGATGTTAAGTATATGTGTCCTTTTTGTTACCCTTTGTTCTAAAACTTCGTTTCTATTTTGAGATAGAGTGAAAGAAAGAGACATGTCGACAGAACGAACATCAGAGAAAGAGAGAGATAGAGAGAGAGAGAAAGAGAGAGAGAGGGAAATCAATAGAGATAGTGGGAAAAGAGAAATTATAGAGAGAGAGACGGTTTCAATTATTGATGAATGCTTATTATTTATTCTGTTTTACGTAACATCGATTTCATACGTACATCATGGAATTTAACCCTTTGAACTTCATACATTGTAAAATAATTATTTTAGGATTTCTATTGACTCATATTCTTTAAGGTCCATAATCCGTACAGAAGTCTTCGCATTTCCATTGAAACATGTTTATCTGTAGCTCACTGAATTTGATTCAAGGGAATTAATGAATGTAAACACTAAGTAATTATATCTGTAAGGGAGTCAGTGTATGAATCTTTGGAGCAGTTTTTCAGAACCATTTTTTTTTTTACTTCAGGGTAAACTTGTAGAATAAAACATACTATTTAAATATCAATAAGGAAAAAATATTCATTAAATTTAAAAATATGAAATTTTGATTTAGCATTCTATAAGAAATTTAGCGTTACAGTTTTCACTTAAATGGATTAATGAAGAAACTGATAATCATTAGAGAGGCCGATAATCACTGATTTAAACCCCTTGAGGACGTTAAAAGGAAGGATTATTCACTTATTAAAGACTAAGGAATTTAGCATCCATTTTAAAATATAAAATTACGAAGACTTTATTTAGACATGGAAGCTATGTCCTTAGTGTATCGAGCTTTTTAACAATAAAGATTTCTTTTAAATATGAAAATAATTCATAATTTATTCTTCTGTTAACTTGAATTGAACTTGGCTACCTATTAGGGTACATTAGAGACGCTGTTTTTAGAGAAATACACATTCAGATAGATAGATATCGATGCAATATAATACAGACATAAATAGCGATTGCAGTTGCAAATATCGCAGATTGAGGAAGTAAGGCTGATTCAAAATGGATGATATAATACGGAAAGCATTTATAAGTCAAAGCTAACATTATTACAGATAGAAGGAAGGATAGGGAGTTAGGTTCGTTGTAATTCAGCTAAGTCTGTACTGGCACCGAGCCATTATTGCTTGACACTCGAAGCATAAACAAATTTCTTACATCAAAGAAACGATATAATCAAAGAGAGTCGCATGAAGAGTCTTTCAAGTGCACTCGTCAGAATCTATTGACAAATCACACCTAATTTTGACAAGTGTCCGAGAAGTGAGACAGACAAGAAGCATCAAACCACAGCTGATGTAACATTTTTTTCAGAATCTGCTAAATGAATACTTTTCTTCGGTCCAACGCCGATATTGTTATTTACGCGGCCCAGCACGAAACATGGCGCGAGAATTTATAATCCCCAGAAAGTTTTGAACTCCCGCTAGGTCGACAGTTGGAAGTTCTCGCTTAAAGAAAGTAGCTCTTACAAATAAAATTCTGACGTCTGTTCATTTGATTAGAAGATACGTTGCTGTTCTCAAATATTCCAGTCCAATATCTATATATCTATATCTATCTATCTATATCTATATATATCTATATATATATCTATATATATCTATATATATCTCTCTCTCTATATATATATATATATATCTATATATATATATATATATATATATATATATATATATATATATATATATATATATATATATATATATATATATATATATATATATATATATATATATATATATATATATATATATATATATGTATGTATGTATGTATGCATGACTCATACTCATATCTATATCTATCTGAAACTGTTCCTCCCTATATCTATCTATCTATCTATCTATCGAACTCACTATTCATAGACATATCTATCTATCTAACTCACTATTCATAGACATATCTATCTATCTATCTATCTATCTATCTAACTGATTATTCATAGACATATCTATCTATTCATAGTCATATCTATCTATCTATCTATCTATCTATCTATCTATATATATATATATATATATATATATATATATAATTATTGTCGTTTTTTTTTTTCATTTTTTTATTAAATCATTAAAATTTCTAAATAAGTTGTTTCGGGTCATTGGTAAATTTGCCAAAATTCATATTAGCTCTCATTTCATATTATTTTTCCTGTGTTCTTACAATCAGAATGTTCAAACCATATCCATCTCTCAATATATATATATGTACAAGGTGCGATAGACAAATTGTCATTTGAATTAAGCAAAAATGAAAATAATATCATCTCATTTATACAAATATATTTAACAAAATTAAGCAAAAAGATCTTGAAATATGAAACAGTAAATTTGTTCAATAAAATCGTAATTGGCTTCCAGCCCGACCGTCATACAACTTCGGAATCTCCTTCAAATCTTCTGTTCCGGCTCTTTGTTTAATTTGGAGAATGCTACCATAATCCGGCCCTTCAGTTCATTTTGGTGCTACACAGACTTTTGTTGGTCTCCCGCTCAGTTATATCCCATATATATTAATGAAGGCTGTTGCAGTCTGAGGAGATAGGTGACCAGAAGTAAGGGCTGATGTGGTCGCAGATATTGTGTGACAATCATGACTGCGTTCTCTTGCTTGTGTGGTATGTCTCTGAGTCCTGTTGGCAGACAGGGTATTCCAGAAGCTACCCACTTGACTCAGGGCAACACTGCCTCTTTAAGGTATTGATATAAGCCTAGAGGCTGAGTCTGAGGCCATCACCAACCGATTCAGGAGTTATTTTCTTATCCGAGTGATGTTGCTGCGATGCTGTACATTCGTAATCACCATTAGACTCATCCAAGCTTTTCCGAATCCTCTGCTCTGTCCTCAGATTGATAGATAAACACTCAAAAATATACGTATTGGAGCTTCCGGCGCGAATGCCAAGCAGTACAGCATTTCGTTTCGTAATTTCTGACAGAGAGAATTGCGTCATTGTGATCCTTTTCTCAGAGACGGTGCGCAGGCACCCTACTTTGCTCTGCAGTCGAGAAAATTAAAAAAAGAAGCCTCTGCACGAAGCTAAGAATATAAAATGGCGCCAATTTACCCATTGCACAATCTACACATACACACACAGGTACCCACGCACTCACACACACACACACACACACACACACACACACACACACACACACACACATATATATATATATATATATATATACATATATATAAATAACTTGAATCACCCCAAGGAAGACACTAATGCCAAAAAACACAAGGGTTTACAGGATGTGTAAGAATTAAGAATGAAACAGGCGGACAGTAGATAGCGATTTAAATTGCATTTAAATTTTCGCCGATGGAAGTTATCTGGAAGGCATGTAGCCGGGAGGGAGTTCAAGTACGAAAGAAGAAACTGCTACCTTAGAAATTACGAGTAGACCTATTCAGTTCAGTTGAAAATTGATGAGAAATCGACACGAGTATAGTGCTGCGCTTAAATTCAAAACTATAGGTACCATAGCGAAGAGATAATTGGATCCATTATCATATTCGATAAATTACCACATATATATATATATATATATATATATATATATATATATATTACGTTTTCAAATGACGCCTAATGAAAAATTCTAAGAATAGTTGTTCCATTCCAATATTTACGAACCCCTCAGATTCATAACCATATCTATCTATATATGTAACTCTTTATAACCATATATATATATATATATATATATATATATATATATATAAAGTGAACATAGAAGTCAACACTTAGAGGTGACAGTCTGTTTCATGTTATATGCAATCGTCAGGCCACGTGTGCTGTTATTTTTCTCGACTAATTATATATATACGGGTCAGTGGTGCATTATCGGTAGTCTATTATGGCGGTTATTTTACCGGAAGTCCTTTATTTATTGATTTGGGTTAAATTATATTGCTTGTTTTTATTTATTCTTATTTTTTGTTTCTTATTTTATTTATTTATTTTAATCGGTGTTTTTATTAACGTAGTAAAAATTTGTTTATATCACTTATTTAATAGTTTTGTTTTTGGTTTGAGAATTTAATTGAAGCTATTTGTTCGGTTTTGGGGTTGATTGTTGTAGTTTATTCTAACTATTATTTTGGCAGGAACAGTTTTTAATTTGTGTTTATTTGGGTTGATTATCTTTATTTGTTTTTTTCTAACGGCTGGGATTGGTTTGTTTATTTATTTACTTGGGTGAATTTAGGTCAATTAATTTTACTTGTATATTTTCTCTTTTCGGTTTTCGATTTTTAAGTAACCTAGTATTTATTTATTTATATATTATTTTTATTTTATTTTATTTTTATTTTTATTTTATTTTTTTTTTTTTTTTATCGTTATATAACAGTTATAGCTATTTTTTTCGTCCGATTTTTTGGTTTGATTTTTTAGTCTAACTAATATTTTTGTCATAATTGTTTGCTACTTTGTTTATTATTTACTTAATTATTTGGGTTCGTTGTTTTTATTATTATTATTATTATTATTATTAATATTATTATTATTATTCTATTTCGTGTATTCTAACAGGTGTGATGTGGTAATTTGTTTGGATTAATTAATTTTGCTTATTTTATTGTTATTTTGTTTACTTATTTATTTATTTGTTTCTATTTTATTTTTTCCGTTTTCAATTTTTAAGTAACGTAGTAAAACTTTGTTTTCATGTCTGCATTTTGAGATGAGCTCGGATCTTTTATTTAATAATTTATTTTGGTCTGGGAAAGTAATGATAGCTATTTTTTCCTCCAAGCAAAGTTTGCAAGTTTTTGATTGGTTGTTGCAGGATGATGATCTTTTCCTTATTTTCCAAGATATTTTTGGTGTGATGTGCGTTTTCTTTTTAATTTCCCAGATATACTTCGAAAGCATTGTACTGTTCGCATATTTACTATTTGTGAAAGATGTTTTGTGTGTATAATTTCTTTGTTTCCAGAGTCCTTCAGTTACTCCTATGTATAATTTTCTTCATTATCTGGCGATTTTATCGTGGCTTGGTATATTACGTTGTTTTGTAAACAATTTCCGTTTAAGGGAGATTCGTTCTTTATTCTGCAGTTGCACGTGGGTTTAATTTGTTCGTGTGGTTTTTTCCTGGTGTGCTTTTTTATTATTTGTGCCATGTTCTCGGTGCAGCTGTGGTTGATTTTTACTGTGTTTTTGTTGAATATTTTGTGTAGGATGCTTGATTTCGGGAAATGTTTGTGTAAGAGTATGAAGAATATTTTTCCTACGTTTGTTTTTACTTTTTTGCTGTACGTGGGTTGAACCATGTGATATTTGTTTTCCTGTTGATGAAACAGAATAATAATAATAATAATAATAATAATATAAATATTATTATTAATAATAATAATAATAATAAAAACAACGAACCCAAATAATAATGTAAATAATAACAAAAATAGCAAACCATTATTACTAAAATATATGTTAGACTAAAAAATCAAACCAAAAAATCGGACGAAAAAATAGCTATAACTGTTATATAACGATAAAAAAATAAAAAATAAAAATAAAATAAAATAAAAAATATATATAAATAAATAAATACTAGGTTACTTAAAAAACGAAAACCGAAAGGAGAAAATATACAAGTAAAATTAATTGACCTAAATTCACCTAAGTAAATAAATAAACAAACCAATCCCCGATAAAGTTACCGTTAGAAAAAAAAACAAATAAAGGTAATCAGCCCAAATAAACACAAATTAAAAACTGTTCCTGCCAAAATAATAGTTAGAATAAACTACAACAATCAACCCCAAAACCGAACAAATAGCTTTAATTAAATTAAACAAAACTATTAAATAGCTTTAATTAAATTAAACAAAACTATTAAATAAGTGGTATAAACAAATTTTTACTACGTTAATAAAAATACCGATTAAAATAAATAAATAAAATAAGAAACAAAAAATAAGAATAAATAAAAACAAGCAAATAATTTAACCCAACTTAAATAAATAAAGGACTTCCGGTAAAATACCGACATAATAGACTACCCACAAAGCACCACTGACCCGTATATATATATAAGTAGCCGAGAAAAATAACAGCACACGTGGCCTGACGATTGCATATAGCATGAAACAGACTGTCGCCTCTAAGAGTTGACTTCTATGTTCACCTTTGTATTTACACACGCTCTATCTCTGATATTGAGCACTTTATCCCATAAATATAGCACACCTTAAGACTATATATATATATATATATATATATATATATATATATATATATATATATGAAGGGCCACATAGATAGATAGATACATCCCTTGTTTAAATGACACCTAAGGGAATTTTCTAAGAACATTTGTTCCATTCCACTATATACCACCCCTCAAATTCATACCCATATATATGTATGCATATATCTATCTGACTCTTCCTAACCATCTATCTCTCTCTCACACACACACACACACACACTCTCTCTCTCTCTCTCTCTATATATATATATATATATATATATATATATATATATATATATATGATTCTTTTTCAATGCCGCCTAGTGATAAAATTATAAATATCTTGTTCTAATCCAATATTTACCAACACTCAGGATTTTTCTACATTACACCCACACGTTTTCTCACGGAGATTCACAGATAGACACACACATGCACATATATATTTCTAATAATGAATGGATGTATTTTTAATCCGACATTTTTTTTTACTTCAGACGTAATTATTTAGTAGATACTCGTGTAACAAATAGAAGCCCCTTTTTAATTTATTTTATTTGTGTGTATTACGCCTATCGATCGGAAAGTTCGAGAAATACTAAAGAAAACCTTCTATTCGGTAGAGATCGATTTTGCGTCGTCTTTTTTTTAAGAGAAAGCACCATTTAGATTCAGTGAGATTTACGACTCGGCTTCAGAGAGAATTAGAGTTCGGCAACTCTATTTTCTCTTTTATAGAAAGCACACTTCCACATTCAGTTATTTCTTACTCGAAAGTCCGTATCTGATCATTTTCGTCTCTGAAAGTTAAAAGAAAGAGAATTCTAAATATCTGATTGAAGAAGCCCTTAAACGGTTGGTGTAGCATGTGACCCTGCCGAAAAATTGCCTTCTGTTGCCGTCACATTCATTAATTTTTTTATTCTTTACTAAATTAATCTTCTACACCTCAATATGCAGCGATAATTATCAAGCAAACTGTTTACATTCGGACTATTGTCTTCAAATTTGTTGTTATCACATGTTTCGGCTTTTGTGCCCTCTTTTTCAAGTGTATATCGATCCGGATGACGTGCAAGTAGTTCCGAAATTTAATCTACGTGGGTACATTGTTCCCGTTCCACTGCCCATGGCTATCGACATCTTACTTATAAAACGCAGATTGTGTGTGTGTGTCTGTAACGTTTATATATTGGATCGGATTTCCTACATTTTTAACCGATTTCAACAAAACTTCACAGGACTAATTAAATTACCTTGTGGTGGTTCTAACAAAAATGGGAAAAATATAATTGTTTTTGCACAAAATCAATTTGAAAACACGATTAAGAGACATCGTGAAAATGGAAGGGGGGACAAGTCACATCGGTTTGTTTGTGTGTGTGGGTTCCTTTAAATATGGGAGCGGATTTCCTATATTTTTCAGCCGATAAAAAAAAAACTTCACTTCTTTTCTTTTGGCAGGTAGTGTTTCTTATTCACTTGCACACTTTTTAACATTCAGAATGCTTTAAAAATTCCATTTACAAGACAATTATTTATAATAAAATTCTATTCAATCAGTAGACTCATAACGATTGAAAACAATGTTTTTATTTGAGTTTGGGTTTGACCAATTCGTAAAAAATAAAAAATAAAAACCTAATAAATATATGCGTGTCCGTCAACCTTAAACAATAATCTAACGATCTCTACTGATTGTACGAATACAAACATAAATTCTTTATCTTTAGGGAAAGATAATGAAATCTAAACATACACAAGTCCTAACTAAAAATAATAACCGGAACGGGAAACTACTTTAAATACACATGGTGTCCAATTTTTTTTACTGTATTCAATAAGTAAAAATCATAAATTGTAAAAGATTATTATATATTACTGAGAAAGCTACTAAATGAATAAGATTTGTTAGATCATAATTAATAAGCCCAAATAAAGTTAATATTTTTTGTATTAGAAACAACGAGTGGAAAATATATTCAAATCAGAATTCTAATTATGAATCACCACAAGCAAAATATGCAATTTTTATTACTGTATTCAATAAGTAAAAATCATAAATTGTAAAACTAAGAGATTACAGAAAGGCTACCTACATTTTTTAACCGATTTCAACAAAACTTCACTTTTTTTTGGCATGTAGTGTTTCTTACTGTCTTGCACACTTTTTTTCTTTATTTTTACATTCAGAATGCTTTAAAAATTCCATTTACAAGACAATTATTTATAATAAAATTCTATTCAATCAGTAGACTCATAACGATTGAAAACAATGTTTTTGTTTGAGTTTGACCAATTCGTAAAAAAATAAAAACTAATTAAGACATGCGTGTCCGTCAACCTTAAACAATAATCTTTGTCAATTTTATTTTTCAGTCTTTACGATGGTTGATACTTGATCTATATCCCCTTGTTATATCCCCGGGCAACGCCGGGCTCTACTGCTATATTCCGCTATATCTCGTCAGTTTTCTACTGGGTCCAACTACACAGGAATTGAACTCACAATTAGTACGAGACATTAAAACAGCACTTTAAAATACTATTTATTATCTGTAGGACAATTCTCTGAAGATAACTTGGAGCCTTAAAACTAACAAATATTCCTGCTGATTAAGGCTGTAAGCCCAACAACAGAAACGCTGTGATAGCAACAACGACAAAGATACGAATAATAATGCTAATGTAAGTAACTTAAAAAATGATGATTCTAATCCAAAAAATTCAGACAGAAAAAAATAATGTTTACTTGTAATTTCTTCTACACTGTGTCGTTGTAAATATCGTGTAACCATTTTGTAAATAAAACCTGTGTGTTTCTGTCAAAAACAATTAACGCTTTAAAATTTACATTTTAGACTATTGTCCTGATCTTTTTTTTTATCCATTACGTAATTCTCGGCCCAGGTAACTGCTATGTGGAAATAAAGTGTCGTTGCAGATACTGGAGTTTGAACACAGACCACTAGAGAGCAAACACTGGCGATCCCATTTTGAACAATTAAATCACGTGATGGCAAGTGAAATGTATATATGGGAATTAGCGTGGCGTGTAATTGATCACTCTTTCTACATTATCCTCTATTGCTTAACGATCAATATTCTCTATACTATTCACTATAAGATTTCTCTATACAGTTCACTATACGGATTACTATTCAGTAGTTATTCTTCGAGCGAGTATTATTGTGCAAGTACTATTAGTGCGAGTGTTATTCAAAGGCGTCTGACACCTGTATTGATCAACCGCGTTATTATAGTTGTATCGGCGATTACACAATCTCTACTACAACGTCCATTACAAAAGTAACAACGAGTATTTGTTGACATTATAAAATTGGCAACGAGTGTTCGTTGACATCAAAAAAGTAACATAAACGGAAATTTCGAAATTAACACTTTATTTAAACCACGGGATATATTATGCATATTCTACTGCGCCTCGCTAGATTATATATATATATATATATATATATATATATATATATATATATATATATATATATATATATATATATTTGATGCTAACGTTACACTGATCGTTAACTCAGGCAATAACCGAGATGATTAAATCGTTGCTTTATGAAGTTCGTGTTTTATATTTATTGGTCTCAAGCCTCGATCTGGTATGACAACAAAAATAATGGGAATTATATTCTACCTATATATAATGCGAATAGTGATAACTGCGCATCTAAGAAGTTCAGATAGAAAAAGTTTGAGACGAATGAGACAGAGTAGTGATGCCTCAGAAGAGACGGATATATAGAATTCTTGTCATCCAGCCATTTCGAATTCAATAAACTAAGCGTCTTGAGGTGGCAACACGTCAAAGTGTTTTGACGTGACTGGTTCATATATAGGTTTCTATCAGTCAGAGTGTAAGCACCAAAAAGTGAAAGCGATGTTTGTTTGGTTGGCACACTTCAGGGATCGGACGTTCATAGCGACCGTTTTGTTTGACGACGAGATCAAAGGAAATAGTCGATAAATACGAATTGATAAACATCCAGCGATCGATAATCCGAAGTATTACTTCAAACAATTATTAAACTGCAATTGTTGATCGTATAGGAAAATATATGTATATTTAAACAACAAAGTAACACATACTCACACATACACATACATCACGGGCTTATAAATAATCATATACGCATATATGTGACAGTGTCTGTATGTGTAATTCATGAACTTTCTGAAAAATCGCCTCAGTGCGTTGAATTTGTGGTAACGCTGACTTTTCTGTCATTTTCGCAGTCTTGGATTGAATTCCACCGCGGTTGTAGGTCGTATTTTTTTTTTAATATGAAATTTCCAATCGTGATTGTTAAACACTTTAATATATTAACTTATGATTCTTTAATGTTTAATTATTTTTTCTTTTCATTTTTCGGTTTTGGCGTTTTATTCCATAATTTGATTCATTCTCTCACAGTCTCTCTCCCTCGCTCTCTCTCTCTCCAACTGACTTTACCTTGCAGTTAGTATAATAGATAGATAGATAGATAGATAGATAGATAGATAGATAGAGTGAGAGAGATTCTAAACAAACAATTCTAAAATTTTGGGAATACTGCCTGCAAGAAAACATCTAATAAATATGCTTCCTTCAAATTTCATCGAAGTCGTTATTTTGCTCACGTACTCAGGTTAATCAATAGACGCAAATGACCACGTAATATACATATATACACACACAAATATGGGGATAAAAGACACGAAGACGTTACTGCGTGTGAAATAAACAGCGAGGAGAATAAAAAAAACGGGTTTCAAAGAGAGAGAAGTTGATGCTTATTTACATTTCATGTAAATTTTTGAAGATCCTATTTGACATGATAACACGACACCGGAAGTGATTTCCATTAACCAGAAGTGCGAGAGAACAAATATCAACATAGCATTTCCGGTTGCAACTAGTAATTTCAGCAATGAAGTCGAGGTACCAAAGAGGAAAGCGATATTTATTCTGTTCTCTACAGAAATGTGGCACAAGGCCGAAAGGGGATTGGGGAAAGGATGGTCTTCTACTGTCTTAACTATAACTTAGCTAGCCGCAAACACTGACCCAATCGTACGAACAATATTCCTTACATGAAAACAACACAGTCATACGTACCTTTCTTACTACAACCACCATAATACCTCTTTGTCTCTATGAAAATACTAACTAGTCCCCATATTTACAATTCATTGTCTGTGGGGGAGGAATAAAACAACAATTCTAAAAACTAGCCCCAATGTGTATTTACAATATGAATATAAAAACTATTTACAAGAAACTAAAGAAAATAAGATTAGTAATAAAAAAAACCCCACAATCGCTAAATGTGACAGAAACATCAGTTCAATGGCCGAAATCAATGCGGGACTATAATAGTATAAAACATTCATTCATCCCAATCACTTATACTGACATGCACTCATTCAGACACAACAACAAATACGAAAAAAGCACTCACGCGAAAACGAAAGGCGCCCCGCATCCACCAGCGAACTGACATCACTGACCACCTAACGAGGAAGGGGATGGGGAATTAAACTTAAAGAAAAAAATAGGGACAGAAATAAAAGAGGGCCAATGAGCATACATACACTAGCTAAGTTAATTGAAAAAGGAAACTAAACCATCAAAAAAGAAAACATAACATAAGCTAGCGTAGATTCGGGATGGGTTGCACAAGTTCAACCCAGGAAGAGCAATACCCTGATGCCTAACCGGCATCAATGTGCCACTCAAGTTCAGCCCCTTTCACACGACACAAGCGCGCAAGATTCACCCACCTTTTGGTGAATTCTGATGAAGTGAGCCGCCGCCTTTCCATCCTATTCTTGACTTTAAGCTGATGCTTAAAGTACAAGATCAGTTGGGAAGAGGTGAACTTCTCGTCGCCATAGAATCCCTTCTGACGTGTCGACCAAATCACGACTCTCATAACGTCTAGCAAGCAGTGGAACACATACTGTTCAGCCCTCGTCAGCGGCAGTGCCACATTGCCACAAACGGAAACGGCCTCAAGGACAAAGTACTTTCCCTGCAGCATGCGGACCATGAAGCCTTCCACAAACTTGCACAACGGCACTACCTGGCTTCAATGAATGAAGGCGTGACCCAAGGTCTCGACCTCCCCACTACAACGTCTGCAGTTTGGAGATTTCTCCAAGCCAGCTGAGCAGAGTCTCTTGGCGACACAAAGGGCCCCACGAATCACCAGCCAGGTGAGTGATGCCTCATCATTATTGAGGCATTTCAACCCGGGCGCCCAAGGCCATATTGAGTGAGCCTTCTGCTTTGTCAGACCGAGATCGTCAATCAGATCATCATGAATGGCCCCCCTCACGAAAACTTGATATAATGCCCTACGAGACAACGTCTGGACGTTGGAGAGGCCATCCGACGCCTGTAAGAGGCGCTTCAGAGCAATACGACATTCACAATAGAAGGAGCATTCGGCTCAGAGTAAACGGCAGACCTCCTCCTAACACGAATGCACATTTCTCATGGATGGGAAGTTCTTTCGAGAGTCTTCCTTCCAGAAGGCGCCCTCCTCATCCGAATCGCGACACATTCGATCTAGAAAGCTATTGCGAAGCATATATTGACGAATCTTAATGCTCGGCATGCCCAGGCCGCCTTCGGATGGATGAAGGCAAAAGATCTCCCGACTGTCTCTGGCAGCCTTGCCTCCCCACGAGAAGGAGAACAAGAGCTTCACTAACGCCAGTAAAGTGTCACACGGAAGTGGAAGCACAGAGAGTCGGTAAATAAGAATCGGGTAGATGTGTGAAACACAAACTTCCGCCCTCCCATTTAAGGAAAGATTCTTCCGAGCCCACAAATTAATTGCGTTGGCGGCCTTCCCTCGCACCTCCAACCAATTCATTTCCAATTGGAGATCAGGACCGAACCAGACGCCGAGAATCGTGACCGGTCCATCCGTCCAGCGGAAAGGCCCGGGAAGAGAAACTCCCTTCCACGCACCCAACCGCAAGCCAACAGATTTAACGCGATTGATCTTGGCCCCTGTCACCATCTCATAACAACTGATTTCTTTGCCGACTTCGTCAATCTCGGCTCTGCTCGACACAAGAGCCGAAACGTCGTTAGCATAGGCAGAATACCTGGCCGATGTGGTAGCACCGGGCAGGGCAATTCCACGTAGGTCCGGATTCGCCTTGAACTTGCGAAGGAAGCAACGTAAAGCAAAGGCGATAGCGGACAACCCTGACGAATGGAGCGCGACAATACGAAAGGCTCCGATCGTACTCCATTCACCTCCACCAGCGCACCGGGAGTCGCATACAGAAGTCGAATCCAGGTGCGAAAGTACGGCCCGAATTCGGCCGCCGAAAGAACAGCTTCCAGAAAGCGATGGTCAACCCTAACGAAGGCCTTGGACTGATCTAAATTGATCAGCGCGGCTTCACTGTCGACTTGCTCGGTGATCAGGCGCACCATATGAAGGTTGTCCTGAATAGTCCTGCCCTTCACAGCACAAGCCTCTTCCGAGACAATCAGACTAGACAGGACAAGCTGCAAACGGTTAGCCAAGATCTTATCCAAAATCTTTAACTCTGTGTTTAACATAGTTAAAGGGCGAAACCCATCCACACCGATTTGTCCTTGCGTAACAACTTGATCACGCCCCTGGTGAAGCGTTGGGTTATAGACCTCTGCTTCAACCATTTGCCGAAAATCAGTTCCAGCAGGGGAACAAAAACGGGCGACTGCCTCAAGTACACTTCGTACGGAAGACCATCTAGTCCCGGAGTTTTGTCCAGGCCAACCTTTTTCAACGCTTCGCAGATTTCCGACTCTGTAATGGGACCCTCGCACCTAGCTGCTTCAGCTGCCTCAAGGCATGGAAAATCAGCTAAATAGGCGTCGAACGGAGTAGGGCTCAGACCGGTCTCCCTGGTGAAAAGCTCCTGAAAGTCGTCACGAAAAGCCTCACATATGCCTCGTTTGTAGTCACGGTCCGCTTATCCGGCAATGTGGCGCATGCGATATGTCGCCGAGATGCATTCCGAGCTTCCTCTGCAAGCAATTCAGCGGCCATATTCGTCGCCTCAGAGGACATTCTTTTTAACCTAGTCCTAACTACCAGAGCTTGATCATTCTTGATAAGCAAGGAGGCCAACTCTGCCTTAGCTAAGTCTACGTCCCCACTATCACGTGATTTGACCGCCCGATCAACTTTCTGCTCTAAAGCCGTTTGCGCCGCTAATCTATCTAGATTGAGCCGACAACTTTAATCAGCAGCAGACGTTCTGATTTTGGATTTTAATTTATCCTACCAGGTATTTCTCACAACCGCTCCCGTCAGTTCCCTCTGTATCATTAGTAGAAGCTGGTCCCGGAAATCTTGCTCACCAAATAATGATGAGTTTAATTTCCAGTAGCCAGCCATCCTAACCTTAGGCTTATCTAAGTTTACACGGACTCGGACAAGCCTATGATCCGAATAAATTATCTCATGGAAACTTGGACACCCTAAGAGCCCAACATCGACTCTCCTAAGAGAGATAACTAGCCGAGCCGCCACTGTTAGTCCAAGTCCACACTACCTCCCGAGGGTGTTCATTCCGGTACTTATCGTCAAGATCAAACCTGTCGATAAAGTCCCGAAATGGTTCACGTCCCGGTTGTTAGTACCCGAATTTGTCCCTATACGATCTATATCGGGATCAAGGACGGCATTCCAATCACCCACTAAAACTACCCAACATGGTCGTCAAAAACTGCTCGATCTGCCGAAACAAAGCAGGCCGCTCAGAATAGACATTGGGCGCATAAACCCCAATGAGACGAAGAGCCTATCATATGGTAACATCCAGCACGCAAAGTCTGCCCGCCGGATCCGCGAAGACAAGAACACACGCAGCCTTCAAAGACTTGCTAACCAGCCAAGCGACACCCCTCGAGCGTCCATCAAAACATGGTGAATAGAGGGAAAAACCCCTAGATAGAATATTCTCATAGTCACGAGAAGAAAACCGGGTCTCTTGCACACAACAGATATTCACCCCGAGATGCTGAAGGTCGCGAGAGAGCCTCGCCCTGCGAGACTCCGATTTCATGCCTCGGGCATTCACACTTGCTAACCAGAGAGCCATGATGAAACTGATTAGGGTTGCTCTCCTGCATTGAACATGTCCGAGGTCAGGACACCGACGGCCTTTCCCATTGAGCCAGTACCTATCTCACTTTTGATGGTGCCATCAGGAGACAGGCCACCAATGTCCAAGGGGAATGTTAATTTTAACGCTCTATACAGGGAGGGGTGAACAAAAATCGGGAACCTCCCTGAACAAAATTGTAATTTTTTCACGTTTTCGTCATCGAAACATGACATCGGTGGAAACATGCCGAATGTTTCATTGGCGTCGGCCATCATGGCCGATATTTATTGGCCGGCTACGCCTGATCTCACCACAATGAGAACCCTTTTTGCGTTTGGAAAGTTTCGGGGGTTCTCTACGTCTAAATGTTTTATTTTCCTGAAATTTAAGAGTGTTTTTAAGTGTTAATTTATTGGCATGTAGTAAAGCCTTATCTTCAATTTCCTTAGAGACGCGGCACACGTCTTCCCCCGTATTGTATATTGGTTTGGATTTGATTTTCTTTTCCGTGGCTTCAGATGAATCTGAAGATGGACTTCTCTGTCTTTTTAGTTGTTCAGGTTTTGTAGGTGTATTTCTGGGAGTCTGGATAGGGGAAGGATTGGTTGATGATTTTTTCCAGGTGATTTTGGGACAGGTCCCTTCTTTAGAGTGGTCATTGTAGACGATACTTTTTTAATAGGTTTACTGATAGGGGGAGGGACCATGGGATGATGTTTAGTCACAGGGGATGACGGTGCCGACAAAGAGGTGCCAGAATTCTGCTCCGAAACATGTCTTTTGGAATGAAGAGCTTCCTTGAGTTGCTGAAGTTTCTCCTTCTTTTCGAAAGAAGGTTCATATTGGATCATTTTGGATCACAGCTTATCAGAGTAGCTGGCCGGAGTGTCGCCCATGGCACTGGGTGAGAGAGTTGGGTGTTTGTGCTTTTTACTGTTTTAGGTGTGGAACGAGGTTCCGCTGCCTTGATCTTCCCTTTAGACCTACCAACGACCTGCCATTCCCCTTCCCCCTTCTCCCTAACCACATTAGCGGCGGGCAAAGGCTTTTTGGGGAATGGGGGCTGAGATTTGGATCCAACCGGGAGATTTTCCACACCGGTCCCGGTCGCTGGCATGCCCACTACAGGCGAGACGGATTTTGAAGACTCGACCAAAGGAGGATTTGGTTGGGCGGGGTCCAGAACTTCAGAGGCCTTCTTCTCTGTGCAGGAAGAGGATAGGTGACCGATCTTTCCACACTTCCAGCATGCCGGTTTACGACCCGTGACAATTATCGGCAGCTTCTGGCCCTTTACATCTAGACAGTTGGGGATGGATCTGAAGGCATCCTGATTGATCATTATCTCGAAGCTCCACCTCCCGGTCAGATCATCTGAGGAAGCACTGAGTATCTGTCCAAACTGGCACAGATAAGCAGCCAAGTGCTCCCCGATAATCTGAGGATAATACTGAGACTTGGTCCTCCGCCTGCCTTCATACTCGGCCCTCAGAATCAGGTCTTTGGTGATGAGATCTCGAGTCGCTGCAGATTCACAGTCGGCAGGCGTGGGTAACAGTACGTCCCACAAAAAAAAACTTTCCCTTTAACGACTCTCTGAGCTTTAATGCCCAGAGATATTAAAGCTTGGATCACAGTCTTTTGTGGAGCGACAAATCTTGTGCGAAGGCTTGTCGATCACAAAGACTGTCACAATTCTTTTCTCAACTTTTCCTAATTCCTCGGAATTAGGCAATAGCCCATCTGCTGCCACCAGATGTGCGTAGTTCTTTGCTCTCTCCAGGAACTCCGTAATGTTGATTTTACCTTTCGGCGGGGACATCCAGCATGAGGGCGTCTCTCCGGTCGCTATCTTTCCGTCATTATTTTGGGATTTCTGGTCGGTTGATTCTTGGCTACTTTCGGCCACTATACTCTTGTCATATTGGCTGGTTTTATTATTAGCATTTTGGCAGTTTTCGGCCACCATATTCTGGTCTGGAACACTTGATTCAATTCCAGTATTTTGGCCGTTTGAGGCCACCATACTTTTTTCTGGACTCTTGTTTTTTTCCTCTAAATATTCACCTTTAGAGGACACCATACTTTTTTCTTCAACATTTGGGCTTTCTTGAGAATCTAAATCTTTATCTGGAGGGTCTTTTTTCTTTTTTTTAGAACCAAACAGGTTTTTTCTCACAGTTCATCTGGCACCCACTTTTTTAAAAACAAGACTTATTATTTTTTTTTCCTTCACATAAAACAACAAATAAAAGTATAATTTAAACAAAAGATAAATACAAATAAATCACGATAACAAAAAGAAATTCAACGAGACCGAAACAATAAACAGTTAAACACGCAAAAAATAAGTTACAGAAACACGTACGCTAAGAGGACAAAATACGTTAAAAATAAAACCAGTTAACAATTACAAATTAGAAAGATGCGAGTACGCAAATAAAAATCACAATTTAAGACGGAAAATAAACAAAAGGTATCTTTATTTACAATAATACAACAAAAAAATACGAAACGAAAAATGCTAAATGAATTCACAAATACAATATGGCTGCCACAAGAAAATTCTAGTCAGCCCAAACACGAACGAAAACACGTAAACTAAAATAAAGAAGAACTAACGAATAAAAAAATAAATGCGGAAATTAAATGCAAAAAATTACAATAAACAAAGAAAAGACTTAAATAAAGGAACACAGAATAAATAACAGTTATTCACAACGAGAACAACAAAGAAACAACGAAAACACGTAGAAAATGTAAACAAAGAAAAACGAAGTCTTACGAGGGGCAAAATAAACAATGAAAAAATAAAGTTTGGCGTGGGTAAGTTACTAAAAACTAAAAGGAAAAAAATAAAAGCTCAAAAATGCGTATTAAAAAATGAAAATTAATAATAAAGAAACAACAAGGGATAAAAGTATAAAAAAGAGTGGTGGGGAAAGAAAGAAAAATCAAATCAAACTTTTGTCTAAAAAGTCAAAAAACGGAACGTAAATTAAAATAAAAAGAACATAACGTGAACAAAGATTGAAATAAAAAAAAAAAGTTCTTAATCAATCGTGTATGACACGCTTAGAAAATTACCATTCCAACGCCACAAAAAAGAAAAGGTGACATCTACTCGACCAAGGAAAACAAACATCAGTGGATTAAGATAATAATGAAAAAAAAAAAAAAAAAAAAAAAACAGAAACATCTTCGCTAAAGATAAATAAATAGCGACTCATATCAAACTATAATGGTTTCTCTCTGCCGCGCGTCGATAGCTTAGGAGTTAGAAACTCCGATATCAAATCGGTCTGGTGTCGGCCGCGGCCTGAAGCGATCGGATGTCTAGCCACACTGATGAACTCTGATACAGCGAAACAGTCTGTCTGTGCATGACGATATTAGCTCTCGATAAAATAATTTAATCGGTCGAGCACTGTGGGGAAGTAAGGAATTAATTTGTAAACAATTACTATTATTGCTAATAATGCAATTCTCTCCTAGCGATTGATTGAGCGATAAATACATAAAAGTTCGCCTATCTCTCAGCCGGGCGTCGATGGCTTAGGAGTTAGAATCTCCGACTGATAATAAATCGATCAGGTTTCGGTTGTGGTCTGAAGCGATTCGATGGCTAGCTACATTGATGTATCACACAGGGGATGTTTGTATGTATTTGTATATATATATATATATATATATATATATATATATATGTCGAGAGAGAGATGACTTAAAGATCGGTAAGGGAATTCGACAGGATGGTAAAATAAAGAAGAAATAAGAAACATAACACAGCCTAACATGTTTCACTTTTATTAAAACTTCGTCAAAGATTGAGAGAAAAAAGACACAAATGGTATTTTCATTTTTGTTCAGCTCAATTCTCACTGGTCAGTCACGTATCGTATCAGGTGCATTAAAACCGTAGATAATTCTAAATGTATATAAGTTTGTGAAGATTCTTGTATGTTTCAGCGGGCATCGAGTGGTAACGTTTATCCGTAATTGTGTTTTTGTCTGCCTAACTGCCTATATATATATATATATATATATATGTGTGTGTGTGTGTGTGTGTGTGTGTGTAAAGAGAGAGAGAGAGAGAGAGAGAGTAAGCAATCATGACATTGTTATTCCTATTCGCACATTATTTATAACTGTAAACGCTCTAGCTATCCTTCTATGCCCAGAAAATAATTTATTACGTTAGAACATATTTTGAAAGTTGGCCTCTGACAACTGACCACTTTTCAAATCCCAAATCCTTGAAAATCAGTTATGATTTTTTTAATTTGAATTCTCCAAGGTTGATGATTTATGACGTCAAACTGTTGCTGACCCATTAAAAAAAATATCATGAAGTTAGCAGACGACAACTTCCATTCAGTTATTTTACGATGATGACTGATCCGATTTTCAACAAACTTTCATCCCATTCCGATCCGTCTAGCTGGAAATATTTGAAGCTCGTCGCGAAATGTGCTGGAGACAATTTTTCTTGGATATAAATTTAAATAAATAGTAGAGATATAACATTTAATAGGAGAAATTGATAACATAATACACACATATATGTGTACATATGCAACTGATACGACTTCTATAGCAAAACATTTAAAAATACATTCAAGTCGATCTTCATAATATAGGAAAATACGTTGACAACGCGGACATACTATAGAGAGAAAATCCATTTATATCAAAAACAACCAACCAATACTCAACTAAATTCATTGTGTGTGTAGCAGCAACGTGTTGAAGTGCATTTAATAAACACTTAATCCTTTTTTGCGTTTCTAGCAATACCGTTATTTTGGGATGCTTGTTTTGAAAATAGAACCATAGGTACAACGGATACATTTAAAATTTGTAAAACAACTATATTTTTTTTCATAACCACAAGAAACATCAGGGTTACAATAATTTTGTCGATGTCATTCATGACAGTTGAAGAAATGGAAAGTACTTGGGTAGGAACAAACTATGGCGCCTTCCTTGATGATTTTCATATTAACATGAACAAAATGATTAGAGAACTGGAACGGATTATTATAAAAAATATAGACATAATACCTCTACATTATTGAATGGTATATGTTTGGATAAAGATAAACTGCCTAAATATACATATTTTACACAAACGCGCGCACACGCACACACACACGCACACACATATATGTGTGTGTGGGTGTGTTAAATATATATATATATATATATATATATATATATATATGTGTGTGTGTGTGTGTGTGTGTGTGTGTGTGTGTGTGTAACTAACTATCCACACTAGATTAAAAACGAGGAGTAACCATGGTTAGATTATAAACTTCAGGCGAGGAATTACGATCGATATTGAAGTGTTGATTTGCCTGTTTAAATTGTTTTTTGCGAACAGTTTAACAGTTTATACATATTCTAATAATATATATATTCTAATATATATATATATATATATATGTGGGGGGTTTTGTGCGTCTGTGCTTGTGTGTTAAGCATTTTAATTACGATTATTATTATAATTATTATTATTATTACTAATATTATATATATGGTTATTTTCTTCACATACTTGTTCCTTTTTTTCTGCATCGTTATGGAGAAATATATTCATCCGCATTCTCTCTTCGTTGTCTTTACGATTTTATCTTATATTCTGTTTTATATGTTCGATTTTAATTTTAATCCCACGTAATTTGTTTAATTTTAAATTTGTTTAATTTTTAACAAATGTCTGATTGTAAAATTTTGCATTAATAATAGATCATCGTTCATTCCCGTCGGAAAATATTTTTAAAAATTAGCATAACCAATCACAAAGGTCATAAAAGCCACCAGCAACTTTAAAACATTTTAATTAGATAAGAATTAAAATATACATAGAAAATATCATAGAAATTGTCAAATAACCGCATCCAGATCCGCAATCATTTCTTCTCGATAGCCTCTGGAATGATTTGAGACATAACTGTTGCCGCCGACGAAATATCCATTAATATTATACAGTGTGACCCGGATATAAGTGACCCGGATATAAGAGAAACCCGGATATAAGAGATATTTTCTCTGGTCCCAAATTAGAGCCTGTGTTAATGTATATAAAATAGACCAAACCCGGATATAAGAGAAACCCGGATATAAGAGACTTCTACGGTCCCGACAACTCTCTTATATCCGGGTTACACTGTACAATATATATTACTGTACATAATGTAACATTGGCCACATAGTCGAGTCAAAAGAAATCACACATGGTCCTCATATTGCATTCAGTCAGTCGCTTTGGTTTTGATTTTAGTATCCGCTTTCATATATATATATATATATATATATATATATATATATATATATATATATATATATATATATATGTGTATATATATATATATATATATATATATATATATATATATATATATATATCGGCCATTGAGTGCCTGTGTTAATAAAACTGCTCGATGCAATATAACAGAGATATAAATTGTAAATTCAAAATTATACATTTATTTATCTCAATTCAGCACCTAAATATTAAGTTGTGAATGAAACTCCTAGTCGTACTGTTGCACAATGTTTGGCTGCCTCATCTTGCTGATATCAATTCCCCTGCTTCTTGCTGCGGTGGAATGGAGTTTGATCTTGCAGCACACAACGAGGTGTCTGTATCGCACTCCACGCTGTGGTAAGAACGTGTGTGAAGGACGTTCTTAATGGGGGTTCGTCTGACTAGTATGAGATCCAGCTTGTGCCAGTTAATCCTTTCTAACATGTTCGAAATTTTTTATTAAAAATCTTGATTTTTATGCGTCAGCGGTGTAGCAGAACTGGCGATGGACATTTTCACACCTGTTTTACGGTAAAATAAAATTAATTTGCAAATAATCAAATAAAAATAAAAAATTTAAAAAATCAAATAATTGTCGGATTTTAATAAATCTTTCTATACTTTTTCACAAATAAATGAATTTATTTTTGAAATTAACATTTTTTTTTTCAGAAAATCTTGGTAAAAATATTTTTTTTTCTTTTACATCTGTTAACCGCAGCCTAATTTCATGGCATTTTTAGAAATTAAAATCGTCAAAAAATGTTTTTTATTAGTTAAAACAATGGCTCCTTGGACAATGTCAATCATCATTTTTTCTTTCAAACTTTTACCAATCTCCCCAAAATCTCCTCCCTATCGTAAAATATAATCTGGTATAAAACTATCTAATTATTTAATTAGATAAGCTTTTATAATATATATAGCGCACATTATAATATGAAAAAAATATGTTCGATGAATTATGAATTTTTACAAGAATTGGGTACATTTTTTTCTTTTTATTTAATTATAATAATTTATAAAGTTTAAAAAATGTTTTAAAAATTCTTCTTTCAAACGTCGTCCAAGTTAGGTTATTAGTTTATTAACTGAAGACTACATTTACTTAGTGAGAATTGAAAAGCATATTACAAATCATCAGACGAAAACTTTTAAAACAATTTTAAAATAATGTTTGTGCGTCTAATTTTTTTTTTTTTATACGTGAGATTATTATTCAAAGGTTGCTCCTATTACAAAATTTCCGCTGATATTCCTCTTTTCTATTGTGGCCATTTGTTACATTGCACTTCCACGGAAAAGGTCACGTGTTTCAAGAGTTGTCTCCCTTAAGGATAAACATTTTTGGATGCGGGCAATTGTTTTGTTTCACTACCAAGGAGGTTTGAAGAGGGAAATGAAGAGAAAAACGACCTTCTTCAGGACCACAAAATATTCTGAAATGCCTTATAGCTGTTATGCATGGTAGGAACTTTTTTCATATAATATTGTTGAGATATTGAAATATGCTTGAATAAAATACGTGTACAATTACCTAAGTAATAAAAGGCTATAACAATTAATAATAAGGAATAAAATGAAAAAAAAATCTTACAAATTATCTAAAAAATATAAATTAATAATAAATACCATACAATTTCAAATTTTAAAGTTACCTCAGTAATTGCATTTTATTATTATATTATCTCAGTTACTGGACAAAAATTAAATAAGTGAAATAATATCATAATTAATATAATTATATTATCTCACTTAACAAATTAAAAAAATAATAACTGAGTGAGATAATATAATAAGATAATTTTTAATATAATAACTGAGATAATATTATAATTGATCATTTTATTAATTATTATATTATCTCAGTTATTAAATAAAAAATACAATAACTGTGAAAAAATAATGTTTAAAAATTTATTTATTATATTATCACATTTATGAAATAAAATTATGATATTTTTATTTAATAACAGTGATAATTAATAAAATACCATTATAGTGGTATTGATTTTCTAAACGAGGCTTAGATGTGACACATGGCCGAAAGTATGGGGCACCCAGTGAGGATCGAACTCACTATTCAGTTGTAACAAGACCAACTAACCATTACACCAGGCCGAGGTGCCCTACACCATTATAGTGGTAACTCTATTATTTATGAAATATAATTAATGTAACAATTTTTATATTGTATTTTAAATTTTATTATATTTTCACAAAGTATCTTTAAACATACGGTTAAGTACGTAAAACATTGAATACAATATTAGATATTGCATAATATATATTGTTAATTATTAAAAATTACCTGGTAGTAAAAAAAAAATGTAAACAGTTTTTAGTTAGAATTCATAAGCAATTCTCAAATAATAAAATCGAAATTTCAACAAAAATAAAGAAGATACATTTATACATCATGCATGTCAAACTGAGAAGGTATGCACAAATATAGACCAAAATATGCGTCAAATCAATATTAATAGCGAAATTAAAGGTCTTCGTCCGACTGTGAAGTCATTTGCAAACAAATGTGAACTCCATCAGACAATCAACCTAATCATACGTATTACAAAATTCATATTTTCAATGAATATTCTGCTCAGCAGAATTACACAGGAAATAGGAGAGAAACTGTGCAGTATCGTTAAAGCCACTGGGACAAGCAATGCAGTATTCATAAATCTGAATTATGCCAGAAAGATCAATGAAGTGCAGAAGGAGGTATAGTTGTGTCCTATAAATTATGCCAAAAAGTTTGATAAATTATATAAAAAGAAACTGTAAGAACGGATAGGTAACCTTGACATATCCAGGAAGGAAATCAGAGTATTCCAGAACCTATATACTGGCAGCAAATAGCTTCCATAATTATAGAAAATGAATTCAGTATATTGACAAAAATAGAAAGGGGTGTAAGACAAGGGTGTGTCTTCTCACTAGACTTATTCAACCTACACACTGAGGTGATTCTGGGAGAATTCGAATAACACGAGAATTCATTATTATTGGAAATAATCTTAACAATATAAGATAAGCAGATGTTAGCATGTTAATAGCCCATACAGAAAGAAAACTGTAAATAATTCCGACAGAATATTGTAAAGGAAAGCGAGAAGAAAAGACTATACATCAACTGCAATACGACAGAAATATATATATATATATATATATATATATATATATATATATATATATATATATATATATATGTGTGTGTGTGTGTTTGTGTGTGTGTGGAAGTGTTTTAATAGCGAAATTTGCCCCATTAAAAACTAAGCAAAATATTAAAAAACAAAAGAAAAAAATCGTTAGAAACAGAGAAAGAAGCACTAAACTGTTATCTGATATGTGTACTCCTATTTGGCAGTGAATGCTGAAGAATCACCCCACAAATGAAGAAGAGACTTGAATGAACAGAAATGTTGTTCGACAGAAGGATGCTGAGAATGTTATGGACCGAACATGTTGGCAAAGACAAAGTTCTAGAAAAAATAGAAACAAAGAAGACACATATACGAAACCAGGAAGAGACAGTTGAATAAGGGCTTGGATAACTTGATACTCACAAAAAAAGTTTGAAGGAATGACCAAGAAAAGGAAAACAACGCCAAACTACCTGAACAGTTTTAATGAATGAATTGCGGAGCATGGTTTAAGAGATATATGATAAATGCCAAAATAATTCAGTGCTACAAAGAATAAGGATTTGTGGAGAGGCATTAGCCAGAGCAAGATGTCTGCGATATATTTTGGACAATGGACCATCATAGCCCTCCCGAGATGTTTTAAACCACAGAATTGGGCCCGATATGTCTATAAGCATACATTTGAGTGAATAGACCATCAGGTCGAATAATGAGAACAAGTGACCTCTTAATTTCAAACAACAAGGAAGGCTAAAGAAAGTGGAGTTGTAAAACTCATTGATAGAATAGGATCAGACTCATTGATAGAATAGGATCAGACGGCAACAGCTCCAAATTGAAAGGGGGGGGGATGTCAGTTGTTGAAAGAAAGATTATCGATAATCAGTGAATCTTGAAAGATCGAGTAAATTATGTAATGAATAATGAATAATGTCTGGTCAACAATTTAGATATCAGAAATAATTGATTGATGGTGATCGATGGAACAGATCAAATGATTATTAACTTGTCAAAAGACGTATTTCATTAAAGGTCAAAACGGTTGTCTGTAAAGATGATCTGATATTAGACCCGTGAGTATAATAATGTTGGTCCATTATGTGAGTTAAGATAATTTGACTAATTTTCTTATCACTGTTGGGTTTATTAATACATTTCGGCAAATGTAATCATGGGAATTCTCGATTTTCTAGAAACATTCAATATGCAAGACCATTCTACATAATTTACAAATTGACTATTGTCCCTGTTTTTGTGGTTGCTACCACAACGTTTCGACCGTTCTGTCATCCGACCTTCAGCAGGCTATTGTTCTTCCGGGTAACGTACGGGTAATTTCGAAACTGATCCCATTATTTAAACTAATCTATTAATTGTTCCCGTCCCGCTGTTCTTTACCCAAGGATATCTCCTCCAGTTCCTATTTAGTACTGCTCAGTTATTGGTCGACAGGCTTCTAATAAGTACACACTGCCCGGGTCAGAGATTGAACTATCCCACCATAATCTGGAACCAACACTTTAATCCATCACAAGATTCTGAATATGTTCAATCAGTACACTTGATTGTCTCCTGTTTTATATATATATATATATATATATATATATATATATATATATATATATATAGATAGATAGATAGATAGATAAAGTTACCGTTAGAAAAAACAAATAAAGATAATCAATCCAAATAAATGCAAATTCAAAACTGTTCCTGCCAAAATAATAGTTAGAATAAACTACAACAACCAACCCCAAAATCGAACAAATAGCTTTAATTAAATTCTCAAAGCCAAAACAAAACTATTAAATAAGTGATATAAACAAATATTTACTATTTACTTATTTACTCAAATAAATAAATACATATATAAGATAAAAAACAAAAAATAAAAATAAATAAAAACAAGCAAAATACTTTAACCTAAATAAATAAAATAAAAAAACAAAAAACAAATACACGACTTCCGGTAAAATAACCACCAAAATAGACTACCCAGAATGCACCACTGACCCGTATACGTATAAATATCCGAGAAAAATAACAGCCCACGTGGCCTGACGATTGCATATAGCATGAAACAAATTTTCGCCTCTAAGTGTCGACTTCTATGTTCACTTTTATATTTACACACGCTCTATCTCTGATATTGAGCACTTTATCCCATAAATATAGCACATCTTAAGACTATATTTCATCTTTATATATATATATATATATATATATATATATATATATATATATATATATATGTAATAATTTTATTATAATAAATTACAATAAAAACATTTTACATCGTTGCACAAAATTTTTCATGTTTCAGTAATTAGATGGTACTTCTTCAGGCGATGGTAGATAACTAATAATTATTTATTATAATATCATATATTGTCAAATATAACCAACAACGAATCTTTATTTTGTTTGATCATAAGCTTGCTCTAAGCTTCCTATAGTGGCTTTAATTTCGGGAGAAAATAAATACAAAAACTGTCCAACATTTGGATATATTTTTATTATGCTGTTCCCCGTTCTAAGATTTACACTCAACAAAATTACATTTCAAACTATTAACAAAACATAAGATTGCATTTAAAAATATGATTCTGTTGTTAATATTTCGTTCTCTGAAGTGGTAAGTCGTCATAGAATCGGATCACGAATTTACGGCCTTCGTCTGCGATTCCTCGACCTTTATCGTCGCATAACGAACTGATATGTAAAGATAATATGATATCATCTTTGACGGTGAATGTTTTTGTTGAAATGTCCATATAACGACTCTGATGATGGCTCGTGTTAGCTGAAAACTTAAATCTCTTTGCCTGTTGCGATTTTTTTCTTTCTGTTCTTCGACTTAAATGTACTTCGTTTCTCACATGTTTAGTCGATGCTATTCCCAATAT
>CAHIKZ030005481.1:827500-895000 GCA_903632075.3 Acanthosepion pharaonis | reverse complement strand
ATATATATATATATATATATATATATATATATATATATATATATGTGTGTGTGTGTGTGTGTGCTTGTGTGTGTGTGTTGTGTGTGTATGTGTGTGTCAAAGAGAGAAGTCTGGCTAGGATCAAAGTGTAGTACTCTGCCTTTGTGAGCTTCCGAGTCGGCGTCTGCATTAGCAGAGAGGAACCCGGACGAAGCTTTGTCGAAGGGCAAGGTTTCGTTCGGGGAGATAGACAGGGCCTGAATCCGTCTAGGCGGGTTCAAAAAGGCTATATTTTTGGCCGAGCCTACGGGCTCGGGGATACCCACATTAAAACCGGCCTTGGGCCACATTCTATCCTCGTGGCTGGATCGATAAATACTAAGAGAGAAGTCAACACCGAGAGGTGACACCAAGACAGTCTGTTTCATGTCATGACGAAATGGCTTAGCATGAAACTGTCTCTTCGTGTTGTTGATATCAATGCCCACATTTATATATACATACGCTCTGTCTCTGATTTTGAGCACTTTAACAGATATTTTTTTTCTGTTCCGTGTCCCTTCACGACGAAGACTATTATGTCCCTCTACGTCCTCCTTTCCCCCTGTAGTTCTCAATATTTGTTGTCTTCGTTATTTCTCCCCGACCCAGTTCCACCATCCACTTACCCAAACCCATTAAGACCATATAAGAATGGTCATAAGCATAAAGATGAGCCCAAAATTCAATTTCCATTTCGAGGACAATAAAATCAAGCAAGTACACAAATTTAAATATCTGTGAAGTGTTCTAACAGAGGACGGAATGTGTGACACTGAGATCCAAAGATATATCGAGATTCCAAAAGAGAAGCTGAGTATTAAGTAACAGAAAAGATTTGTTGGAAACAAATATAAAAGTATTGAACTGTTACGTGATATCTGTCCTTCTGACAGCGAATGCTGGATAATCTCCTCAAAGATTAAGAAGAACCTCGAAGCAAAATAAATGTGGTTCTACAGAAGGATGCTAAGGATAACTTAGACCAAACAAGAGAGCAACGACGAGGTTTGGAGAGAGTGGAAACAAAAAGGAAAGTTATACATAACACCAGGAATTTCTCGGACACGTAATGAGGAAGAACGGCTTGGAAAATTGGATATTCACAGGGCAGATAGAGGGAATGAGGAACAAGGGATAACAACGCGTGACATATATAATGGTTTTGTTATTTGAAAAGCGGAAGCGGTCAGTTATCGGATGTTATAATATGTCCTAGCGAAATAAATATTTTCGCTGTTTCCAGGATACACGTCTACTAAAGCGGCTAGCCAATCCTTATTGCAGATGCACGCTCAGACACATTTATATTTGTTCAACACTCACAGAGCCCAGCTGTGGTATATACTGCAACTAGTGGGGAATATTTTCTTTTCAAGACTATATATGGTAAAATCCTTGCTACTTAGTTGAATTACATTCAACTTAATATGATGATGACGGTAATAATAATAATTATTATTACAATTATTATTATTATTGTTATTATTATTATTATTTGCAATGCCCGCAAACAGATAAATCAAAGCCAATCGCCCCGACTTCGTGATCAAAGACCACAAGAACAGAATGTGAATTCTTATTGACATGGTAGTCGTTGTAGATTGTTATGTATCTTTGAAGATCGTCAAAACACTATCAGATGCAAATATCTTGAAATGGAAATCTCAAAAATAAGTCACACGAGGACATCAATAATTCCAATTGTAGTTGGAACCCACGGATTGATTAGCAATGTTCCGACAGATTCATTCTAGTGATTCTTGTTAGCCCGTGCCATATACAAATACAAACTATTGTACTCACAAATGCAGTTTACATATTACGAAGAGCTTCATCTTTGTAAAATGGTTATGATCTTATTATTTTTGTTTTTTTTAATTTCACAAATGAAATCTGTGGAAAATGCCATGCATCAAGTTCCAACCTTAGGTTTCTGGTTGGAACCCGGAAAGAAATCTGTACATAACAGAAATCAAAGGAAATAATAATAATAATAATAACAATAATAATAATAATAATAATAATAATGTGGAACACCAAACTATACCTTAGTCAAAACAGAGTCATTGCCATATCCAACCGTCTAAATATCCAACGTGGAATCTTTCAAGGAGACTCTCTGCCACCCCTTCTGTTTTGTTTGTCCTTAATCCCTCCTTACGCATGAACTGAACAACAGTAGCTATGGTTACAAACTAAATAAGAATATATTCAATCACCTACTCTACATGGATGATCACAAACTCTTTGCCAAAGACGACAATGAGTTGAACGGCCTCCACAATATGATAAAATATTTCAGTGACAACATAGGTATGGACTTCGAATTAGAGAAATGTGCAAACGTATCATTCAAGAAAAGTGGAATTACAGAAACACCCTTAATATATTTAGATTTTGTCACAAAGATTAGGGAACTGGAGCATGAAGAAGCCTATAAAGTACCAAGGAATAGGCGAAGGAGATGGCATACAGCACCCCCAAATTAAGGAGAAGTTAAGAAAGGAGTACTACAGGCGTGTACGCCTGGTACTAAATACCGATCTAAACTCAAAAAACAGAATATCAGCCATAAACACCTTGGCTGTCCCTGTGGTGCAATACAGCTTTAATGTCCTTAACTGGACCATAGCTGAAATTAAGCGAATGGACGCCAAAACGAGAAAGCTTTTCACTTGCTACCGCATGCATAATCCCAAATCTGATGTTGATCGTCTGTATCTGCCCAGATTCGAAATAGGCTAAGGATTAGTTCAACTAGAACTGTCCTCCAAAACTACAACAATTGGCCTCCAAAGATACTTGGAAACTACAGAAGACTGGATGATGGTATGTGCCAAAGAACATGAAAGTAGTAAGCGCCTTTTCTCCGTAATAAATGAAGCAAACATATTCAAAATGGAGTTTCAAATGGGCGCAGAAATTCAAGTAAAGCACAATACACCGGCTGAAGCTGCAAAATACTTAATAAAGAAAGCAAAGACAAATGCAACCGACCAGATACAGAAACAGTGGCAAGATAAACCGCTTCATGTACAATACTCTGACCGTAACAAACAAGCTGACGTAGACAAAACCCGGGCTCATCAGTGGCTACATAGTGCAGGGTTAAAAGTTAAAGCTGAAGGTTTTATCCTTGCTGCACAGGACCAATGCTTGTTAACTAGGAATTATCAAGCCCTTATACTAAAATATTGTGTTAGCCCAAAATGCAGATTCTGTAATAAAAATCCAGAAACAATTGATCTTGTATCAGGTTGCACGATATTGGCACCCACTGAGTATAAAACCCGGCATGACAGATTGGGCCAATATCTGCACTGGAAAATATGCAACTTCTACGGGAAGGAAACTGAAAGAAACTGGTATGAACACCACCCAGACCCGGTTACGGAGATAGGACCTGGTACAATTCTATGGGACTACACAATACACACTGACAGAACAATCAAAGCCAACCGCTCAGACATTGATATTAGAAACCACAAACAAAAACGTGCTTCCTTATTTATATGGCAGTCCCTGCAGACTGCAGTGTATCTTTGAAGATTTTCAAAAAACTGTCAACATACAAGGACCTTGAAATAGAAATCTCAAAAATGTAGCACATGGGAACATCAATATTCCCTGTTATAGTTGGAGCCCTAGTATTGGTTGGAAAAGACTCCAGTAGACTGGAAGTCTATGCATCAAAGAGATGCAATATTTTTTTTGAAAAGTACCGCCCACACCGAAGGGCTTTAGCTATGTAATTTTTGTTTTTGTCCGTGGAAAGTATCATGATGCCATTTCTAGCCTTATGTCCCTGGGTGGGACCCGGAAAGAAATGTGTAAACGCCACAAATCAAAGGGAATAAAAAAATCCTCTAATGATAGATTGCCGTAAAGCCCTTGACAGTGTGCTACACTCTTGCATCCTTAAGCCTTTGGAATTGTACACGTCTCCTCGGTGACAGTATATTTCCTTAAACACAGCATGAGATTGTGGAAAACCACATTGTACCTAAATCATACAAAAGGCTCTGCCACCTCCAAACGCCTTAATATCCAACGAGAAATCTTTGAAGGAGACAACTTGTCACATTCTTAATCCCCCTTACGCATTAATCAAAAATAAGAGCTAATGATACAAACAAAGCAAGAAATTATTCAAATAGCTACTCAACATGGGTGAATTCAAACTATTAGCACAAAGACAACAATGAGATGAAGGGTCTCCTCAATATTGTAAAACGTTTCAGTGACGACATAGATATAGACTTCGGATTAGACAAATGTGTAGAAGTATAATTACAGAAACATAATCAATAGATGTAGAATTTGTCACAAAGATTAGGAAAGTGGAACAAGAAGAAACCTATAGTTTCCTAGGATTTAGCAAAGGAGATGCAATTCAGAATATTCAAATGAAGGAAAAAGTTTAAAAAAAGGACTAGTACAGACGTCTGTGTTTGGTATTGATTACCGAGTTTAATTTAAAAAAAAAACAGTATATCAACCATAATCAACTTGGCTGTCCCTGTGGTGCAATGTAGTTTCAACATCCTTAACTGGATCATAGCTGACATTAAGTGAATGGAAGCCAAATCGAGACAGATTCTGACTTACCACCACATCTATCATCCAAAGGCTGATGTTGAACGTCTGTATATGCCCAGATCCAATGGAGGCAGAGGATTAGTTCAACTAGAACTGTCTTACAAAACTGCAACAATTGGCCTTTAAAGATACCTAGAAAGTACAGAAGACTGGAAGATGATCTGTGTAAAAGAAGACGAAAGAAATAAGAAAATTTACTCAGTAATAAAAGAAGCCAAAGATTTGAAAATGGAGTTTAAATGGGTAAATAAATGCAAGTAAAGAATAATACACTGACAGCATCTGCAAACTACTTAAAAAGAATGCAAAGGAAAATGCAAATAACCAGATAGAAACGATAGCATGATAAACTGTTTCACAGTCATTATTCTGCCTGTACGAAAGAAGTTGATGTTGGTGAACCCCGTACACATCAGTGGCTATGTAGTGCAGGGTTAAAAGCTGAAATAGAATGATTCATTCTTTTTGCACAGGACAAATCGCAAAATTATTGTTTTGAGTAAGTAACCGATCGCGGGCCGATTGTCGTCAGGAAATAGAAAGGAATGATCGACAAGGTTCGTTGTTTTGAATAACTGACCGCCTTGTTTGAAGGTCCATGTCTTTTCCTCAAATTTGGAGAACATAATTTATTGAGCTGAATATTGTTGCATCTTTAGATGCGTTGTGATTCGGGCGAAATGCGTATAAACAGAGAGGTTCAGCGACCCGGCAGTTGAAACGAGAGATGGCACTAGACGCTGACGCGACGAGACGAGACAACACCGAACGAAGGAGCTGCTTGACCCCACATTACCTGTTGCTGAAAGAATTCCCGACCAACCACTTTCCTTATTGACTGAACACGCTCCAAGTTTTGGAAGAAAAAGACAACGTGTCACGTGGAAGGTGAATCTTTTGTATCAAAGACTATATAAACCAATTGAAAATTAACCCAACAACCTTCTTCGTTATTTTGTTATGTTATTTTTATTTTCGCCAACGGGAGTGTTCTTTTCCATTTCGTAGCACTTACGACAGATTTATTGAGAAATCCTCAATCTTGAGCCTAGTATTTGCCAGGAAAAAATATAATAACAGTCTTTTCTTGAACTGCTATTTTGGTTCCGTACATTCTCGATTAACTTGAAGTTTTCAGAAGATTAAGAAATCTGATACATCCCAGAGATGACAAATCCACAATAATTATGGCAGTTTTAATAACCGGCATCAGTCCCACAGAGAATAAAATTATGTGTAGCCTGTAACAATACACATGTATGTCATTTCATTAAAAATGATAAATGCACCCGTATTTATTCAGATTAATCTTCCGTGAGGAAACAAAACTGTCTAACAAAAACCTGAAGATGTAATTTCCCAATATTATATCCGATAAGATGAGGCAACCTCTGGACTATCAACAGGCGACCGAGAGGGTGGGTTTAACGTTCTGAACCAATTAGTCACCAGTAGTAATCTCATGCTAATTCGCTATTTTACACAGGCGAAAACTGCTGAATCAACAAGCCAAAGAATAACGCTGATCACATTCAAGGGGCGGCCTATAGGGGAATGGTCTTATTTAGCTGATGGAACAGATTACACAAAACTTGACGCGTATTCTCTACGTACTTTCCATGATTCATCGGCAGGAGGGTGGTCCAGTACCACTTGTAGAGGTTCAGCTAGTGTGAATATCTAGACCAGGTTTCGATGCAACGCACTCTCTCCTCACGCTCCCGGTACTTATACGCCACATCGGTCAGAATTCAGTTTTTATTTTCCTATAGTTGCAACATTAACATAGAGGTGTGGGCCTAATAAATGATAGCATTAAATTCAGTACTTCTTTAGATTTATTGAATTAATAGAAAATAGAACAGATTAAACATCCCATTAAATCTAATCCTAATTGACTTCCAGATATATATTCTATATCTACATTGTACACATAAACTTATACATATTCATTCGGAATTCAGTCAGTGCTTTCGGCTTCTTTACATGAATGTCGGTCTGTTCATAGCAATATTAATGCAATTTTCTACTAATATACATTGTTAAAACGTGTAAACAGGAAATATATTGAAAAACGAAGAAAAGTAGTGAAAAATTATGTAATATGCGTCTTCATATATGCTTGTGAATGCTAAACAATCTTCTTACAGAAGAAGAAGTGATCTGAAGCAACACAAATGCGGTTCTACAGAAAGGTCCTTAGAATATCTTGGAGCGATCAGTTAAGCAGCTTTGAAGTTTTAGAGAAAAAGGAAATACAAAGGATACATATTTAATATCAGCAGGTCACCGTTGAAGTTTCTAGGATCCACAATGAGGAAAGACAGCTTGGAAAAGATGATACACTCGGGGCTGAAGGCAAGCACGACATTTGAAAACTACACAAAAATTATCTAGCGAGCTTGAGTAAATGAATGTTCAAGTAAATGCTTAGGTCAAATAACGAGAGATTGTGGAGATCCATGATCCTCAACGTTATGAAGGGGGAAGACAAAAAATGGAAAAAGATCCCTTTCTGTTGACTTTCATTACATGGTGGTCTGCTTATTGTTGATTTTGTCGATTTGGTCTCGTATTTTTTAAATTAATTTCCTTCCACACGTGCCATCGTTTTCACTGTCATACATCAAGAGAAGTAATTTAAAAAAAACAAACCTCGACCAAATCAGCGAGAATGATGTGAAAAAATTCTATAGAAACAAAGATAAGGATAATGCAATTTTTTAAACTTAAAATCGAAAAAGATAGAAAACAAATGTTTGCTATAAAATGTCAAAATTTAGAAGATTTACATAAGAATACAATATTATAATCTCAAACCAAATAAAAACGAACTTTGCAAAGTTTTAATGATGAAGAAACAATTTGGATCTCTTTGTCAAAGACTGATAATTATAAAATAAAAAAATTGCGCTATCGCCAAAAACGTCGATGTCGAATACTTTATAAAAGTGTAAGGCCTAGTGTAATTGCGCGTGAATAACTAAGAAATAACCTTTCAATTTACAAAATAAATTGTCAATCAATATTAATCCTACACAGTCCACTGATCAAAGTATCCTCAAACAATAATCAAAGCGTAGTTTTCTCCGATCAGTTAATCAATATTTCTTGATAATGGAAACCAGAGGTTAGAGAAAGAAATATCGATCAGTTATTAGGACTTAAATCGATGTCATTTTGATCGCTCATATGATAAGATGATTAATGGTTGAAACAAGCGCGGAATCTAGCAAGACGTAGAAGGGCGACATGGGTGGAAATGTACTTTAGGATCAACAATTAGAATTGACCTTTCATCATGAATATTTTGAAGAATTGCACAAATGTTAGACTAATAATATTTTAAAGGAATACGAGACGAAATGTTTCATACGTAAAGCAATTGTTTATTCACTTCTGTCAAATTAACGTCAGCCAATCAAAGCTATGTCGTTTGGGGTCTTTCTTTGAACACTGAGGCTTCTACTCGCGCGACTGCAAGAATGCTGCTGTCCTTCTCGTGAGTTGGGATTTCATATAACTTCTTATCCTGTTGCCTAGTGTTTATATATAGTAAGTTCTGCTGCGTTTCGTTCACATCTATTTTGATGCGCCCACCGACATATTTTGATATCATTCTGCATTAAGATAGATTCTGGGTCAGTCATCTATTCACCTAGGTCTTTTGATTTCTGGTGGTAATGCTGAGTAAAGAGCTTACTTTGGTACCTCTTAGAGTCGTCTCAGTTTATGTGGTAATCTCAGATCGACTCTTTTTAGGTCGAATTTTCCTTATTTGCAATAAATTCAATTCTGACCTATGGTATATCCTGTCCTAAATCACATAGGAGAAGTTCCTGTGCATTCAGTCAGTTAGTTATGTTCTATTCATGATACACGCTTAGGCAATCATGTCCCATTCGATACATGACTGTACTGCTATTTACCCATAGCTGGGGGGAGAAGAAAAGGATCCATAACTTTTCCAAGGATATAAACTCGTAAGTGAATGTAATGGATTCAACTGGATTTCAAACTCGGCTCTCTGATTCCTCAATCCTAGCCGCTATCCATTACTCCATGCCTCCTTCCTGTGCATTATTAAAGTGATAAAACCAAACACTAAAGTAAATGATGGATATTTCGGTGCATTTATGCAATGGCTGTGTTAGGTTCAAATCAGTATAAAATGAGAAATGTTGTCAGGGACTCGGGATCACACTAAATCTCAAGTAGGACTTATATACGAGCCATTGCTAACTATCATGAGAAAAAATTGTTCCTTGCACCGCTCCAAAAAATATCTGACTCCTGTCAAATTTTATAAGGCATCAGATCAGAGGAAATATCAATTATAACAGAGCTGCAGCTGTCTAATCTTTACTTTCCAGTAAGAGCAAATTTCAGAAGCGTCTACGTGGCCTTGTGTGTGATGATTCTTTGCCACCTAACAACTCTTTTTTACATAGACAAAATCTTGCAAGCATCTCTCAAATTTGTAGATATATAACGGCACTTGATCTGAGAAGACACATTCCTTAGTTCCACCAGTTCAGAACTTTTCAGTTAGGATACGCCATGTCATGTATAACAGGCAAATCAATCATATACCTTTCTTATTCCACTGGTAAGAAATGTTGCATACGAATTGTTTCTTTCCGAAAATCTCTGCCTTGTGGAATAGACTGAATTTCCTTCCTTGATTACTACAATCTTATCATCTAGAAATTTCTACTTAGCCGTTATCTAATTTCAACAATATCATTTTGTACGCCTCGACCTTGAGTGGCTCTTGGGCTTTGTATTGGATGAACAAGAATAATTTAAGTTGAAACCCTTAGGATATAAGAATATATTACATTGGGGATACATTTCCATCTAGAATTATATGTAGTACTATACCTATAATTTCTAGTGCAACATAGACATTATCTTATAATATCATATATTAAGTATGTTTACAAGAAATAGATACATTGTAATTGTTTTATTATAAGCCAGAATCTATACAAGATATGCAGATAAAAGTGATGATATCAGTTACAGAAAGGGAACTACAAGAACTTCTACAGAATGTAGTGAAAGGAAGCGAGAAGGAAGGTTTAGACATCAATTGCAAGAAGACAGAATGCATGGTTATTAGTAACATCAACTGCCCAACAAGCGAACTGAAAATTGGAGATAGGAAACCCGAAGAATTACATCAATTTAAATATCTTAGAAGTTTTTAAAAGAAGACGGAAAGTGCGACACCGAAGACAGGCATTGGTGAAATATGGCCTGCAAATGCTAAACAAAGTATTATGAAACATAAAACTATCGTTGGAAACAAAGAATAGATTACTGTAATATCAGTCCTAGTATATGGTAGCGAATACTGAACAATCTCATCATAAACTAAGAAGAGACATGAAGCAACATGAATGTGGTTCTATAAAACGATGATACCGTTGGGTTAACATGTCCGTAACTCCGAAGATTTAGATAAAAGAGAAACAGAAACGACATTTATGCATAACATCGAGAAAAGACACTTGCAATGTCTAAGGCACATAATGAAGAAAGAAGGGTTGGAATATTCAGCACTCACAGGACGGACTGAAGGCAGGAGAGACAGAGGAAAACAACGCCTAACCTACGTAATAAGCTTGAGTAATTGGTTGGTCTGGCAATGTTTAGTGAAGACAAAAAAGCGAGAAATATTATTAAGAGCTAAAATGGAAAGGAAATTGTGGAGAATCACCAACGACATGAATGGACACGGTACATAGAAGAAATAGAAGAAATAGAATTAGTGTACCATGGCCAAAAGCGTCACTTTTCAACACAATCGGGAAAATGCTACATGATATCCCATAATGCTTCCTCTTTGAGTTCTTAATATTATCGTCTGTAACTGGTTAATGATTATTTGGAAAAGGTTTCTTCGTAAAGAATCAGATACCGAGGCGGATAACTCTTGGACTTTAAGGTCTCAGGACAAAGCTGAGTTATGCCATGTTTCCCAAAAATATTCTAGGGACATATATAATGTTTTGCTCGCTCATTCTAAAAGCGAAATTCACACACGATTTCTCAATTATTTGCCTGGATTATTTTCATGTCTTTTAAAAAAACACCAAAAATATTAAGGTGTTTAGTAAATAATATCAGATTTTAAAGAAAACTTTTTCTTAGTTTCACAAAAATATATTGCTAATTCCTAATGCTTAAAGTGTTAACTTTTTATAAATTTATATCAATCTATTTCAGAATATAACTTATAGAATCATATACCAACCATCTTGAACATGATAAAAGAAGAGATATGTTTACCATTGTTATTTCCTGCCACCTGGCTACAAGGCTTCAAGCAATTTGACACGTTTAAGTGAAATATGATTCCCTTTCAAAGAAGATGAAGAAACTGCATTTACATTTTTTGTGACGTTCAAACAGTTAATTTTATGATAAAAGAATATATAACCTTGTAACTCGATGCCAACAGTGTATAGATGTTCAAGGTTCCTTTTTTACTGATATAAACACTGTTTAAATGCATTAATGCAAGAGACAAAGTTGATTGTAAAATTGGACATTATTTTCCGAACAGCCTACCTGAAGCAAAATTATTAGCCGTTAAAGCAGGACTATGCTTTTATGCATTCCGCTGAGTGAGAAATACAGTTTTCAAAATTTTGGCGGCATCGCAGACGGAATCGGGTTACCTGGTTCGAATATTATCTAAGACTGTGTTTATACAATAAAAATTAAACCTTTGGGGAAAGCTAAGAATTTTTTTTATCAAGATGATCTTTTTCATTGATAGATTTGCTGTCAAGAATCTCTTTTCATTACATTACAAATTTAAGGAATAGAGGATCAATAACTACGAAATAAATGTAGCTGTTCATCCCGTTGTCATTCCTGACAAAGGTACGAATATATAATGCTGTCGTTATGTAATATACATTAATTGACACTTATGCAAATCTATCACACATAAGTATATTACGCTTATCTAGTACGTGCCACACATCAGATCATACCAAAAATATACTTTGCACGTAGAGGTTCGATAAGTCTGGAGCATAGACGTCTTGAGTTGACAGATGTCCCTCAAGCGGATCCTCGCCACAAAGAATTACAGTAGCATGGCCGACGTATGAATATAAGAAAAAAAAAGATAGGATATAGACGGTTATAGAAATATTGACCCGAGAGCAAACCAATGCAAAGTCTTTTATATATTCACGCAAGAATGTAGGATTCAACTTCGAATGAGAGCTCCTGAACAATACAACTCCTCACAGACACACACACATACAGGGTATCCACTAAAAACAACATCAGTCGTATTACAAATAATCCATTAATTCTTTCTTTATATATATATATCTTTCTCTCCGCACAGACACACACACACACACACACACACACACACACACACACACACATATATATATATATATATATATATATATATTAATTTATATAAATTAATTTATTTACTAATTCAACCGCTATTTTTAATGAGTACCAGCGTATGAATATAGGCGCCAGTTATTTTTTTGTTTTTTTTAGCTCAACAATTGAAAGATCCTATATGGTCAGTTTCGGGTTCAAATATGCGTCATCCTTTGTAGAAGCAACCATCAAGAGAATAACCCCACGAGTGTATATATATATATATATATATATATATATATATATATATATATATATATATATATTGGTAGAATAACCAACGATATATATATATATATATATATATATATATATTGGTATTCGAGTCATAAATTTCTTACCAAAGCTGAGACGGAAAATAAAGCATAATATATATTTTAAACAATTGACAATATATATATATATATATATATATATATATATATATATATATATATATGAATATATATATAAAAATGTAGGTAACTACATTCGTCTCAAAAAACCCTACGGTTTCTTGATTTGCTAATGATCAAATCAATTTCGAAGGAAAAAAAAGCATTTTAAAAAAAAAGAGCTAGGGACATGAACGTCTGTCGAAAATAATCGTACAGCATACAAGTCCAAAGCCCAAAGAAAAAAAACCCATACGAGTAATCAACTAACTAAAATGTGCTCAATTCACAAGTAGAGCAACCCTATATATATATATATATATATATATATATATATATATATATATATATATATATATATATATAATACAGGATGTCCATAAATCCCATTACAAATAAAAAATATTACAAAAACAAATGAACAAACAAATATGTGGAAATTGTTCTAACTACGTAGGAAATGTTGACATTTTTTTTAACTAATTTTATACACCTCTATATGGGTGCCATTAGTTCCACGAAATGCACCAAGCCGGTACTCTATTTATATGATCGATATTTTCTCTGATGTTTTTGGTCATCCATTACTGTTTTTATCCAACCTTACCTCTGTATCCATTCATAAATTTACAGATGATACGTTGGATCTCTTCCATACTTAGTTCTGTAGTTTCGTGGAGCCTGATTATCCGAAGCTATTTCGATAAACCATGACACCAATTGAACGTTTTCTTGAGGAGTCACCATTTTTAGGGGTTTTAATTAACAAAACGTCTTTGATCAACAGGATACCTGAAATACACAGATGCAATGTGATTAAAAAATGTTGATAACTTCTGAGTACATAGAACAAATCTGATTAAAGATATATCATCAATTGGCTTTGTAAGATTTGTTTATATATATATATATATATATATATATATATATATATATATATATATATGCATGTTTCGTTAAATAATATAGGCAAGTTTTGTCGATTTATCTTAAGTAAATTCCTTTCATATTGTCGAATAAGCTTTTTAGCATTATCACTGAAACACGAAAGAAAAATCACCATGTTGATACATGTTTTTATTGTTAATCCTGTCTAATCTTTCGGTTTACATCAGCCATCATCAGAGATTACAAGTACATTACAATAAATTAAATAATAAATTAAAAAACAAAGATTGTAATTTTTGTTTTAGATTAGTTATGCGGACATTGCAACACTAAGAGTTTGTTTGGTTCGCATGGAAGATTGTTATGCAACGATAAATTTGTGAAGATGAAACGTAGGAAGGAAATATCGCATTGCGGTTCATGTCATCACACATGATCACGTGAGAGTGAAAAAAAGATTAATATAGAGCATTCTTTAGAAATAAGAGAAGCACCGGTCATAATAATATATACATGGATGAATTTTTACTTAATTATTTTTAGGGGAATTATTATTTTAGTATTTTTATTTTTAGTCTCATTAATTATACTTAAGGTTATTTAGATATAAATCGTCCACGTGTTCCGTTTATACTCCAATATTTTCCTCCTTACATCGCTTGAGCGGGACAGCACGTGAAGCCATGTTTTCCTCTAACACTGAGTAAGAATTATAGCCTTGCAAAGAGAAAATGAAGATACAAGTTCTAGCTTCTGTATGTCGACGACACTTTACTTACTGCTTGCGTGATTGGGCACAACATTATACTTTTGTTCATTTACTTTAGTGTCCTACCGGAAAATTAGCGAATATAAAATGTGTTCGCCAGCGACTATCTAGAATGTCTTTAGAGTTATAGTCGCTTGTTCACAAATTTCCCATTCCCAGTGAGACTATTGTCAATTGCTTGCGTCTTTTTTTATTTATTGTTCCACTTGATTCCGTCGCCATAATAATCAATCAGTATGCGACACACGTCCTTTGGTCATCAATAAGATTACGCCAACAGTATTTTGTTCTTTTTAAATCCGAGTGGCGTAATGAACTACCACGTTGAATGATCCATCATGACACAGTAATGGTTTCACTGATTGTTGAGAAATAGCAAGAAATGCCCGAAATCTCTATGGTGCCAAAATGCAAAACAAAAACAAGTTTGAAGAAACAAAGGCATTACGCAGTTGAGCATTTTACGTTGAATAACAATCCTATTTCAGATATATCCACTAACGCCAGTAGTATATATATATATATATATATATATATATATATATATATATATATATATATATATATATATATATATATATATATATATATATATTAGTTTCAGGTTTAAATAAAAAACTTATATATATATATATATATATATATATATATATATATATATTATGTTTCCGGGTTTGAAATCCCGGCACCAATAAATACCTAACGCAGGAATAATTATAGGAAAAAATTGTATTAACGTAATAATCCAAACTGGTAAAGCAGTTTAGTAGTTCAAGGAATACGTGTTAGTAGCAAAATATATATACAGTCTTTGGTATTGAAGTATCGCTGTATGACTTCTTATTGAATCTACGTGCTCGCTCACTGTGACTCCTACAATATATATATAGGTATGTATGTATGTATGTATTGTCAATGTCCACTGCCCCCGTTATAATGCAGCAGAAAACAAAAGTTTAACAAAGGAAATAAACACAAAAATAAAGATAGATGTTTAGCCGGAGATACTTGTAGAATATTCACATCTAGTTTGAACATTTTTCTCTCGCTAGAGTTTAACATTAGAACTTTTATAAGAAAAGTAAATCCATGGCGGCATTGCAAATTTATTGTATTGAGAGACTCCATAACTCATTCCATAAATGTGAAAGAAATAACGCATTGTCTGACAACAGTCCTCGTTTATGAGGTCAATCATTTCTTTTCAAATTTTCGGGTGGGTTTTGATGCTGTTTAGTCACATCGAACGTGAATCCTCTAAAAGACGATTGCTCCAGGCCTTGAAATAGCCGTTTAATCCAAAGCCCAGAGATCGACATAAAGAATATTCCCCGAAGGAGTGACGATGTAATTCGACGATGACGCTAGAATATTTTCCCAGCTTAGTTACAGGCATATTTCAGAATTTAGAATTTTCATAAAGATCGTAGAATCTCGCAAAACCTCGCAATAAAAATAAACAGTAGATAAAAAAAAAATGATTTGCTGACTGACGAGAGTAGGATGGGTATCAATGAGAGTTAATTGCTCACGTTTCCTTTAAGTTCGAGAAATTTCCGATGTCATTTCTCCAGAATTATTCTGGTATTTATAATTATATTATTCCTATGAATTCTTAACCTGTCCCGTTTCGTTTGTTTAGTTTTCTATGAATTAATTCAAAATATAGTATTCGTCTATATTTCTGTTTTTATTCCATGAAATGTTGGGAAAGTGTTTCGGTATGTTTATGTTTAAACGTTTCATCACACATTAACTGTTTTATTGACGCAAAAAACACCTACAGCCTCACGTATAAAATAATTTTCCTTCTATTTATTTACACTACGGCAATAGCTACATAAGAGCTGAATTTGCCATTCAGCCAAATCAGCTTTCAACATAATGGCCGATAAAATATACAATTCCACAGTCACAAGATAATGTGCAGTTGTTGTAATAGATAGAGGATCAGTGTGAGAAATCTCAGAACCGTGTTCGAATACAAATCAAGTTCGTTTCATTCAGTTACGTGAAAACACCTTTGAGAAAGAAATCAATCCACCAACTCTCACCTCTATTGCGTAAACAGTAGAACTAATATCGGTAAATATCAAAGGTTTCGTACAAAATTGTTAATACGACATTCTCTCACGGAGAAGTCTTATTACAATGCAAACACTGTTAGGTTTTTCAACAAGGAACAACACATTGATAAGCCGTAAAATAAAATCAATCATTCAAATTTCCAATCACAAACATGGCATCGAAGTAATGACAGAATGAATATTAATTTTAATCATCATTCTTCAACAAATCCAGAAGAGATTGTAGCTTCATCTGTAGATTCTCTTGACGATAAAAATATGTTTCCAGTAGAAAAAAACTAGGCGAGTTTGAATTTCAGCGAAAACAAATTTTTAATCTTCGTTTTAGACTGAACAATTATAGCCGTTGAAAAAAGTTGTGTAGTAACGATGAAAATACATTGAATCCGGAATAATGGAATTGGTAGTCAAAACAAATATGTGCTTTCTACAGTTGCAAATACTGCGCCGACGCATGAAGACAAATAAAACGTAATTTTAAATTATCAATCTACCAACAACAATAAAGATCTTGTAGCTTAAAGTGTGGATTCTCTGTTACGGCAAAAAGACGCTTTTGTCGACACACGGAGAAGAAAAAACACGTAATTTTGAATTAACAATCTTTCACCAACCATAAAGATCTTGCAGCTTAAGGTGTGGATTCTCTTTTACGGTAAAAAGTCGTTTTCTCGAAACAAAATGAGGGTTGCGGTCGTGTTTAAACGAGAATCAGTTGACAAATCCGATCGGAACATAACTCCAATCGTCGTTGACTTAAGCCAGGATTAGCGAAGATGACACAGAATTAAAGACGGAAATAAGTTAAATCGTATTAATAATGATTAAAATGTATTTTCAATGAGAAGCTTAACTAGTTCGTCAACCATTACCTTACGCTAAGGAATGCTTTTCATTCAAACGAATTGACAAATTTGCTTGTAATCTTATTACAAATCCCCGACTTTGTACTTAAGCTTTAATTATATATTCTTAGAATGCGTAAATTTTCATGATTGGGGATTTGCGTAACGTTTTCTCCTTTTCCTCGTTTCCAACATTAAGGATTATCCTTGGGTCGAAATATGTCAAGCATTCATCAGAAAACTTTCACGTGTTCCGGTCGAAAATAAACTCTTTGAAAACGCTAGTGGAACATCGCTAGTAAACCAATTGGAAAAAGGCAATTACGATGTACACAAGAATAAGTGTCGTTCATTCTTTATTCTACTAAGAGAAAGATCTTTGGGCGAGAGAATTTTTTTCTCTAGAGTCTATCGTACATAACTGTAGGTCTACCACTCGTCCATGCTTGTAATATTGCTGGCACATATTATCCAGTACCCCTGCTATTATTTACATCGAGCTCCTTAATACGATCCAAAATCATGTTATTGGTCCTGATCTGGTTGCTCGACTTCAGATACTTTCCCATCACCGTAAAGTTGACTCTCTATGTTTTTATCTATAAATATATTCATGGCAATTGTTCAGATGATCTCATCGCTATAATAGCTAAAATTTTGAGTTTACGAGCAGTACTAGACTAGCATTGATATCTCATCAATATATACTTGCTACATGTAACCATAAATTTTCTGCTAATAATTTCTTTCATCGCACTTCTTGCTTGTGGAACTCCCTTCTGACTCTATGCTTGCCAGGCAACATTAATCTGCAAAAATTTAAATGCAATGTCAATCGCTATCTACTAACTTCCTGATTACTCTTTTCTCTTTCTGCTCATTGCTAATGTCTCTGTTTCTAATTCCTTCACAGACTGTAACTCCTTGTTTTTTAGTGGCTTTACTAACATGCATGGTGTGGTATTGATTAAAAAAAATCACTAGAGCGAAAAATATGAAAATCTGGGGATAAAAATTAATCCCCGGGGTGGGTATTGTGGCACTGTTCTATTTCCTCTTACCTCTCCGTACGTTGGACGGGTCATCCCTAATGATTTTTCATATTCTTTGTCTGCACACAATGAAGTCTCCCGTTGATGCGATTTGGCGACAGTTTTAATTTAACAACGAGCAGGAGACAGCATTAACTTCACATCCGAATCTTTATCTTGGGACTTCGTAATATCATAATTTTCTTTTCATAATATCGGGAAACCATTCCAATACCTGCTCGCATCTAATGGATCACTAAGATAGGATTAACTGTTGAGCTACCTTTGTGTTTTCTCGAAAGTAAACGTGAAGCGTAATTATTTATAATCAAATATGATTTTCTCGAGAATGAAAAAAAATTGCTCAAAGTCTGCATAATTTGTACAAACAACGAAGACCTGTGTAAATTTTAAAGACTATTCTATGTATTCGCTAACAATGCTATCAACACCTCAAGCTTTTTACTGAATCTAATATTTACATATTATATATATATATGTGTGTGTGTGTGTGTATAGGGTGTCCCCCAAAATTTGGCATCAATTTGTAGTCTAATATCATAATCTATTCTCGCTCAAATCATCTCAAATTTCAATAAAATTTGTAAAAACCATCTAAGTTGATTGTGCTGACATAACTCATTGAAAATTTACCAGAAAGATCGATAAGGCTTCCCTTTGATAATGTCAATGTGCAATTAAATTGACATTCCCTGACTTGACACTGTGTGATTTCTTTCTACGGACCTGTGTTAAAGAACAGGTCTATATCACCCATCTTTCTGGAAGGCTAGAGTAACTTAAGTAGTGAATAACCGAGGCACTGGAAAATGTTACGCAAGACATGCCACACCGTGTTTAATAAAAGATGGATTACTCCCTTGACGTGGGTCGTCTCAAAGTTGGTGCGCATACTGAACATTTGTGAAGCTTTGTAAAAAAAAAAACAAGATCCCTTTCAATATCTTTTTTCAAATTTTGATTTATTGTCCAACATGAAGCCTATTTAATTTCGTTTGCCTGTCATATGTCGTTACTCAAGTATTCACATTTTAAATGATGTCAGTTTTGGAGTTACACTCTGTATAATTCAGAAAATGAAACTTTAGACTGAAAGTAATATTCGTCAAGAAACATTTAAATCAATGAAAACCATTCAATATAATTTCCAAAAATTAAATGTAGAGCAACTCTCCTGTTACTACGCTTTCTACTAATTTGCGTTTGTCAGGTAGTGTAAGTTTATATATATATATATATATATATATATATATATATATATATATATATATATATATATATGTGTGTGTGTGTGTGTGTCTGTCTGCGTGTGATTTCTTTAAAGCAAATTCTATTAAATATGACATCAATTCTATATGTGTATATGAGTTTGTGCTGTGAGATGCCAGAGGAAAACACCATTGGCTAGTTGTGTTAGAATTCTGATATACCTGCAAATATTCAAAAGAAAGAAATGCTCTTAGTTGATTGGTCCACCCAATCCTTGCGTGATGAATATTGACACAGAAATAAATGCTTCATGTGAAAGCTCTTAGTGGAAGATACCTTTCACAAACATCATACGTAGACATATAGTGGAAATAAAAAATGTCATTAATTCGACAGGTCCCAAGAACAAATATATATTTAATCGATAATTTTCGACTAAAGAATGAGATCGATCATCACTGGATGCTCTATATTTACGGCCTTGTTACACATCTAAGCTACGCTTTGTAAAGAACTATATTTAAGCCAATTCAGCCCGGCGAAATCGTTAACTAACTTGATATATTAGGACTAAATAAGGAGTTCGATCCTCACTGGTTGCTCAATAGATGCGGCCTTGTTCCTTATTTAAGCTAGGCTTAGTATAGAAATATATTTAGAGCAATTCAACGTGATGTAATGGTTAGCAAACTTGATCAATTAAGACCGAATAGTGAGTTCAATCCTTAGCGAGTGCGCCATATTTTCAAATTGTGCCGAATGTAAGATACGCTTAGATAATTGCAATATTTATTCAGTCAAGTCAACTGAGTGACAGTTTATTTTTTTACCACAGTCCATATCCCTACTGATATAGTAATTACACCATTTCGGGTCAAGCAATGACCTCTCAAAACTGGAATATATCACGAAGATCTGGGTGTAACAGCAAAATTGTCCAAATTGTGCCCATCCCTAAAAATGCTTAATATCTAAAAAAAACAACAAAAAAAATCAAACAAACAAACACTAAACTGATTGAGTTTTTTTGTTTCAGGTTTTCAGATAAGAAGTTTAAACATCTTGACAGCATTTGTGAGACTCACTGAAAACACGTTGAGTTATTCAGCGTTGAAAGAGAACAGTTTAAACTTGTTTTTTATCCGTTCCATTTCCATACCAAATGAACAATGGTGAGAGAAAAAAATGTAATTCTGGTCTTCCATAAGGGTACCAACGTCCATAATCTGGCACCCATTTTCAAAGTCTACTCAAGAACCATCAAGAGTACGGTGAATACGTTTAAAATAGATGGAACAGTAGAGAGGTAATCTAGACCAGGAGGTCACCAGAGCAAGAGGGATCATCATTTCAACATAGAGCTGATGAGATTAATTAGAAAAGTGTCAAGTCAGTCCATAACACGTCTGGCATGTGACAGAGGAGTTTCACTAATGACATTCCAAAGAGCAATGAAATGACGTGCACATGAAATCGTACGTGAAAACTGTGAGGCACCTTGTTACTCCAGGGCATATATTTAGAAGATTAGAGAGGGCGAAGATCATCTTGAATAACTCGGAAATTGATCCTGCAATTATATATATATATATATATATATATATATATATATGAACTTTATATTAATACTACATGCTCTTTAGCTATGATTAATTAACGGAGAACATGTCATTTTCATTTACGATCGATTTAATTACGTTTCTTCTGTTATGGTTTGAGAGTAAATATACTTTCTTATTGCTCAAAGTAGAGTGCAACAGTGTTATAAAAACCTAGGTCAATTTTAGTAAGATATCATTAATCATTTTTAATGTTTCAACGGTTCAAAACTCAATCTAACAGCGGGAAAATTTTGCTCTTACACCATATATGTATGTGTGTGTGCATTTTTAAATTTTTGTTTTGAAATCGCCATATTTTTTTTTAATCTGGCAATAACGTTTATAGTAATCAGAAAATTAATCTCCGGATTCGTGTACAATTCTCACTTGTTTGTCTTCAACATTTAATGTATGTAGTAGTAAGTTAACTGAGAAGCGTTCCGTTTCCCAATGACAGGATATTCCCATCGTGAGCAGGCAGATATGATTTTTCATATGGCCGTACGAATGGTAATGGACGCGAGGCTGCACGGCTGTATCAGACTGCGGTTCCAGAACAAAGGCAACCGATATGGACTTTTGACCTTGTTTTGGTGTGAGAAAGCACTACACAACTTTTGTAAAAATATATTTAATAAACCCTATCTATCTATCTATCTATCTATCTATCTATCTATCTCGTATATATATATATATATATATATATATATATATATATATATATATATATATATATATATATATATATATATCTCTTGATTTCTTTTGTGCAAATAGTATTGAATAAAAAAAAAGTTTTAGTTATGTATTCTTAACAATTTGTTTTTTATTCTTCTGACGAGTTGATCAACACCAGGACCGAGGTTATTTAATTCGGCCAATAAACCTACAGAACCACTTCCAGAAGGAAGAAAATACATTAAAACACCTAAAGGAAAAACATCGTTGCTTTTGAAAATCACTTATATACATGTGCGTGTACCTATGTGTGTATCTTTAACCTTTTAATTATTTATAGACAAATTTATTTCAAGAGCATCGTCACGAAAGTTGGAGTGCTCTACGGGCAGAATGATTATTTCTGTATTCAAACATCACTCTACACGCAGTTAGGCTGCAATGTTTTTTTTTCGTCGATGCTAGGCGATTTTTTAGTCGCCCAAACAATAACTGCTGCTTATCATGAAAAGGCCTACTGAAATGGCATAAATGCCTAAGTTTGAATAACTGAAAATGCAAACAGCAGTTTGCACGCTATCGTTTTTTGTTTGCTTGTTCATTGGTCGATTCCGTGAACTGTATGACACACGCCACATTGTCGACACATGTAGTATCCGCTCTAGTACACGAATATACGTGTCACTGACTTCATAAAAAAAAAAAAAGAAAATTACATTAGTTTTTAATATATTTCATATATGTAAGCAGCGGCGAAATTGAAATGAGTCGACCAGGCGGACTGGCATTTTTACACCTTAAGCGATCATACGATGCAAGCATTTTACACCACATAGTCTGTATAAATGTAAGTCGCAATACAGATTCGATGTCTATTTTGACATTCTTCACATCTGTTTGGCAATAAACCCGATAAATATAATTATAATACATCGCATATATAGTGCTGGTATTAATAAAACAGTGCTCGATGTGATATTAAGCATATATAAAGATACATATGATTCCTCACCGATAGCACAGTATGATTATTAATTTACATGCATATATATATATATATATATATATATATATATATATGTATGTGTGTGTGTGTCTGTGTGTATGTATGTATATGTATATATATATATATATATATATATATGTGTGTGTGTGTGTGTGTGTGTGAGAAAATATATAGAAAATAGGAAAGAAACAGTGCTCGATACAAAAGTAGAGCCTAAATTATAATTATATATATATATATATATATATATATATATATATATATATATATATATATATATATATATATATATATATATATATATATATATATATATATATATATATATATATATATACATATATATACATAAGTATATATATATATATATATATATATATACATATATATATATATATATATATATATATAATTATATATATATATATATATATATATATATATATAGTCAAAACTACAGGGTCATTTTGCTAGATGGCTTTTGAGCAAAAAGCTTCCATCGCCCATTTGAAAGGTCTTGCATTTAATCCTGCACGGATACTAGCCTCTCTCCTCACAAAAACACTTTGTGGTTACCGGTTTCGTCGTCGATAATCTGATACGAAACAGTTTTTTATTTTTACTGGCCATTGGTTAAGAAAATGAAATTCTGTAAAATCTACGACCCGGGGCCTTCACTGAATCACCCCATCTTGCTAGGCCATGACAGATCGAATTCAGGGTGTAAAGAGCAGGGCAAGATGAGCGCACACATCACGTCACATACAAATGACACTGCGCATGACTGAAAGAGATGTACGCATCCACCAATCATTTCCAAGCCCTGTATCGATGGAAAGTGCGAAAATATCAGGTCCCAATCAGGCATGCAGGCGGCTCGGGATATTGGTCGTCTGATGTTGACTTGGAGACGACAACATCGTTCGTCAGCACCCTGATTGACCAAACAGACTTTTCTAGGGATAGCACTGCTTGCACCATATGGATAGATGCCTAGATAAGGTGGCCAAAACAAAACTCATCTATATTTTCGAGTTGGCTAACCGCAGTCAAAGGGCCACTTCTCATGCGGTCGAACGACGGTAAAGAAAAGGTTCACACCCACCTGTAAGTGTATCAATGTATTACATGTAGCATGCTGGAACATCATGACCATACTGGACACGCCCGACAGTGGTCGCCCAGAGCGTTGATTTGCTCTAATTGCAAACGAATTTTCAAGACAAAACGTTGACATCGCTGCTCTCAGTGAACTCCGTTCCCCAGTTTAGGGCAGACTACAAGAGAAGGTCATCGCTTATACCCTCTACTGGTCAGGCACTTCAAGCTTGAAAACCTGCCAATATTCAATATGCCACACTAATTGATGTGTACACTCCCATTTTACAAGCAGATTCCGTAGAAAAAGACAAATTTTACTCAGATTTGCGCAGCCTACTACGAGACGCCCATGCAGCTAATAATGTTACAATCCTTGGTGATTTCAACGCCAGAGAAGGTCAAGCTTTTGCGGCCTGGATTTTGCGTTTTGGGAGACATGGTTTTGGTAACTGCCTATCCTAAACTTTTGGACGGAGCATTTCCAAGCACACCTAAGTGCTAATCGCTCGGTCCCGGTACCAGCAATTCTCCGCATTCCACAACAAACAGTAAAATGAGATGAATTGCCCACCATTGAAGAGAGTATCAAAGCCATAAAGCAGCTGAAGTGATGGAAGGCAGCGGGAGTTGATGGAATCCTACCTGAAATCTGGAAGCATTTGGGTTCAGCGTTGCATATAAAACTTCATGTGCTCATTTGCTGTTGTTAGGAGGAGAGAAAAGTTCTACGGAATGCAGTCATAATTACCCTGTACAAGAACAAAGGGGGGGGGGAATCTACCTGCTCTAATTACTGATGAATTACTCTTCTTTCCATCGCAGGAAAGATCCTTGGAAGGGTTTTGGTGAACAGGCTGGCACGCGCTATCGCCGACCAGCATCTTCTAGAAAGTCAGTGCAGCTTCAGAAGCAACAGGAGCACAAGAGACATGGGGTTTGTTGTCCGGCAACTGCCGGGGAAATGTCGGGAGCAAAACAAGTGGATGTATTTGGCGATAGCATTCGACACAGTGAGCAGAAGAGGAATGTGACAGTTCGGTAGGCGATGGGGTTATCCTCAAAATTCCAGGAATATGAACATCCAACTGCACGAGTATCAGCAAGGCCACGTTAGACACAACGGTGATCTCTCAGAACCCTTCTCGATCACCAACGGTGTAAAGCAGGGTTGCGTTCTGGCACCGACTCAATTCACTATCTTCTTCAGCATGATGCTCAAGGAAGCCACGAATGATCTTGATTATGTGGACGGAGTCTACATAATATACCGACGCGATGGTGACCTGTTTAAACTACGATGATTAAAAACCAAGATCCTGGAGCACCTTATCCGAGACCTCTCCTTTGCTGACGATCCTGCTCTTGTTGCCCACACAGAAGAGCCTTTGAAGCATATCACTTCCTGCTTCATAGAGGTTGTCAAACTTTTTGGGCTTGAACTCAATTTAAAGAAGACAGAGGTGTTCGAACAGCCTGTGCCTCGAGATGAGTACCACGACTGAGCTGAAGACAGTACATCGGATTACCTACCTTGGGTGTACCATTACATCGGATGGTGGGATAGAAAAGGAGCTCGACAAATGATTGGCAAGTGTGAGTATTGCATTTGGCATACTGTAAAATGGTGTTTGTTACAACATACACCTGAAGAAAGGCACAAAGATCAGAGTGTATAGAGCTATCTTCTCGTCACTCTCCTATACGACTCAGAGTCATGGGTCACTTCTCGACACCACATGCGACTGTACGAACGGTTCCTGCAGCGCTGCCTCCGCACAATCCTTAACATACGCTGGAGTAAGTTAATTATCCAGCACTGGAGTTCGTGAAAAGGCGAAAATCACCCTAATTGAGGCCATGCTGCTAAGGCCTCTGCTGCGCTGGGATGGATTTGTTTCCAGAATGGAGAATCATGGCCTGCCTAAGATTTTATTGTACGGTGAGATCTCCACTGGTTATCTCGATAGAGAGGGACCAAAGAAGCGATCCAAATATTGCTAAAAAAAATCCTTTGTTGCTTGTCACATCGACCATTACCAACCGTTTACTCTAGCTGAGAACCGTGATGCATGGCGTCTCACCAACATCCATGTTGTTTCCTTATTTGAAAATACCTACAGGGCCGGTCTCAGGGACATGTGTCAGATGAGGAAGTACTGCAATGTTCTGCCATTAAGCCTAGGCCGAAATTTTAGCGGCTACTACTAGGGCCGTGTACGTCTGTAAAGCATTTGATTATCAGTCACAAATATGCCTGCAAGCGACGTTTCTTTCGTGATTTTTGTATGATGCTATATATATATATATATATACTTATATATATATATATATATGTGTGTATATATATGTATGTATATATATATATATATATGTGTATGTGTGTGTGTGTATGTGTGTATGTGTCTGTGTGCGTGTGTGTAACTTTAAAAACACTTTAATAATCAGATCGGTTAATTTTAAAGTTAAAAGCTCTACGTATTATTTTTACATTTATTTTCTTTTTCGCACATGTATTGACCACTTTTCAATACTACTGTTTCCTGGTTTGAGTCAACACTGACCATTACCCTGTTATATATATATATATATATATATATATATATATATATATATATATATATATATCAGGAATCTCTTACCTGAAAAATCAACTACGGTGAGGTTCGCACCCGAGTCTCATAGTCAGAAAGAGAACGTTTTAACCAACCGGCTACATTCCCGGTGCTAATGTTGAAGTATGTGAACTCATAGGCATATACATAATGAATAGAATAACAAATATTATTATCAAGAGTATATAGGTCTATACACGTACGACAATCTATTAATTCTAATAACTGTAAAGGCCGAACTACAGAAAAATTAAACATTAAATAATAGAATTTACTATAGATAGAAAATACATTCAAAAATAATAAATTTCTTAGATATGATATTCGACCTGAATAACGGATCCATACAGAAAACCAAACAACAATCCAATATACATTAACAAAATTCTAACCAACCCCTAAAGGATTCAAATAAATGCCCATATCTATAAATAAAATAATTCAACGAATTCAAGTGGCCTAAAAATGGACATAAAGAACATATAAATCAGCCCTAAGAAACAGCAGATATTCAAATTAAATGGAATGCAAAAACCAAAACAGTTCAAGCAAAAACAAGAGAAAAATAAATATAATTCCCTCCATTAGACCAATATAATAAAAGCATAAAGTGGGAAAATATACTTCAAAATAATTAAAAAACACTTCCCTAAAAGAGCAAATTATAAATAATTATCTACAAAAAGACAATTAAATTAGATACAGTTGCATAGATAACACGGAGAAATACTAACTAAACACAATAAAATATTCAACAAAAGCAATAGCAACAATAATAAAAATAACATACAGTAAAATAACGCCATTAAATGTAAACTGAAAATTGCCCACTTAACAGTAAATGTTTAACCAATAACATAATATACAATGTTATCGTAAATAATTACATTAGCACAACGAAAATATATAGATATTATAAACACATTCGAAAGGAAAGAATACACAAACCTACAACCCTATGAAAATATATGTGGAGCCAAAAAGAGAACAACATTAGCAAAAGTGAAACCGCATACAATATTAACAGTAAAAAAAAGTAAATTGTGTTTAGAAGATAAATTACCAATAATTAGTTTTAAAAACCGAAATAAACTCTTAAACTAGAGAACTGAAATAATGGGTAATTATAGGCATGTAAATAAGTACTTCGTTTACCATCTAAGGACTAATTAAGAATAAACAAATGAATATAAATAAAAATAGTATAAAATTTAAATAAATAGCAAAATGACGTACGTAAAATACACCCCTGAAATAAATAAATAAATTAAACATATATACTATAAAACTCAACTTATTAATAAATACTTGAACAAGGATTAAACATGCTCACTTATATGCGTGTGTGTGCATCTGGTTAATGTAAATATATGCACACACAACACAAACACCCAAAAAAGAACAAACCTAACCCCATAATTTATAGTTCATTATAAAACACGAATGTGAAACCAAATAAAACATTAAATAAAAATAAAAATGAAACATTAAATAAACGATAGCATGATATATGAATATAGTTATTTTAATTACATATACACTATTTTACACTTTCCTATATGTGTGTGTATGAAGCTTATGTATGCGGGAGTATATATATATATATATATATATATATATATATATATATATATTCAGCATGATATCAGTTATTTATGTAAAAAAATCAAATACAACTTCCATAGCAATAAAAAAACAAACGACAAAACAAGAACGACCAAATATAAAAACCAGTAATATGTTTAGATTTAGTGGAACAAAATGCAACAAAAACGGAAACTGAAAAAAAATGGTAAAAAGAAAAGCAAGGGATAGACGAATAAAGAACGAGTTTAAAGTGAAAAAAATAATGCATATTTAGGTAGCAACCTGTCTTTCAAATATGTTTCTTTGAATATAACAGACAACGAAAATTTGAGGAATGTTTTACTTAGTTTTTCTAATATTCTTACATTTTTTTTTTCGTTTGCTGTGATAAGGCGGTGTAAAAACTGCACGTTGTGTATGTTGTCCCAAGCGCATTCGGCCTTTTCATGAGCCATTTTTAAGCCGTTTATTGTTTAAATGTTGGTTATTTCTTTTCATTTTTGTCTAAATGGCATATTGTTTTGTGATATATATATATATATATATATATATATATATATATATAAAGTAATATAGTTTTAAGGTTTGCTATATTTATGGGATAAAATGCTCAATATCAGAGATAGAGCGTATGTAAATATAAATGTACAAGTGAACATTGAAATCAACACTCAGAGGCGACAGGCTGTTTCATGATAGACGCAATCGTCAGCCCTGACGATTGCGTCTATCATGAAAAATTACTCTCTCGCCTCTGAGTGTTGACTTCAATCTTCTCTTATATATATATATATATATATATATATATATATATATATATATATATATATATATATACTTAATGTACACACAATTGAATACTGCTTTTTCACAGGATCCTTTGTAAACACAAATAACTTATGATTCCTTTATAGGAAGAATGACAGAACTATCTGACATCTGCATTTTCTGTTAATAACTTATGAGATAAGACAAGATAATTTATTCACCAAGTTAGATATGTATTTGGTCATTAGTCAAATATTTTAGTAGATTATCTTAATACCAAACTTTAGAAAGACTCCTCGAAATACATGCAATGTTTTAAAAATATTTACGGAAAGTTCTGGGTTAAAACACCATCTGTCTATTTGAGTCATCTTAAAACACATTTGATCTAGAACATCTGTTAGTGATCAAATTCATTTTCCTTATATATGAACTCACTTAAGCGTAAAGATTAAAAAAAGCTTATCCGATAATAACAATACAACAATTGCCACTGATCCACAATCTATATCTTGTGGATATCCTTCATCAGTTTTGCTCTTTGGCACCCGCCAAAATCGACAAGTGGTAATCGGCACAAAACTGATCTATGTCTTCTTTTACCTATCATCCATCACTTCTCTTTGCGTTCGTGTCTCGTTTGATCCGGTACCGCCCGTCTCTAATTGATCAATGTGATAGATCGAAGGCTACCATATCATCAATCATCCTCAATCGGTGACGCGTCTGACTGATGAATATTAATTATCGATGTCTGATGAGGCGAGAAAATAGACTTTATCCTCGCTGTTCAATTTAAATCGGAGAGAGAATTGTCCCTAGAATCATATCAGTTCTTAAGCATTTCCAGAACATTGTTTGTTTTAAAATAATTTTGTTAATTTTATTAAGTACAGCCTTATTCAAAATAAAACAGTCAAAATCTCACCGCGCTAGCTCATATACTAAACTTTAGATTTAAGATTTTTAATAATCAATATGTGGGAGCATTTTTAAAAATTCTTTTCAAGGTAATATCGTCGTCAACAATTCACGCAATCATCCGTTTATAGAGAGGATAACCTCTCTCATCAGTTGGTGCAATGAGTGTTCCCAAAATCGGTGGGGACAATAAGAACAGGCTGAAGTTCTAAGAGTACTCGGTGTGTCTTCTGGATATTTTCGCTAATGTTTTTTTTTTTTTTTTCCTGCATTTACTTAGACTCGAGTAATTTAGGTTTTTGGGAAACGAATTGTAATGACGATTCTGAAATCTCAACTAATCATTTTTTAATTATATCATAACAGACAATGAAAAATAGGATACATATGATAATGTTCAGATATAAAGCCAGTAGACTGATAATGAGAAATTTCGCAAACGATCACAAAATTAAGCTCTATTAAAGATTGACTTGTTTGTTTAACGGCACATCAACTCCTTATATGTCACTGAAAATCAAGATTTAATTTGCTTGAGAGGTTTGTTGCAATAAAAATATATGTTATTGTGTTTTCACTTTTGAATACATGGTAGATGATGCTCAGTTTTTGTGCATAGACATGTTTTTGTGGACTTACTAGAAGCGGTTGTATAAGTGTTCTAAGTTGCAGTTCTTTTGAAGGTATGTTTTAGAATACAGTCAAATTTATTTACGAAATTGTAGAATAATATATGGATTAATGTCATGAAAAAGTTCATGTTGTTTGGTTGGTTAGTTAATTTTGTTTAGTAGCATATCAAGCTATTTTGGTTATTTAATGCCGAAATCTAAATAAGTTGAACGCTGTTATATACCTTCAAGTACAGATAAAATATATTGCTGGACATTTTACTTTAAAAAATGTATTGTTGGTCATTTCTTTTATATAAAAGAAATTTTCCTCGTAATTTTACTATGAACCTGTATTTTTATACTTACATTGTGTTTTGTTTGCGGGTTTATTATTTGCTCATAGTTGGGAGCATAACAAGTAATACCCCCTGGTCAGCGTAGACCAGGGAACAACCGCAATTAGGAAGTGTTTCCACGTTTCACAAAACCTCGAATCTACCTTGTTACCGGATATAGTTTATCGTCATAACCAGGTCTTCTATTAAATAAAACTAATTTTGTGCCTGTAGTGAGTTCGTCAGGGAACTATTCAATTTAGATTTCTTAAGATGCTGCGAAACACTAAATGGACATTTATGAGTTTAGCAGCGGAAAACTGTCCATAATATTTTGGTTGAAAGCGCCCTGAAATCCTTAATAGGTAAAATGATGTTCTCCAATTTGACAACAGGAATAAGAATAACAGGAATAAATCTTCAACATGCTTCGTATATTCTACCCAACATTTCTACCCCTGACGATGCTCAAGTATGAACTTATCGATCGAAACAACATATGTAAAAACATCTTTCATAAAGGTAACCAGATTTAATATTTCATATAAATTTTGTCAAAATAGTCAGTAGTTTAAATAAAACGTAACTAACAGCAGCCTGATATGTGAAAAGATATTATTTCAAATAACGGTGAATATTTAGTAGAATAAAATTTTATTCATAGTAAATAAATTGTGTTCCAATAACATGGAACGATATTAAATGTGAATTAAATTTAAGCGACTAAAATTTTTTTTTTCTTTCAGATTTAACAACATTAGTCTTTGGCAATTTTAACCATGGAAAGATTAACAATCAAACAACGTGTTAAACTTTCAAGTGTGCAATTGAGAAAATCGTTCGTAAATTCCAAAAAACTGGGTCGGTGGCAGATGTGGAAACACCATTGCATGCTCGTTTACGCCGTTCAGTCGAAAACATTGCTGCAGTGTATGAGAATGTGACCGAAAATCCAGATACCTGTATTCGTCAACGTGCGCAGGAATTAAACATCTCCTCAACAACGTTACATCGTTTCCAATTTCTATTATGCTGACCAAAAATATCGCGTAGTGCACGAAATGCACTTCTGCTTGAATGTCAATTTCCGTAATAAGCTTCAATAACTTTAACACGTTGTTTGATTGTTAATCCTTCCATGGTTGAAATTGCTAAAAACAAAAGTTGTTAAATGTGAAAGAAAAAGAGAGAATCATAAGCGCTTAATCTTAATTCACATTTAAAATCAGTCCAAGTTAATGCTACACCCTCTATAATCAAATGGAAATTATTTATGTCTCAAGCTAATAGATCTTTGTTTTACGAAGTAGGTAGATGTCTTCCATTTCCAATGTTTAGTACTCTAGCGCAACGTCATTTCTATTAATCCTTTTATCAACTCTTTATGCAATCTGAGTGCTGAACTCAGTGACAGGGTCACCATATAAGGGACAGCGAAGCAGCCATCTTATGACCATGTGTCCGATATATCCCCTACAAAGAGATGATGTCCGATGACTATCCTCTGTCTGACCAGCTGTTTGTTCCATCAAGATGTTCGATACGGGGTCTTCCCAGGTAAAATTTAGGCAACATTCTTTGGTGAATTTTCTCACGGTTCATGATACCGCGACTAAATTACGTGCAGCTTTCGTAGCCATAAACAATTGTGAGAATTGCCACTGTGCTTTTGGTAACCGTAATCTTAATTTTATAATCGCTGTTATTAGCAATTTCTTCCGAAACACTTATTTAATGACTAACACCAAATAGTTTTTCATACGAAGCAACTGAATAAAAAAAACAATATTCCCATAATCTTTGAGTAACATCAACAGTTCAGAATATTAACGATTAAAAAACAAAATTTGGTTATTTCACGAGTAACTTAAGTACCATGTCACTTAGCAATACTTGCCCCATAGTCGAGTCATCGACGAAGAAGACGGTTCCTCTTCTAAGACATTCTGAACAGGTTTTCTAGAAACGTAACAGGATTAAGAACGAGATCTGCCAAGAAGTGAACGAACATTCTTCTAGGGTCAATGGCCATGTAGCACGATCAGTTAGACTTAGATCCATATCCATGTATACGATGATGACAAGGCATTGCTGTCTAAGTCATTCCTTAAATGAAATGATCGCCCAGGATGGAGGATACTCCGGTGATATCAATGGTCATGGATCGAAGCTAAGTTTATCCCTCAAGTTAGAGCAAAACAGTTGTTGTTTGACCTTTCCCAATGCAAACTACACATGAATGACAACCTCTCCAGCTCTCAACACATATACGTGGAGTGAAATTTTCAGTTTATCTGCTAGGCTGAGACAATACAACCATGTTCGGTCATGGCACTGATGAAGATGATGAATATGGTGATGATGCTGAAGCTGGTGCCTGTGATGATCCTTTTTGGTGAATAAATCAGGATTACTTTTTATTTTCCTCCAAACTCATTTCCGTTCCACATTTATTATTTTTAAGATTTTTCAAAAGTATCTATCCAAGTAAGATTCAGCAATATTATTGGCCCTGATCTGTCGTCTCGGCTTCATTCACTTTCCTACCGCGGGAAAGTTGCAGCTGTGTGTCTTTTCTATAAATACTTTTATGGTAATTTTTCGGATTATATTATATGCACAATTCATTATCTCCGGGGGGAGAGGAATAAAAAAGATACAATAAAAAAACTAGGCTCAATGAGTATTTTCATCATATCGGAATATGATGAAAATACTCATTGAGCCTAGTTTTTTTATTGTATCTTTTTTATTCCTCTCCCCCCGGAGATAATGAATTTTGCATATGGGCACGAGTTAAGACTTTCATGGAGACAATGAGGTATTACGGTGGATGTAGTAAGAAAGGTAAGTTAGAATATGTTGTTTTGGTGTAAGGAATATTGGGGTATGTTTGGTTCAGTTTTAGCGGCTAGTTAAGTTTAAAATTAAGAGAGATGAAGACCGTCCTTTTCTTCATTCTCCATTTTTAGCTTTGTGCCACATTTTTAAAATAATTACAAATAAATATCGCCTTTCTCTATGATATCTAGTCATAAGAGAAATAGTAGACTGGCGATGAGATCCCATCGATATACAATTCAGTTGGCTAGATGTAACCTTAAGTTCTCTGTTAACAGTTTCTTTTCTCGCACCTCTCGTTTGTGGAACTCCCATCCGTCTCCAAGTTTTCCAACTATCATTAATCTTTAAGCAGTGAAATGCAATGTCGATCTACTGTCCTCTTGATTAATCATCTATTGTTCTCGCTCCTTAGTAATGTTTCCGTCTTCTAATTCTTCCACACCCATTTACACATTGTGTCTTAGCGGTTTTACTGCTTTGCTTGAGGTGAACTTGATTAAAAATAGGTTTATTCGCTTCTACTATTCGGTTTCTCTCTTTAATACTCTAAAATTCTAGACATGGACTAAAACTGCTATTTTTTCACTCATTTTCTCTGTCCACTTTCTGTACATATTGAAGTGGTGTTTTTTGCCACTGGTATGTCAGCATTAGTAGGAAAATAGTGTTGATGAGATTTGCCTTGGTATTCGAGGAAATGCTAGTATCTTTTAGATATGTTTCTACAAATTCAGGTGTCCCACAGTGATCTATCCTTGGACCTATTTTATTCTTAATTTTCATCACTGACCTTATTCGTGTCTTTAGTTGTCAACTTAGTATTTATACTGAAGACACAACTATTTACTTCTTTCTCGAGAGTAAATCTTACTTGTTCGATAACGTCAAATGACCTAGAATCTGCCGTTAAATTTGGCATGGAATGGCTTTTAATTTTAAACTCTCCGAAATGAAATATTTCCCCTTGTTACTCAACTGAGACATTATTTTCTACCTTCCATAATCCTGATGCTAACCAACAGCAGAGTGACCCGATGAGCCTTCTCATACTAACATATTCTGCTGACATGAAATGAAAAGATTATATTGAATCAATCGTTAGCTCCACTGCTAGGAAAGTTGGTTCACTGTGTCGTGCGAGACAGTTTTTCTCTCCAGAATTTATCTTACATATTTATAAGTTTACAATACACCCATGCCTTGAATATTGCTGTCAATTCTGATCTCGGCTTCAGTCACTTTCCCAGCGCCGTAATGTAGATTCACTGTTACTTTTCTATATATACTTTTATGGTAATTGTGCCGATGGTCTTTCCATTATGGTACTTAGAGTTTATGAATTTAAACACTGTACTAGATTGGCAACAATTGTGGAATTCTCGTATAGAATTCTCTTCCAGTTCCATGCTTATTAGACAACTGCGATCTTCAAAAGTTTAAATTCCATAGTTCTCTCTCGTCTTCTTGATTACTCTTCTATTGTTCATGCTCCTTACCATTTTTGTCCTTTTTACACTCGACAATCCCTTGTTCCATAGTGGTTTTATTACAATGCATGCGGTCAACTGATTAAACAAAAATTACGAAGTAAAATAGTTGTACCTTTACTCTAAGCTATCTATAATTACGTTAGTGTTAGAAACAGAAATAGCTATCGAAATTAACTCTTTCGTAAATAACGTTAGATTTATTTAACTAAATTGAGACACAAAAGTCCGTCCCCTTCAGTGGATTTATTTTTTTCCATAATGCCGTGTGACATATTCGTGCATTATGTTGATGTTTTTAACAAAGAAATAAAGAAACAAACTTTACAAATAAATATAAAAGAAATACTATTGTCGTAGTCATAAGTATTTAACAAAAAGGCATAATGGAAAAAGCGGGGTCGAAGTTCTTTTGAACGTTTACCAGTCAAAGAACGTATAATAGACAGTCTTGTAAAATCTGAGCAAGTTGTGGGATTAGTCAATAATTATATTTATTCCACGAAAAAAAAAACGGAAACAAAATCAAAAAACGCTGACGTGAAGTTGGAGAAAGTCTAAGCAGGAGTGGATTCATGAAATAATAAACGTGGCTGTACGATTATTACAGACTAGAGAGTATCATTAACACCATAAAAATGCAGTATTGATTATAGGTTTCAACCTGTAACGAATTAATTCGCATTAATGATTTAAATATAGCAGTACTTAAAATATTTTTTCATAGACGATACATTAAATAGAATAGACAATAATGAGCAACTCCATTTTGAATATCATACTTCTGAATAACTCCTTTTGACTGAATTTCAGTATCCATGTGACCATTTTTAATAAGGTTATAGCAATATCAACGTGTTCCTCAATAATACGGCCTTTTAAAAACTAAATTTAGATACGCCAAATATCTACTTTCAATGTACTCTCGTAAACAGCCTTAATCGTAGTGTGGTTTCAGAATCATCAAACCGAAAGCCTACATGACGATGTCACTTCTCCGATTGATCAGTCCGTTTTGCGCAGTTAAAATTACGCGATGTTTAATCAAATTTATCATCAACTGACACATTTTTGATCTTTACTCGGCTAAACCAGAGGCTTCTATTTTCTCCGGTGTCATGTTCGACCAACTGGTCTACACTGCAGGCTTCATTGATTAAACAGTATCCAAAATTTGATGTACATTGAGATTAGAATACATATTTTGACGGACATCGAATGGCTTGCCAAAATCTGACATATCTATATCAGCCATGCCGGTAAAAGAATAAAGAGAATTAGTTTCACCGAGCGGACAGTATTAGTAGAGCCAAAGGCCTATTCATATAGAGATATTTCTTGGCTTGTTAGTATGATATTGACAACCTGGTCGAATACGGACATATTTGATTACGGGGCTTATTGTCGACAAGTATAACGTTATGCTTGCCTTATAAAGAGGATATTTCAGATTTTATAAGAATCAGAACACGGGCTAAATGTAAATTTAACCCATACCCCGCCATTTTTTTTTTCATTTTCGGTCGATTTTAATTTTTTTTTTCTTGCAGGGGCCTCTGTTGCAATGCAGCTAAGAAACAGAAGTCCCTGGAAGTACCCGAGCAGTAAAGAACACCTCTACAAGACGTATGAGTTGACAACTGGATTCGTTTCGAGCTAAGAAAGGACATTAAAAGAACAAACATTGATGTATAAACATGTTTTTAAACGTTATGTTAGAAACGTGTTTTTTCGTCTGTGTCTGAAAAATTCACATTCTGTAAAAACGTATATACACATCTACGCCAAAAATGTGTATCGCACACACACACACACATCTTTTACACTGTCGTGTGCGCGATGATATTTGACTAGGTGAATTATTCCTCACATGTGCAACATTGAAAACCTATTTCATATGTACCGCTATTTTCACAATCTGGGCTCAGTTCTCCGGTTTCACATGTTCAAAATTTTGTTGCTCGGTAAAACCATACAGTTTCCAATGAGACTATATTACACTCATTTCCTCCATGCTCCAAACATGAGTAGCGAATTCCACTCAGACAAGTGGTCTTCCGTTGAACACACTACGGCCTTTTTCATATAGACGAGTTCAAGTCAAGAGTTAATCATAATATTTCCTTCTAATCCTCAGGATCTTAATCTCTTGTATCTTTTCATTCATCTAATATACCGCGCCTAGTATTATCATTTTTTGACTGTACCACGCTTCCTTGAAAGAATATCGAACCTCTTATATGGTAAAATGTACCATATATATATATATATATATATATATATATATATATATATATATATATATGCACACAGTAATGTGCAATGTGTAAATTGTCACCATATTATATTTTTAATTTCGCCCATGCGCATTGTTTGCTCAGATAGAAATTTGGGAACAGCATGCAGTAATGCTTGGCATTCGCTCCGGAAGCTCCAATACGAAAACGTACATTTCAGAGTACCTTTGTGTCAAGCTGAGGAAAGTGCTGAGTGCTAGGAGCGAGTGAGATGAGTATAGTGGTGATTGCAAATGTATGACAGGTCGGAAAATAACACTCTGGTTGATTTGTTAAGAGATCATCTCGGGAATTTGGTATTGAGGAACACAGCCTCAACACTGAGGCCTACATCCAATGTCTTACAGAAGTAGTGCTGTCTTGGTCAAGAGGGTGGCTGCTAGAAGAATTATGTTTGGCTACAGCAATATGTACCATGCAAAACAAGCAGAAAATCCAAGTTATGTCTATCAGAAAATTTCTACGACCACACCGTGCCTTAAATCAGGACACTTAACTCCCGTGACTGAAATCCCTATGATTGTTATACGTGGGGCGCAGTTGATCGCGAGACCCACAAAATTCCTTTTAACGCCAAAGACGAAATGAAAGCAAGGATTATGGCAGCATTCATCAACTGAAACAATGAGAACATTCAAAAGAGATGTAGCTGATTTTGAAGTCTTCTGGAGGCCGTGGTCGAAGACAATGGCGATTTTATTGAATAAATATACTCTTTAATATTAGGACCATAAAAGTTCTTGTTGATTTTTCATGAAAAGTAATGTTTTATTTACAAAAATTGTTAAGAAACATGTCACTGAAAGTATCGTCTCTCGTTAGCCACTACTTATTCCCATCGTTCTGAGAGCATTTCCGCGTCTTTGGAGGCTAACCATGAGTCAACACAATTTTTTACCAATTTCATAAGAATGAAACAGCTACTCATCCAGGCCAGGTGTCATCGATCGGAACAACTGATTATCGGACGGGGCAATGTCTAGTGAATACGGCGGGTGGTGTAGGACTTCCCATATAAGCTTTTTCCATGTAGGTTACGTACCCGTTTTGCAATATGTGTCCTAGCGTTGTCATGTTGCAAAATTACATCCTTTGCTCGTATAACGGCAGCTTTTTTCTTCAATACTCGGTTCAAACGCATCAATTGTAGTCGAAAGCAATCACTCGTAATGGTTTCGGTCGGTTTGAACAGCTCACTCCACCAAATGCAGAGCAGAAGTTTCGAACCATAGATATTCGATTTTGCCGCCGATGTTGATCCATGGTCGGGCTTACTCCACTATCTTCTACGCTTAGGGTTATCGCAGTGCATCCACTTTTCATCGCCGGTCAGTATACGATGCAAAAAATCTTTCCTTATCTGAGGTCGAAGCAGCTGTTCATACGTGACAAGAGGCCGTTCGATGTCAAGTATTACGGCATCCAATCTCCTTGCATTTGAATCATTCCTAAAGCTTTCAAACGTTTCGAAAATGTTGTATGATCAACTCCTAATGATTCTACAAGTTTCTGAGTAATGTCGCTAATTTTTTGTCTTCAAACATTTTCGATGCGCCAGTTCGTTCTTTAACTTCAACATCAAAATCATTGTTTTTGACGCGTCTAAACCAATCTCTGCATGCTGTTTCCAACGGAGCATGTTAGCCGTAAATCTCAACAAGAATACAGTATGCTTCAGATGCCGATTTCGTTAAAAGTAGTGCAGTAAAGTTGCCTGAAAATTAACTTTATTTGACAAGAAACCCAAGATGTTTAACGCTATGAAATACAAAGTTATTTACACTTCAGCGAAAGGATATACAGTAAATTTCAAGCATGCTTATAATAATTCCCTATAGATGATTTTCCATTTGAAAGTACACGCCCGCAGTTTTGGGAAAGCCAACTGTTGTAAAACAGCAAGAAATTATTCAAGGTCCTAATATATATATATATATATATATATATATATATATATATATATATATTGTGTATTTTAGGCAGCATCTTTCATTCACTATTATTTAATGAAACGTGTGTAAATATATGTGTGTGTGTGTTTATGCGTGTGTGTGTGTGTGTGTGTGTGTGTGTGTGTGTGTGTGTGCATATATTCCCTTGTCTTCGGAATATTATATTCAATGTTTATGAATTTGATTGTACACATTAAGCTATTAACATCTCTTGACGAGTATATGAGATCTTCCGCGATATCAGAGCAGTGGGTAGAGAAGTTAATTTTCAAATTTATTTATTCCTATGACGGATTTCTGTTTTCATTCCTAGAACTGTAACTGAAAATATTACTTCCTTTAAGAAACCGTTTTTGCCTTACCAATATACTTATTGTAATACACATGCATATACACACATACTCCCACCCTTATATATATATATATATATATATATATATATATATATATATATAAATCTGAAATTTTTAGCTTCAGAGTTATCAATATATAAACGTTACTGTTATTGTCACCTATCACTTATATGTGGAAAGATTTAAACAGTTATAATGAACGTTGTTTGGATCTTCACAATTGTAACTGTAATGTCTAGATCCTTGTACCACGGTTATAGTCCAAGGTAGAACCAATAAAGAAGAACTCGAACACGGATATGGAATAACACAGATCTATTACAAACAGGAATATATACAGAGAAGTAGAAGTGTTAGTATGAACAATCAGGTTTAGTAGAGAGAGCAATGTAGTCTCGACCAGTATCATTATTCCAATGTCTTGCAGTAATTGTCTGAATGCGACTCTGTTTCGGACTGCCTCTGACTCGACTCTTGACTCCACTTGAACTACTGACAATATTCAGTCACCCTCCCCCCACGAGGGTGTAATGTGGCACAAGGCCTTTTTAACGTGGGCATTCCCGAGCCATTAGGCTCGGCCAGAAAATAGCCCATTTGAACCCGTATAAACGGGTTCAGGGCCGGTTTAACCTCCCCAAAGGAGACTCCGCCCTTCGGCGTAGCCTCCTTCGGGTTCCTCCCGCCCGTAGGAAGAGAGTTTAACCGAACAGTCGGTTCAGAGTTGAACGACTGACAATATTCAGTCTCCCCCCACTGGGGCAACATGTGACACAAGGTCGGTTATTTATTGTGGGTTTACACAAGCCCGTGGGCTCGGCCCAAAAATATGCCCATTGAACCCGTATAAACGGGTTCAGGGCCAGGGAACACCGCCCTTCGGCGGAGCCTCCTTCGGGTTCCTCACCGTCCGTAGACAGAGAGTTGAACCGAACACTCGCTCAAGAGTTGAGCGAGTGACAATATTTAGTCACCCCCCACGAGGGTGTCATGTGGCACAAGGCCTTTTTTAACGTGGGCATTTCCGAGCCATTAGGCCCGGCAAAAAAATAGCCCATTCCCCGTATAAACGGGTTCAGGGCCGTTAACCTCCCCGAAGGAGACTCCGCCCTTCGGCGTAGCCTCCTTCGGGTTCCTCTCCGTCCGTAGACAGAGAGGTGAACCGAACACTCGCTCAAGAGTTGAGTGAGTGACAATATTCAGTCACCCCCCCACGAGGGTGTCATGCGGCACAAGGCCTTTTTAACGTGGGCATTCCCGAGCCATTAGGCCCGGCCAAAAAATAGCCCATTTGAACCCGCATAAACGGGTTCTGGGCCGGTTTAACCTCCCCGAAGGAGACTCCGCCCTTCGGCGTAGCCTCCTTCGGGTTCCTCTCGCCCGTAGGAAGAGAGTTGAACCAAACAGTCGGTTCAGAGTTGAACGACTGACAATATTCAGTCTCCCCCCACTGGGGCAACATGAGACACAAGGTCGGTTATTTATTGTGGGTTTACACAAGCCCGTGGGCTCGGCCCAAAAATATGCCCATTGAACCCGTATAAACGGGTTCAGGGCCGGTTTTACCTCCCCGAAGGAGACACCGCCCTTCGGCGGAGCCTCCTTCGGGTTCCTCACCGTCCGTAGACAGAGTTTGAACCGAACACTCGCTCAAGAGTTGAGCGAGTGACAATATTTATCACCCCCACGAGGGTGTCATGTGGCACAAGGCCTTTTTAACGTGGGCATTTCCGAGCCATTAGGCCCGGCCAAAAAATAGCCCATTCGAACCCGTATAAACGGGTTCAGGGCCGGTTTAACCTCCCCGAAGGAGACTCCGCCCTTCGGCGTAGCCTCCTTCGGGTTCCTCTCCGTCCGTAGACAGAGAGGTGAACCGAACACTCGCTCAAGAGTTGAGTGAGTGACTCCTTGCCTACTTCTGAGGCGCAGTATTTATTAAGTATGGAATAGTCTTTTATTATTACTATGGGTAAGATCCCATAACAGTAACAAAAAGCAATTTTCATGGGATATCCTGCATTATGTCTTAACATAAAATAAATTTTATGCGTTTCAAGTGTTGAAAGGAGTTGAAACGCAACCTTTCATTTTAAAGTGAAATGCTTAATGTCCTCTGAGCTTATTTTTCATCGTTTACCACTGAAATGTGAAGTAATTTGCTAACGCACTGGGAAGGGTTTTTTGCATGTATCTCTTAAAAGAGTAAATTGAAGATTTTATCTCGCGTATTTATCTAACATATCAAAGGTGACGTTATAAAATATATGATCCTTTCAATCAAATGAAAAGTTTTGTTATTGGGTCAGAAGGCAAAGCAAAAATGTCAAAACGCTAACCTCCATAAGAAAAATATAGAATGAAATAGCTTACAGAATTAATGAAAATCAGTATTCTAATCTTAATTATCCCCACCTATCTTCGACTGGCTGAAAAGAAATTTATAACAAACTATTTGATGGTAGTCACTAACCTTCTTATGGGTCTTGCTCTGTTTATTAAACACCGTCAAGTGATTGGCGGATTTTCTCATCACCTAACTCCAAATAAAGCGAAAAGGTCACTAAGACGAAAAGGATTACTGAATGTGAAAGAAATTGTCCAAAAGATAAGGAAGTAGAAGGAGAGAGTATGAAAAACAATGAATCAAAGAAACAGAGAAGGTTAGTTAAATTGCTTTCAACGTTCCGAAGCGCGTAGTCGACTGGGGTGGAAGAAGTTGGACACAAGCAAGAAGTGTAAGAATTGTAACTATTAGCATGTTTGGTTTGGTTTACTTTCCTTTTCGGCATTTCAATCTTAATGGGTTATTTAATAAGATATTTAGGATAGGTTGGTATGATTAGAATATATATTCTTTGTAAGAAATCAGTTTTTACTTCAGGTTTCATAGACGTAGTTTTGTAAACAAAGATTTCCTCGATAGTCAAATGTATTGCTGGTACACTATTTACATTATTCGGACTATTGTCCTCATCTTTGTCGCCATATTTATTACAATGTTTCTTGTCGCCATATTTATTACAGCATTTTGGATCCTTCTCCGGTCTTCTCCATTGGTAATTCTGTTGAAGAAATCCTCGAGCCACTGGGAGATATGAGCTTGTAGTTTCTGTTTTATCCAACGATTGTACTGGATTCTCTCTCGGACAAGGCGTGTCTCGCTTTTTCTGCGACCAGACAGGCGCTCCTTGAATTGACGGGAAGTTTTGGTGCCAAGCCTGAAGGGATGAGGTGTAGATCTCTGCATCAATAGTTCGAATTCTTGCCAGTTTCTGATGGGATTTTTCAATTTGATCAGTCTATCCCGGTGAGATAAATAAAGGGTTCAGTTCGACATTCCAACCACCTGAAGAAGGTTGGAGAGTACAACGGCCGAAACGTTGTAAGAATATGACGACGGAAATGAGGACAATAGTCCGAATAATGTAAATAGTGTACATAATACCTCATCTCAGAAATATTGACAGTTATTGCTGATAATATTATTTTTCACAAATGTATTGATTGGAATATTTTATTTTCAAAAATGTATTACTGGTAATTTTTTTTCCAAAAATCTATTGCTGTCAATAATTTGTTTAAAAAAAGTTTTTCTGAAATATTTACTAGAAACCCCCATTTTTACACTTTCAAAGTGTTTTGGCCCAGTTTGGGGTTTAAATCTTTGCCAATAGTTGGGAACCTAGCAGGTATTACCACATCGGCTTAGGGTGGACCTGAGAACGACGCCCCCAAAAACCTCCTAATCAGAGGCCATGCTACCGAATGTAGTAGTATATTGTCCCACCCGGGTATTACTATTAGAGGGGGCTTACGTTTTCATGTTTCAAATTCAACATTAAAATGATAAGAACTAGTTTCCAATGTAGTACTGCGATTAAATTCGGGAAGTTGAGATGGAAAAGATTCAGATATTTAAGGAAACATTTCTTTTTGAAAACTCACGCTTAACCATATTTTAAAAGATACCATTCTGCATTTAAAATATGCTGATCTCTTGAACAACAATCAATTCTCAACAAAGCTGAAGAAAACGAATGATTGGCCGGGTTTCAAAGCCATCGGTGTGGAGGTAAACGGTTTTCTGCTCTCGAACTTAACCCGACGGAGATCTGATACCTTCGGAATCGGAAGTTTACATTCTGTTTCATCTTATAAAATAAATAAAACAGTGCGCAAATATCACCGAATGGACAACTTTGAAATCGAATTCTTAGAATATAGAGCAGACATTTGATAGTAATTTAATCTTTATGTGTTTTTATTCATTACAATGAATGTTTTCAGTATTTTGTAATTGCTGTCATTACAATGGATTGTTACAATTTATTGTAATTTTTAATGAAAACTTGCTCACAATTAGGAAGTTGAGAAATATTTGTAAAATTCTTACCACATCCACTTCGTAAAAGGTTCAGGTACTCTTCTCTAATTCGTACATATTTTCTCACACACACACACACACACACACACACATATATATATATATATATATATATATATATATATATATATATATATATGTATGTATCAAAATCTCTCAGCCTCTATTATAAAAACAACTTGAAAGAGGTCGTTTAAGTAAGATAGGGGACTGACCAAAATTAACAATAAAAAATGAAAACTACAGACAAACTTCCCTTTTTTTAGTGACAGTCATTCACTCCCGTAGATGACTGCTACTAACAAGCAGGGATGTTTCTCTTCTGATGATGTCCATAATGCTTATGTCCTTTCTTGAAGCTAATATTTTCAAGTTCTTGACAGTCTTATATCGTTTTTTCTTAAACTTGACGCTGAAAGAGTTGTCCATCGACTGAAAAGTTATTTTTTTTTGTTTTTTCCTCTAATGTTGGATTAATCTGGTGGCCAGGAAATCAATGGAAGTTTAATCCGTGATAGAATCATGTCGCCAGGATGAAGCAAAATGCTAAAAATTTCATCAATTCCTTCCTAAAAAAGCTTCTTTTTTCCTGAAAATACTCGAAAAGGTACGATTCTTGAAGAACAGAAAGTCTAAATTAAAGTCGCAATTTTAAAAACAGGTTGGGTTTCCTGAATGGATTGGTGGGAAATCAATTAACATCACTGATAGTTCATTAATTTACTAGTGCTTGTACACGTGTACACACAAACACAAAAATACACACACACACACAAACACACACACACACACACACACACACACACACACACACACACACACACACATATATATATATATATATATATATATATATATATATATTGTGTATCAATAATTATATAGGAAGTTATTTGTCTTGGGATTTTAGTCTCCGCTTCTCACCCAATCTCTGTAGATGATTACTGTGAAGGTTATGGCTAGACAATACATCTGTTTGAATAGATATCGCTGTTTTTTAAACAGTATAATTGGTTCCGACCAGCTTGCATTTTTCGAGGTTCAGTTAGACCATTGAGTCACGAAATTTTTCACAGTAATGCATGTCTAAACTAACTTTATTTGAAGAAAGTTCATTTCTCGTTGAAGATTAATTTTGACATGTTTAAGTGATTGAGCGGCGTCATAGGGAAAAACCATTCCCAGAAAAATAAGCTATATATACACACACACACACACACACACACACATATATATATATATATATATATATATATATATATATATATATAGATAGATATAGATATAGATATCGATATATATTGATATATCCGGGTCCGAATTTCACTATGGTTGATTCGTTCAAGAACGAGATTTTCTGATGTAATAGTTCTGAAGTGGGGACGATCCCAGCGGGCCGCACCTTTGGAAAGTACCTAAATATATACCACGGGGTGACCCAGTGCTTGTGAGTGAAACTTGGTATATGGAACCAGTGGGAGCCGTCGATTGCTGTGCTAACACGAAGGCACAAGTAAGGTTGGGTTAGTGTGTGCTGGCTTCGTTCAGATTTTTGATGACGCTCTCTCCCAGAAACTGTAACTAAGGTCTACTCAGCATAGTTGCAGTATAAAACACGGGTTGGCTCCACGGGCTTGAACAAACACAAATGTGACTGAGCGAGCGTCTCTAGTAGGAATTGGATAGCCACAATAATAGGCGGGTATCCGCGATTACGCATGTACAGCTAATATATATATATATATCAGATATTTTTGTGTTTATACATTCTATTTATAGATATAAATATTTAAGTAAAAGCTCTGTTTATAATGAACAGTACTAAACAACTACTACCGGCCCGAATACCGGAGAAATTTTCACAGAAATTATTCGTTCTCAGAGAGGATTCGGACCTGTATCCTATACGGAACCGCCATTTAGCTTGACGTGCCTCAACCGATTTGGCTACAGAGGAGCGTTCGCTTAGCGAGGTCGAATTTACTGTATTTGAACTTCAATCTTATTTGAATCTGTCACGTACATTCATATCTGCTCATGGTATATCAAATGTAAACAAATGATGTCACACATTATGAAATGGCGAAAGTCCGACTATTATTTTAAGACATTTTTATGTTTGTATTTTACTTAAATATTTGTTTCTATAAAAAGAATGTATAAGCATAAAAAATCTCTGAAAATAATTTTCGGACTTTGTCTATTCCATAACACACACACACACACACACACACACACACATATATATATATATATATATATATATATATATATATATATATATATATATCGCCATAGTTTTTGATCTCAGATTAGCCGTAGGGTACTCGTAGATAATGAAGCTCTCAATAAATATTAATCAAAGAAAATGAGCTTCAACCGTTTTTAAAATTATATTTTTCAATGAAAATTTCATAAAGGTTTCAATGACAAAAACGTGTTTTTCGTTGTCTTATCTAATCCTTTATACGAAAGGCCCGAAAGTGCAACGCAAATTAGAACAGTATGGTCTATTATATAGGAATAATGTGTCACTGCCGAACACTTGAGTTTGAACATAGATCGCCAGTGAGAAAACATAGGAAATCCCATTATCGAAATTTGTAGACCACATGACCATAGAGGAAATGAATATATGGGAGGTAGTGTGTGTCTCATGGATCACATTCCTATTCTATCCTCTATTACTATTTGGATCGATATTTCTAAACTATCCTCTACGGACTGCTATTCTCTACTCTATTCACTATACTATTTATCTATTCAGATCACTATACGTTGATTACTATTCGAACGAGTATTATCGAGCAAATACTATTAGTGTGAGATTATTCGAAGGCGTCTGGCACCAGTAATTTTCAACGGCATACTATAATTGTATCTGCGATTACAATGTCTCTAACACAACGAGCATTACGAAAGCGACGTCGTTATTCTTTGACATCATAAAAGTGGCAACGATTTTTCGTTGATATCACAGAAATTAATGAGATTGCTTTAAAGTAGGAGGTAGGTGGAAGTAATAATTGCATATCATGAAATTTGTAGGATAGATATCGATTGACTCGATTCGAAGAGGCCAAGATTATAGTGATAAAGGAAGCAACCTCTCAGGAGTCTGTTCCGCATATTGATTCTTTTATTATTTCCAGGTACTGTCTTGTTCATAATATAAATACAGTGCCAATTATATCCCTGACATTTAAAATAGTTATTTTGTACTTTTTTTAATTACATATGTCAAGTTATAAACGGTGATTATATCATTACTAAATAATGTTACAATTTGTTAAAAAGGAAAAAAAAAATTAGTATTAAGGTGTTACGCAAACTCAGTTTCAAACATGACACTTGGAAATAAAAACAAAGTGCATATAAATATGTAAAAAACTAATAAATCGATTCAACTTTATTTATTTTAGGAACGGGATATCAGAAATAATATACGTCTGTATTTTTTTTTCGAGTCTGAAAATATCGACTAGAGGAAGCTGTAATGAAATCCAATCTATAAAAATCTTTAACCCCCCCTCCAAAATGTCTCTATTTCTGACAAGTGGAACAGTTAATTTAGTTAGTGCCAATGTTCCTCACTTGGGTTTCATGTTCAGTACATTGAAGAGGTTCTGAAAATCGTACAGCCGTTGAGTATTGAGATAAATTTTCACATTACGCTGAATTCTCAATAGAGTTAATTCTCCATCAAATGATCATATAACCAGAATTTAGTTCCTTACATAGATAGAAATGAACAAATTTGGTAGAGCGATTGTTTCGCGCTAGTCTTTCAATCGAGAATAATCTGTCTATTGAGAATCGATATGCAAAATCGTAGATTTCTTATATAGATCCAAATCCAAACCATTGTCAGCGATACGTAACTGTTTCATCGAGCCGACCTATTTATTGATAATAGAAGGCGTTTATATTGACAGGTAAGCTTTTCTTATTTCCTTAATAAACGTCCCAAAGTTCATGATTTGTGATGTGGCATTTCGGATATACCAAGGAAGAGAGAAAGTGAAATAAAATAAAACAATATATGGAGTTGGATTTATGCTCGAAAAGTACGATCCGTCTGTTAGATAAATTTTATTAGGTTTCTGTTCCGTGTTATTAATTGTTCTGTTTTTAACTATTTTTAATCTATTTTTCCTTAATTAATCGATGCATTCATCTTCGATGTGTATAAGCTTACATATAGTATTACAGCCATCAACTTCAAGAATACAGAATGCTTGATTATCAATGGGACGAAAAAAGAATATAATCAAGAGGAACATTCGATAATTCAAACAACGGATTGAAGATATCAACATCAAATATGTACGCATATATGTTTATAATGTGGGATATACAGTGTGAATACATACAAAGTGGAAGAAGGAGACACTAATATGTATTAAATTTAGATATCGGCCTGCTGTTACAAGTCCAGTATATCGGAATTGTATTTCCTTAAATATCGGACAATCTTTCCAAGGCGAGAGCAGCCACTATTTCTAAGTTGATATCGTCGGTTTTTGTGCTCTCTCTAGAGTTTAAAATTATGCTTCTTACAAATAAATTAGTGCTATTCAATTAAAAAAAATCTCTCACACACAAACACACACAAATTATCAATCTATTTATCAAGAACATAAATTGACCAATTCTATATACGTACTACTTCCAACCATACAACGCAGTTTGTAAACTATATGGAATCCATAATCATATAAAATCTCAGCATAATTCTTAATTTGGGAAGTGCCGATCTCCTTAAACCGAACATCAGTTAATCTCCTAAGGATGTATATACAAAACCTGCTTCATATATAACATACAAAATGAGTAGTGGTACTGAAGGGAAAGCAAAGAAAGGACAGTCACCATGGCTTGTTGATTCGAATGATTATAATCTATCTATCTATCTATCTATCTATCTATCTGAAATTGGAAATGTATGAGAGGGGCATTTACTTATGCGCCTCGCCCTGATCATCAGTTTAGTTGAGGTTTGCTACGCAGCTGCTTGCCTGTCCAGTTCTCTCCAAACTTGTGGATTGAAAGCCGGTGAGATATTTATTCATGAGTCGCGTGTCCTGGACGAGTAGACCTGTTGGAGCCTATCCCTCTAAAAGTCAGCCCAAAGCTTATATCCCACAAATTAAAGGCTAGCATTTGTCACGAATTCATGGCTATTGAATACACCAGCAGGAAACCCTCCGCCAAAGGTTATCCACTCTTTGTTATTGTCTATTCTTGCTAGGTTTATAGCGATCTTTTCCTCTTGCAAAAAATAAATAAATAAATAAATAAACAAATAAAAAAAAAAATAAAAAAACGAGGTGGTCTAAACTGGCTTAATCACCGTTGACTTGAGGTAGTTACTGAGTTATTTGTTACTAGGTAAGTATTTTGTCGATATATAAGGCACGCGCTGATTATATAGAAAAAAAATTAATTACGTTTCATGTTTTAAAATAGACAGAAACACACAAAATTTGAGTTTTATACAACAGGTGGCAATGGCAATCGCGATCACACAAGGCAAAACTGGTTTATCCGATACTAAATCAGAGAAATAGTATATATTATTTTGTAATTTTAACCACTTTAGTAAATATTATTTATTTTTTGTTACTAATCACAAATCGAACACATCGACTACTCATATATTTTCTATACTTTCTTTTTAGTATTATCTAACTGTACAGAATTTTGTATTTTTTCAGACATGTCAAGCAGTCAGATGAAAACCACTCTCTGTAAGTGAAGTTTGATGAATCGAAAAGAAGAAAAGTGAGCCATAGACTGATCATCTGGTACAAGAGTCTCACGAAAATTTCTGAGGTGCTTCACTGTAGTCATGAACGATCTTGATTAAATGTCAAGATTATTGACCGCTGACCCTCCTCGTCCATCCGCCCGCTTCTTGCGAGGCGAACAGGAAGTTTGAGGCTGTGTTTAGTGGAAGCAATTACAACGTGAAATAGGACTGTCAGTTGATGTTCGGGTGATTTTTCAAAGACTGGAATATATAACTAGCCACGACATATTCAAATGAGAGGAAGTTGGCAACTGATTTCAGATTTAAATAGCCGAAAATTCCTACAAATAGAAATGAATTCAATATTTGGGAAAATCATTAACGTTTCTTTCATCAGACCGTTGTTAATAAGATTGGCTTGCTTTTGATATGAGGTCACAGATTTAGTGTCCTTTCTGATGATTACTTACTAAAAGCTCAGCAGGTCAAGCTGCAAGCCTTGGCACACAAAGAGGTGTATATTATAGATTAAGCTTGGTTTAGTTTTGACACAAGGCCCCAACTAAGAGTACTTAATGGAAATCGAATTATACACGCAACACTAATGACCTGCTGAAGAGGTTCTTTCAACATTGCACAACTCTGATCGGTATCATTCAGTGTGAACTTGTTTCAAGTGTGTATGACAAGATTTTCGATGTTCTTTAAGAGACATTCTTTTCAAAATTATATATTTTTTTATTATTTTAAAAATAAGCGATAGCCTTTCATCCTTTAGTTGAATTTAATATTAAATTTATATATATATATATATATATATATGTGTGTGTGTGTGTGTGCGTGTGTGTATATATATATATATATATATATATATATATATATATATATATATATATCAGAACAAACTTGACTAAGGGAGGCTTTATAAGTTATATTTTTAATCGAGTTCTCCACATGCAAGGGAGTAAAACCACTGAGATACAAGGGGTTAATGGGTGTGGAAGAGGTAGAAAATGGGCAAATACTAGGGAGTGAAAACAGATAACTTAATCAGGAGTACAATAGATAACGATTGACAAAGCATTTAAATTTTTGCACATTGATGTTGGCTGTAAAGCATAGAACCGAAAGAGAATTGCATAAGCGATAACATCACGAAATATAGAATTTACGGTTACATCTAGCCAGTTCAACTGTATATTGGTGCGACCTCGTCACCAGTCTAGTACTGAGTTGAAATTCAAAGAGATAAGACATCATAGCGATGAGCTTATTTGAACAATTGCTATGAACGTTTCTATAGAAAAGGCAAAGGGAGGCAACCATACGGTAGTGAGAAAGCGACTGAAGTCGAGACATTACCTAGGTGCCAATAATAGTGCTGTTTCGTTTTTTTTGATTTCAACAAAGATCTTCAGATAAAAAAGCAGGAAGACCGGAACATATGTGGCAGCAAGGATGAATGGTAGACTTTTAGATATGTAAGTTAGATTCTGGAGAAAAAATATCATATAGCACTAGAGTCAAGAAACCTTTCTAGAAAAACACCCGGAAATGGATTCAATACCGTCATTCCTGTTCATGTCAGCTGAGAAGTTAAACGAAGAAGGCGCAGCGAGTCGCTATTTTGGGAGGTCAGCATTATTCATGCTGATGGAAGGCAGAGAAGGTTCTCTCAGGTGATCAATAGGGAAGAGCTTAGATTTGGAGACGTTAAAATTAACAAGCCATCCCTTGCCCAAATTAACAACAGGCAGATCATTTTGATACCAGATACGATTTTAATCATATCGATATTATCAGATTTACTATCGATACAGGAGTGTGGATATTAACTTGAAAGCTGACGCCATAAAGACAATCATTAATGAAAACCAAAAACAATGTATGACCATGGATGGGGCCGTTGGGGAACACTTACATTCGGAGGAATGGAAGTAGAGTGTGGCCGTTCAGCATTATTTTCATTTAGATATCTCCACGAGATCGCTAAAAATCAGTATATCGTGATGAAAACGTTCTCAAAAGGTAATAAAAACGTAGGTTTATTTTCAAAATCCTTATGTTATTATTAAAAAGAAGGATCAGATTAGTTTTTGATTATTTTATTAAATTATTTAGAACTTTCGAAATTTTATGGAAAAAACCCTGTTTTTTTTTTGTCGGTGGCTGTAATAACGTTTAGCTTAGCAAATTTTCGTCTCATTTTTCGGTGACAGGCGCATAAATTTAGAAATACTTGCCAAAATGAAAAACTTGTGAGATTTAATGAACGTTTCAGGACTTATTCACAAATGAATTAAATTATATTGGATTTTTTTTTTTTATTACAAAATCTTGGTAATTTTTTGTTTATGTATGCTTCATCTCCTTACTTAATTTTATGAAAACTTCAGTAATTCATCGAGGTAATTTTTAGTGACTATATTAGTTAAAAGCAGAATTTTTTTAAGTATTTAAATCACCAATTTATTTTGCAAAATCAGACTCCGTCTCACCGAAAATCTGTTCTGAATCGAAAAATAAAAGAAACAATAAAAAGTAAGATATTATTTAATTAGAGAAGATTTTAATTGTTTTATGATATTATTTAATTAGAAGAAAAATTTTGAAAATTTTTACCAGATTTTTCTCATGTTTTAATAATATATTGAATAAAATAAAGTTTGTAATTGTCTGAAATATAAAAGATCATTCGATGAAAATGAATTTTTATAATCATATTTTTAAAAGTTCTCATGTTTTTTTCGATTTTTTTTATATATTTATATCTATGCAGAATTCCAGAAATATGGATGCACAAACCGATAAATCTATCAATAATGGTCACGTGTTTAAGAATTGTCCCCACTTCCAAGAAAAAAAAAAGAACTTATGAAAATTGCCGTATGCTACACCATAGATAATTATGATCATGGTCAGCGGTCAATCCGCCGTCAATAAATCGATTAACACATCAGAAAAACAAGACTTCGTAGTTAGGAAATGCTTATATATAAGATTTTATGTTATAAGTGATTAATATTTGTTTCAAATCAGATTGAAATATGCTAAGTTTTTGCATATAACATTTCAGAAATATATATTTTATTCTTGCAAGATTTTAAACCAGAAAAATAAAATTTGTTTACAAATGTCTAAAAAATGGTGTTCGATTCTACTGAAAAAAATGCAACGCTATTCCTATTAACATAATTTATATGGGAAATAAACCAACATAATTTGCATACCGGATATAGTAAATTTAATCCTCAAGCTTTCATTTAGATCTAAATTGAAAGCTTCACAAAAGCTTTTTTCGTTTTAAAATTTTAATTTTAGACCTTACATATAATGAATCCCTGGAAGTACCTACTTTTATTCCATGTTTTGATTGTAAGGATTGAATCAGTTCAAAAAATTGTTTAGAGACACCGTAACTTACAGCTGCTTCATATAACTTTTACTCAAGATTACTCAGTGCAACAAAAACTTGATTATACCCATATGACAAACCAATGAAGAAAATTAGTGCAACTAGTACCATGCAACCGAGCACAACCTAACGTATGGGTGAGTAATCCGTGACTAAAACGATTCACTTACCAGAACTTTCTGGTGAGCAGAACAGCTTGACACACAGCCGTATTAAAATCAATTTATGTAAAAGAGTGTATGAAATTTATTGATGGATCTACATGCATCAAGCACAATGAGAGTAACCATGACACCAAAGCTATGGATTCAGGCAGTGCAGTGATGACACGGAAATGTTGGGCGGAAGGTTTCTTTGATGACAATGACCAATGCTGAATGTTCCACTGATGGAATTATTGGGCACTTATCCGCGGCCAAGCGAGCTTTCAAATAAGAGGATATCGGGTTTATTTTGACCCGTAGAGGGAAGAGCTCCGCCAGGTCTACTTCCACAGGACAAGGCAGGAATGCCTATCTCTCCGAGTTATGAGGAGAATCTTGTTAGATTCACATTTTCAGAGATGTTCTGAAATCCTATAATGCCATGGAACTGATGTTGACGATAATGATGCGTTGGCATATATATATATATATATATATATATATATATATATATATATATATATATATATATATATATATATATTAGTAGAAATCTTATAAGAAACTATACTCGGTCGAAAAACCTTCGGTGTATTGATTTGCAAATAAACAAGCCAATACCAAAGGGAAAAAAGGTATAAAAAGAAAAAGAACCAAAAACATGTACGTTAACCGAAAACAATCTTCATGGAAGGCCGGCCTTCCCAGACGATCCGCTTAGGTGAAACCTTAACATCTTTGTCTGGCTCTCTAGGTTTAACTATATATATATATATATATATATATATATATATATATATATATATATACTAAAATTTATTTCGTGTGGTACAAATATGTCGATAAATTAAAATATCGAAATTATTGACATTGCTTAATACAAATATTAATTACCATTTTGCGTTTGCAAGATTTTAGTACGTCAATATATGTAAAGCAATCTTTTAAATTAAGTCAAAATATCCATAGACTACAGTTGTATGCGCAAATTAAAATGTTATTTTAGGAACATCTTCACTTACAAGGCATAAAATAAACTGATATTCCATGAATAGAATAAAAACTATAAGATCAAGGTATATCCATTTATTAAATTTAAATATTATTAAAACTGTTATTGGAGAACTACGCTGCAGATAATTGTTGAAAATACACGAGTGTTCTTGAATCGTATGATCCGCAAAATGCTTCTGATGAATAATGATATCATGAGAGTATATCCTCGGGTTCATCTCCTCGATTCCCAGCACAGCCACATGAAACAGTATGGCTTCCAGACTGAATGTACCACACAACAGCCTCTTTCATTGTTTGTGCTCGCACCTCAACTGAGAAACACTTTGACGAACCCCGCTCGATACTACCAACTACACAATGAGCAATTGACCACGGTGATAATTACTATAGAAAAAACATTTAATGACATAAGATATCAGTTTATTTTAAACCGTTTAAGTTAAACCGAACTTAGACATATTATTTTACACCGCTTATGTGACGTCATACCTTTATTTTGAATTTAGATTCTATTTGTATATTTTAAGAAATGCCTGGTGATAAAAAAATATGTATGTCTTGTTGGATGGCGAGAAATATTTTACCAATCAAAAATTGCATCATTTCTAGCAGCTTCTGTGCGATGTTTTTTGCGATTCTTCAGGTGTGTGTTGATTCTTGTATATTACAGAACACGACTGCTAAAACACTGTGATAACAACAAAATGGGAACAAATAACTCAATGAAAATACATGTAAATAAGTGTTAAATAAATTTGTGTCACTTTCTCCCAGTAGCATCGTTATTTTCTTTTTTTAATTACTAAATCGATCCTCAAATGATATAATAATTGTCAATATACATTTTTTATATATATTTCCTGCCCCATCCGTACTGAGAATGGGGGGAAATCAACTTAAGTTAGTAAACTTAAGCGTGATTATTTTTGTTAATCGTCGTAATACATTAATGGATTAATTTGTGTTTTAGGACTTATAAACACTTTGCATGTTCTTTACAGTGGTAAAATATTTTAGATTGTTAGAGTTTTTGGAGATAATAATGAGTTAACAAAAAAAGTTCTGTTAATTAGCTTATAGCTGGGAGGAAGAGGTGGATTCATAGCTTTCCCAAACTTTTTTGCTCGTAAGTGAATATAAAGACAAAAACGGAATTGGAACTCGATTCTCCGATTTACAATTCCGAGTTTTTATCTATTACACTACCCACGCATCCAAGCTTAAAGCACTCGATATTTCAAGTGATACTGGCCAGCATCGGCGTTGCTCAACTTTGGTGATCGTACAGGAAGTGGTGTTTCAACTTGATATAGCCCTAATCCCTATAAAAATAAATTATTTTTTTACACTTAGACAAAAATTAGTCCCAGAACAAAATGAGCCATTTGATTAATCGCCTAGGTTTCTTAGATTGCAGTCATATTTTTTCAAGCCTTTCATGTGAGGCACACAGATGTCCTTTTCTATTAGCAGATCGTCTGGCCAACTTGGTCTTGAAATAGTCTTTGTCGTTCTGTTAATAATATATTTCTTCCTAGATAAATTTCAATTTCACTGTTATCATAAACACTTACCGTTTTTAACATGGAAATATAGTGAGCAAAAAGAGATTTATATAATACAAGTAGGAATCAATGAATCATATATATCATTGAACGACTGAAATGCAAAGGGAACGCAATGCATTATTTCAAGAGTTTTGTTTCATTCCTTGTGTTCTGACAAGCTGTATCTCTTAGTCCAATTAACTTTCCCCATTATCTTTACAACTGGGTCTCGATATGTTACTTATATTAATGTTATTGTTATATAAAAGCGTATCACCATCAATCCCTTCGTATTCTTATAGTAAGAAGTAAATTCCCAAGAATTGCTGCTTTGTGGAACACGCTCTAGGCAGGATCTTTTCCCAATCTCTATAAAATTCAGCTCTGGAAGTTCAGGAATAAACATTATATTTCCTGCAATGCCCCATGAACTGCGCATCAGGATCCCCACCCCGTACTTACTCTCATACAACACCGAACAGTTAGCCTCTACCTTGAGTGTATCTTGGCTCTTGTATTAGCGGAACACTTTTTATAAAAAAAAGTCCACTTTTCATAGTAATAATCCGTTAGAAGTATTTCCTGCTACAGCATATGTCACTAAAAGTCAGGATATGTGGCACTTATATGCTTGGGTTGCAATGGCTTTTGTTTACACCAAGAAAAAAAGTTCCATTTCACAGAAATTTATCTCCCACATCTTCTCTTAACTCAACCAGATGAGAAAGATTACCTTATACGCCCTCCTTTGACGTTTTGTCTTCTTTTGAATTATTTAATATTTGCGGATCCCAGATGATCTGCTGTAACGTCTTACTGTCTCCATCATACGCGCTATAAAATATTTATTTTGGGTAACCTTATAGTTAGTCTTGAATTTAGGAAAAAAAAATAAGGAAAAAAGAAAACATCCGCTAAGACGATTCGCTTTTGACCCAGAATAATACCGTTTACGGTCTTTACGCCTTCCGTTCGTGCCGGAGACTCTCCGGAGATATGGTTGTTTTTGGATTTGAATTTAAAATGAGAAATGGAGAAATCAGATATAATGGGTGGGAGGAGGCGAGGGAAGCGCCGGGGAAAATACCTAAGAGCCTGGTAGTATCACATTGCTTGATCTTAATTATTTTCATCATTACTAGTAGACATACTCAACATAAAAGAGGGTTTTGCAAAAAATAAAAATAAAAAAGTAATAAATGACACATGTATTTAACCAAAGTCTAATAGTAATTTTTATGTGTTATTTTTATTGTTTCTTCTTGTTCTATTTTCATGTACGTGCCGTTCATGGTTCTCCACGAATTCTTATCACTTGTGGCTTTAATTTGAAATTCATATTACCCATCCCTGTTTAAGTTCTGGCAAGAATGTACACAAACTCATTAACTAAGTTACACGGTCTTTTCCTCTGCCAGTTTTAGTATCAATATGTCATGTGAAGGTCGCATTTTCAAAGCAATTTCTCCATATTTTACGTCCCAGAATTTCCAAATACCTTCATGTTTATATATCATGATTCACACTGCACGAAGGACAGCGATGCGCCTGAAAAATGTAACGTGATATTCGCCCGTTGGAAATCTAATTTTGATTGAAAATTTACGGTAATTGAATCTAAATAAAATGTTATTTAGTATAACAAATTTTTAACCTTACGAAACACTTATTAAAAATTATCAATATTGAATTCTTATATTTTGGTAAATATGTATGTGTACGTGTGTACCCATGGTCGGTTGACTAGAAAGTTATCTTTTTGATGATGCTACTCGGGTTCGAGTCGATTTATCAGAGTGGTTATTTATTGAAGTTATCAACCAACACTGATAAAAATTGACCCAAAAAATTAGTAGACGACAATGTACAAAACCGTCGATGGTTCAGTTGAAGGAAAATTTTATTGAAACCCTATAAGGCTAGACAATTCTCACTTAGTGAATAATAATAATAATAATAATAATAACAACAACAACACTTGCAGTATGAATTCTTGTAGTATCAGCCACATTTTGGTTCAGTTATCGTTGGCAAATCCCAAATGTGCCTTAGCAGGTATCTACAACAGTTTTTCTTTTGGAAACAGGTAGCAGTATTTAGTTGACGAGATAGTTCACAAACGCGTATCTTTCCATTAAACACAAACACACACACACACACACACACACACATATATATATATATATATATATATATATATATATATATATATATATATATATATATGCGTGTGTGGATATTAATTCAAAACTCAGGTGCGACAGTCTGTTTCATGCTAAACGATATCGTCAGGCTATGGCATGAAAAAACCGTGGCCTCTAGCTTTTTTGAGTTCAATGTCTTCTTTTATATTTGTATACGTTCTCTCCCTTATATTGAGGACTTTAACCCATAATTATTACATAATGTATGCTATATTTTATCACGTGTATATATATATATATATATATATATATATATATATATATATATATATATATTATATTGAGAGGGAGAGAGAGATAGAATAACATTTTGTATAAGATAAATATTTCCTTAATCTTAACAAATCATATTCTTTTGTTGGGGCAATAGAGTTTTGCCGACTCAAGACTATGGAAATATTTGGAAATTTACTTCGCTTTGTTTAGCACAGAGTTAAACTGGTACAGGTAGTGTTTGAGTAAAATTACATTATTTCTATGTGAAAGATATCGTTGCCAGCGTATAGTTTTAATGGTGATTAGCGTAATATTATCCGTTTTTTTTATAAGGAACCATTCAGCATTATTTGACAGAGCAGCCACTGTTACGTTATGTTGAATATACGAAAGTCTTTCTGTTAAAATGTTTGTTTATTTTCCAGTAAATTTCACTTTCAAGTATTGACGCCGGATTCCTTCTCTTAATTTTTAGAGGCATTTACAATTGAAAATGAATCGAAGAAGAATTGATAAGAATTTTCTTCACAGATTTTTGGCGTAAAGATTTTCTTCGAAATTAAGTTGCGTAGAGATGACTATAGTTTTCAAACCCAAATATCTCCGGTTTTATCTTGTGAGTACAATATTTTCCCCAACAGTCCTTCTTATTCAGAGACACGTAGATTACAACGATAATTTTTAGTCACATTTTCGTTGTAATTTCCACACCTATCGCTTAAAGCAATCTCAGAAATGGAACTGAAATGTCTCGGACATATTGTAGGAAAAGCAATGTTTTCAGAAACATTCACCAGAAAAAAACAAAGGACTGCAATCTATTCTCTTCTATGGAAGTAAATAATGGATAATTTCTTCACAGATGAAAATGGATGCGAAATGAATACAACTTATGAGTAGATACGACAGAAACAGTTCAAAACTATGGGACGAATAAGTGAGACATAGATTATAGAAAATTTAACCATTTGAGCCCTGACACCACTTTACCGATGGCAGAGAAATATGACGTAATATCCAGCCAACGGTTGAGCAGTGGTAGAGAAAAATTACTTCATGTTCAGACACTTATTATTTGCGATTTATTTTTACTCTGAAACTCATGCAGAAGGGTTAAAATTGTTCGGGAAGGCAGGGCTCAAAGGTTTAAGGTACTCAGGTTATATTTGTAAGCAAGACAACTTAGAATAATCTACTTGAAACGCTTCTGTGAAAATATGACAGAAGAATTTAAAAGAAGTATCGCAAAATTTACATATTTTCTTCGGGGTTGCAGGACAACTCATCACCGCCAACTCAACGCCAATGACTCAACACCGCCGACTCAAACACATACAGCATAGCATAATCTACTTGAAACGCTTCTGTGAAAAGATGGCAGAAGAAGTTAAAAGAAGTATCGCAAAATTTACATATTTTCTTCGGGGTTGCAGGACGACTCATCACCGCCAACTCAACGCCACTGACTCAACACCGCCGACTCAAACATATACAGCATAGAATAATCTACTTGAAACGCTTCTGTGAAAAGATGACAGAAGTTAAAAGAATTATCGCAAAATTTACATATTTACTTCTGGGTTGCAGGACGACTCATCACCGCCAACTCAACCCCACTGACTCAACACCGCCAACTCAATGACATGCAAATTGTGAAATATTTTCGTTGAATTTAATAAAGAATAAAAGTAATTTATTAAGGACCATTTTTAATACGTAACTTGTTAAAACGGAATCAAAATAATTTATTAAGCATCATTTTTTAATAATTTTCTTTATTTTAATTTAACGAGTTATTGAAAAATGTATGCAATTCCCTTCAAATATTCTGGGGGAGATCGTTCTGAAAAAGAAGAAACAATCTGCCGAATACTTTCATCTGCCTTCATATTATGGGAAGGAGGTGACTTCTAATTAATTGCTCAAAAATGCAAATCTGTTTCTTTGCAGGCTCGTAATGTATCTCCATAATACTGGTGTTCCATTCCCAGCACTGTGATTCCTTTTCGGTGAGACGAAATGTTTAAAACTTGAACACCAGTCAGCCAAACAGTTATAATTATTAAATCACTCATATAAAGAGCCAAAAGTTTGAAATTTTTTACAACTCAAAATCGACTAAGAGATGTGCACACTATGACAGCCATCGCCATTTGGCCGGTGCTGAATCGGCGGTATTGAGTATTTCGAGTATGAAGGGACAGGATATTGTAAAGATTCATAATCTTTGACGTCTTTGATTCTGTTATGGTCCAGGTTAGGACCAGAAAAGAACAACATGAACACAAGAGTAGAAATAACGAAGGCATATTACACAAAATAATAATACAAGATGTGGAAGGTGTTAGTATGACTGTCAGTATGGTTTGGAATGAAATACTATCGGCTCGATTCGATTCGCCCCTCTCTCTTGAGAGGCGTAGTATACATAGTGTTAGGAAGAGTTCATTCTGTAGTTATAGGTAAGGACCCATGACAGATTCATAAAAGAATATTCCCCCAAAGAATTAACCACAATTTAGTCAACCTTTCTAATGCTGAGAAACCCTGATGTTTCTAACTGTTGTCAAATTACACCGTCTTTCAGAAGGTAGGAGATCTGGATTCTTCAAGTGTTTCTTTTATTTCTAATATGAAAATTGTCTTACAGCCATAACACTTTGAAACACCGGTTTCCCTACGATCGCTGAAGTTAAGCAACGTAGAGGTTGGTCAGTTCCTTGATTTGTGAACTTTTGGGAATACCAGGTGCTGTATGTTTGCATTTGAGGGTTGTGCAATGGATAATGGCTCGGAATTTTTAATCTGAGAGCCGAGTTACAATTCCGGTTGCGTTCTTTATATCTACTTACGCGCAAATACCCATCGAAATATAGTAATCAACCTCTTTTAACCACCAGCTATTTACCATGCAAATAAAATGGCTTTAAATAAACTGCAATGAGTTGACAAACTGTAGAATATGAATTAATAAATAATTAATCTCAGAATGAATTCTTAAGGAAGGTAGTTGAATGCTTCCGTTAACTTCTTCAAGGTTTGAAATTGAGTTTTCTTTCTCTTTATTATTAACTAAGGTTAGTTAACCTAATCTGCCTTATGATTTAACCCATAGCAGGATGATATTAATTATAATCAGAAAGATATATAATGAAGAAAAACGGCTTGGAGAATGTGAAACACATAGGGCATAAAGAATGCAAGAGGGACAGAGCAAGGCAGCAAATAACTTACCTAAGAAGCCTGGATAACTAGTTGAAAGATCAGGGATTAGTAGAGATAGCATGCAGACCAAACGTATATTGAGGTTCAAAAGACAAGACGTATTGTTTGAGCCATAATTGCCCACTTCCAAAATGGACACAAAATATAAGAATACGAAACATTTGGCCAAATAAACTGCAGAATCATATCTGGTGTTAAATGATTAAACAATCATTAAACACTTATAGGGCGAATATTTTATACGATACGCGTTTATAGCTACAAAAACAACGTCATTTTATCGAGGATGTGTTACATTGACCAATGCGCTTAGTGCTTTACCAGGTGCTCCTATTGTTTAAATATTTTTCAAACCCGGGAAAAGGAGAATGGACACTGACTAAAGAATGTACATATTTTAATATTAGGATGTTTGATGCAATTATAAAAGCAAGAAGGCAGATTGACTTTTTCAGAACAAAATGACTCCGTACAAGTACGATGATAAACATCAGTTCAAATTTGGAACCATGGAAAATGCATGAAGTGCAGTATTTGGTCAAGATAAGAAGCAAGTATTTATTGCGAACGAATAGGGAAGATCAAGAGAAAAAAAAAAAAAAGAAAAGAAAAATGTAGAAAAGAAGAAAGTGAAGACAAAAAATAAAAGGAGATATAGAAATATGACAGGGGGGGCGAGATATAGAGACTAAAATAGAGAAAGAAATGGGAGAAGCATATAAGGAAACCAAGATAAATTATGAACATTAAAGAAATGGATTGTGGTTTAGAATCATGATCTTTTTACAAAGTTGAACTGAATGGACAGGAAGACAGCGGGTGTTTGAGAAGATAAGACATCCGCGGAAAAATGTTAAAAATAATATAACCTTCTACATAATATCAACATATCTAATCAGAAAAGAAAGTGGAAATAATAATAATAATAATAATAATAATAATAATAATGTAAAAAATCTTGTACGCATCAGTCGTTGCACAGTGCAGGATTAAAAACGGAAGTCAAACAATACTAGCTAGAAATGATCAAGCAAACATACTGAAGATTTGTGTTGACCACACATTCAATTTCTGTGATAAATGACCTGAAACATTTGACCATTTTTTATCAGGTTTCTCGATATTAGCATCCACTAAATATAGAATTCGGCATGACAAGTTTGGCCAATATATACACTGGAAAATATGTAACATTTATGGGAAATAAACTGCAGGAAATTGGTATAAACACTGACCAAACTCGGTTACAGAGATAGAACTTGAAACAATTTTATTGAACAATGTTCATGATCATTGGAAATACATACGAACAGAACAATCAAAGCTAAAACAGAATATGCTTTCTTATTGACACGACATTTCCTACGGGATGTAATATGCCTTTGAAGTTCTTATCTATCAAATTGCAAGATTCCTTAAGTTGAAATCTAAAAAATGTAAAAATGAAGACATCAATATTTCCAGTTGCACTGGGTTTGATTGGAAAGGTTTTCTGATAGACTCACTGAAGGGATATCTGTTATACTATAACTTAAAAGCATACCAAACATTGTCCTCACAATTAGATCACACACATTATGTATGTAAAATGCGTATACTAGTAAGTTTCTTATTTTTTTTCAAAAATGTTCAGTGGAAAATGTCATGATGCCATTTCTGACCTTAGGTTCCTGGTTGGGACCCGAAAGTAAAATCAGTATACAACATAAATCAAAGCAAATACTGCTACTAATACTACTACTACTACTACTACTACTATTACTACTACTACTAATAATAATAATAATGAAAGTGTGGTCAATATGTACATTGGAAAATATGCAACATTTTCGTAAAGAAAACTGCAAGAAATTGGTACGAACACTTCCCAGAATCGGTTAGAGGCAAAGGACCTGTAACAATTTTAGGAGACCTTACAATAAACACAGACAGAATAATCAAAGCTCTTCGCTCAGACATCGTAATCAGAGACCAAAACTAAAAGAAAAAGAAAACAGAATATGATTCTTCTTAACATGGCAATTCCTGCACACTGTAATGCATCTTTGAAACTCTTTAAAAATCTATGAAAATATAAGGACCTTGATGTTGCAATCACAAAAATGTGGCACGTGATGACATCAGCAATACTAGTTGTAATTGCAAAAGGTTCCGATAGACTCAGTGAAGAGATCCTTGATAGCCCAAGGCACAAAGAAATACAAACAATTTTGCTCACAAGTACAGCTCACACATTACGATGGTTTTTATCTATGTAAAATATGTGTAATCATAGTTTTTTTTTTTCTCAAAAAAATGATCAGTGGAAAATGTCTTGAAGCCATTGCTGACCTTAGGTCTCTGCTTGGGACCCAGAAAGAAATAAGTATACATTAGAAATAATAATAATAATAATAATAATAATAATAATAATAATAACGATATCTTAATTAGATTGGCTTAAAATCAAAGATAGAGAAGAGATACTTGAAAAGTAAAGAACATTAATTACGGGATAAATAATTCTACATGTATATTTCAAAAGTAAAAATGAAATAAAAGAAGTTATGTTATCAAATAGAAAGGGGAGTAAGTTTAACAAATGATTATACAATATAAATAATAATTCTTACATTACAAGAAAATAATACAAAAAGACGTTACGAAAACCGGCTGTTAGGAGAAAATACGGCAGTGCGGATACAATAAACAACGCTTCTCAGTTACTCGCTCACTCGATATCGCAGTTAGATTTCTTTACGTGTCATTCCTTTTCGTCAGAACTTACTGCTACCAGCAAGCAGAAATATTTCTTCTCCTGATGATGGCCATGTTGGCCGAAACTAGTCGAGGAATCTAAATAAAATAATAATAATAAAAACGAAAAAATATTAATCTACAAGCCAGTGTGTCTGAAGATTTTAATTTTTTAATATTTTTTCATTGTACACTATATATATATATATATATATATATATATATATATATATATATATATATATATAATAAAAAGGCTTAAACACTAATATTCCATGGTAGTGTTTAAGCTTTTTTTATTATATCTTTACGCTGTCCTGGATTCTATCCTCTTGGAATTTTTTATTCAAAAAAATATACATGTATGTGTATTCACTTATATATATATATATATATATATATATATATATATATATATATATATATATATATATATATATATATTGCATATGTATATTTTACCACTAATATTAGGTATATATATATATATATATATATATATATATATATATATATATATATATATATTTTTTTTTTTTTTTTTCTCATTTATCGTGGGGTTTTACACTGATTAAAACCACTGGCGCACACACATTACCTAGCTCATGAATTAAAATAAAAACTTCTAAGGAATACGTTCAACATAACCAAAGAAATAAATGTTGAAGACTATCATCAAAATAAAATATGGATAAGAACTACATATACAATGCCCTATGTATGTGCTGCATGTAAATACAGTATAAAGCAAAGTGATTGTCACCTATTAAAAGAAATACATAATAATGTTGGAATCGAATAATTTTGTGTTTACGCATGAAGTTACATTGAACTAATTCCAAAGAGTGTTCAATTACCAATTTGACGACGGGAAACAATATTGATAATGCAAAGTTCAAATTCTTTTTTTATTAAAGGTACATCTATCGTGGAAACTTCTAACCATCTAAATGTGCTAGTATCATTTTCGCATTCGAAACGTAAATACATTTTCATATCTGAAACGTAAACAGTAGTACTACTATTTGTTAAATCTTTTAGTCGATATTTCTTCTTCTTCTACTTCTTCTTCGTGTATATATATATATATATATATATATATATATATATATATATATGTGTGTGTGTGTGTGTGTGGAGAGAGAAAGTGAAAGTCTTATGTATGACAACGAACTCTATCCGGCAGCAAGACATATGATTGTGAGCTTGGACGTTTTGAGGAATATGGAACCTTCTCTTAATTGCTGTTCTTCCCAGGACCACATTGGCCTGAGGTGGGAGCATCTGTTAGATTCCCAGCAATGGCTAAACAGTGAATCCCCAAACTGCCATAAAGAATATGTAGATTTCAAAAGAAGAAAAAAAGAAGTTATTAGCTAAACATTATTGTAAAAGAAAATAAATACCAGTAATAGATTTTTGTAAAAAGAAAATTTCACATGCTCCTAAGAAAATGAAATGTCGTATTTGAATGACTCATAGTTATATATTTTCTACACGAACTAAGTAAGATAATTGATAGAAATGATAGCGGATTCTACAGTGTCGACGGTTTCATAATCTTAGGAAACTGCAACAAACAAAACAAAGACAAAGTTATAAAATAATCATTAAAATTTTCAGAAATATGAGATTCGACATAGAGATAAAAATATAACCTAAACGAAGTAGATTCTTTATGTGTCAAATTCAACTTACGAAAAGGTACATATAAACTATATATATATATATATATATATATATATATATATATATATATATATATATATATATATATATATATGTGTGTGTGTGTGTGTGTGTATATTTGTTGAAAAATGTCCAGTTTATTTGCGTCTTCCCTATATTGTTACAGAGGGTGAGACATTATCTAGACGAATTTCGCGTTTGATGAATAGCCATTATTTTTCGGCTAATGTTCGATTAATATTTGTTACCCGTCCTGTTTTCTCTTCCATCCGTAAGGACGTGTGATCATGTTAGTTCGGTGATTTATAAATATAAGTGTAATTGTGGACTCGACTACATAGGGAGACCGTCTCAACGTTTGGATCTGAGAATAAAACAATACTACCCCACCCAAAGATTTCGAATCCGGATGCCAGAAAGAGCCAACTAACCAATAATTCTGGCTCTGCTATTGCTGATCATGTAATAAATAGCAGGAATTGTGTTTTTTGATTTTAGTAGTGACCGTTATTTGATTTTATCTTGGTCCCACTCCTCATATCAGCTCAAACTTCTAGAGTCCTTGTATATCAGATCCCCTGGGCTTTTTCTTTGTAAACAGAAGGAATGCTTACTGAGTCTGAATCTTATTGAACTCTAGTTTTCTTGAAATTCATATTATTTTCCTTCCATTCGTTATATTAATTTAATTTACACGCTTATATTTTTTTTATATCCCAGAAAATAAACTTGATAAGGCTGGGACGAAACCGGTTGTTCTTTTTTAGCTTTTTAAAATAGCATATAAATTTTGTCTATTCCTAGCTATCGCCAAATATCGTACCATAAAAAAAAATAATTTAAATAAACCATCTATTAAACATAATGATAAACCACTCTATATACACGTTTCTTCCATCCACCCGCCATCAATAATCAAGAAGATTCCAGTCAAGTAACCGCAGGCTCCCCGACAATTCATACAATGAAACAAAATTTAATGAAGTTAAGATTCCCGACAACACTCATATACATACCACACACAACAATTAGACAACATGAAGAAAAACATAATACGGTTCAATCCACCGTACAACCAAAAACTAAAAATAAACATAGAAATTATTAGTTAGACTCAAACACAAGCACTTTCCTACATCAAGCACCCTCCACAAGATATTCAACAAAAACACAGTAAAAAACAGCTACACTTGCACCATGAATATGACACAAAAAATATAACTGAAAAGAACAATCAACAAAACACTTGAACAAACTAAACACACGCAAAATAAGAACGAATGTTCCCTTATGGGAATGCCTTCAGAACAATGTAATATACCAAGCCAATGTAAAATCAGCAGATAACGAAGAAAAATATATAAAGGAGATCCAGAAGGACACAGGTAACAAAGAGACTACTCACGCAAAACATTCTTTACAAATGCTAAATACGCGAACAACACAAATCTTTATAAACATAACTAGGAGATAAAAAACAATACAAAAAAAAATACAAATCACAATAATAATGTCATTGAACATAACGAAAAGAACATCAGCCGACAAAAATCAATCAAAAACTTGTAAAGTTTGCCTTAAGAAAAAATAGCCTTAACTCCATGACCAAACAAAACTCCTAAATAAACGATCGGGACACTTCTCAACTTGCAGTCACAAAAATTACTTTTTACTACGCAGCTTAACAATCAAAAACTTAAAACGAACAAGAATGAATGAAAATAAAATGAAATAAATATCAAGT
>CAHIKZ030005481.1:807500-822500 GCA_903632075.3 Acanthosepion pharaonis | reverse complement strand
ACTCATTTTCAATAGCATTTTCGGATACAACAATACATATATTTTCGTTGTCCTCTTATTACTAAGAGAAAAAACAAGAACAACATCTATTCTATACCTGAAGATGTCTGTAGGAACAGACGAAAGCTTGTAGTAAAATAAGAGCTAATACGGCAGAAATTTATATAAACAAGGATCATTACATTCATAACGGATACGGAGGTTTTTGTATATTATTTGAATTGTTTGCGATGATGGATTAATACATATATATATTAATACATATACACGATTGAACAATATGTGCCTGAGAGTTTCAACATTTCTTTAAGAATATTTTGATAGTATACTTCTGAAATAATTTTTTTCAATCTACCCAAATTCCTTTGTATTCTTTTTCTTTTTCTAACCATCACCAGATTATCCAACATTGTTTTAGATACTCTATTAGGGAAAAAGATGTTGTAGAGAAAAATATACTTTCAAAAATATTCTTTCAAAAATTCAGAAACTACATGTGTCTCTCGTTTCGTGCACATGTGTAGACGTGGCAACATCAACCATGCAAAGTCTGGTGAAATCCTAATGGATGAAGGGCATCACAATATTTTTTCCAAATATGTGACTTTATTTGTCTTAAAATAGGAGAATGACAAATATTAAAATCGGTGTCATGTCTAGCGATTGGAACAAATCGCCAGACAACTGGCAACATTCGAAAGGAAAAAGGTTAGGAAATCTTAAAAGTGACACCAAAGTGAAATAAAAAACAACAAAAGATAAAAACGTAAAGAACAATTAATCACGACACCCTACATGCATGCATATACACGTAGACTGACGCACGTACACGAACGCAATTCCAGAGAAATGGACGCATCACTACAAGTGCACAAACGCACACACGATCACAAAACACGGAAAAATACACAAATATTAAATGCATAAAAATGGTAAAATACAAAGAATAGAAGCCCTACTTTGCTGCTACCGCCTGGATAGTGGACAGACTAGTCCGCCAAAGAAAGTGTAAAAAACTTGCCCATAATTATCATATATATATATATATATATATATATATATATATATATATATGTGTGTGTGTGTGTGCATGTATGTGTGTGTGAGTGATAGAGAGGCAAGAAATATGTTGACATGAAAACATAATATATATTGCTGTCGTAATGGCGGTAGCCATATCAAAATAAATATAACCATTAATAATAAATAACACGACTCAGTCAAATCTACTATGAACTTAGCTACAACGTACTGATTGTTTATCTATCTATCTATCTATCTATCTATCTATCTATATACTATAACACTAGATAGATATAGTTAAATTTCCCAGAAATATTTCTACTTATAAAACTGACTTGTTTAAAAATGACAACAGGAAATTTTTTTTTTTTTTTTTTTGCATGCCTTCGTATAGTCGGAATTAGAAACATCTCGGAAAAAAATTTTTTTATATATATATATATATATATATATATATATATATATATATATATATATATATATATATATATATATAAAGAACTGGAACGCTTCTCCAGACCAATGACATCAAGCATGTTGAGATTCGAACCCGATCTTCGTCTCATGACCATCAAGTGAAAGGTTTACTCATTCAACCACGAGCTTAAGAAAGGAATCTGCAGACGAATTTGTTTGAAAACCGTCGATTTTTGTGCTATTTAAGACATAACACGTCATCGAGACAGAGGGGTTCACCATCTGATGTCATTCAAATTTCTGTTCTTCCCAGATTAATCACTATCTCCTAGAAACAGCAAAGAAGACCCGCAATATAATCCACAATTGGATTCTGTGTGTGCTGCAATGTCACAAATCAACAAGTGCAGGCGTTTGCGTCAGGAATTGGCAAGCCTATCAGACGCCGTGTTAAGAAAACGAATAACATCGAGGAAAACAGAAGAAATATATTAGGAAAAAAACAACTTCACGGAGCAGAGTCACTTTATTTTATTTTAGATAAATACTTGATTTTCAAAGCCCCCTTTAAAGGCGGGCATGTCAAAATTAGTAAATAAATTACCTCAGCAAAATTTTCACTTCGCGTTTTGAACCACATTTATTTTTCTGTCGCGTAATGTGAAGCTGACTATATATCAAGTAATATCCGTTTTACATTTCTCCACACCAGTAAACATTTCGCGTTTCCTCAATGGATTCTACCATTCCTGATTCTTTAAAAGAATTTTTGATGTGTGATAAATTACCACATATTTTTAGGTGTGTGGCTTTAAAAAAGGAATTTCTACGCATTTTAATTACAAACCCTCTCCATCATATTAGTATTTTTTCTATATCCCACAGAGATGAAAACGTAAACATCGTACCATGTTGAGGGAATGCTTGTGTTTTCGTAGAAATCACGTGTCTCCTGTGATTATTTTTCCTGTAACAATTATGGCTGCCTTGACTATGAGTCTGAGAGATGATTGAGTAACAAGGGTATTACAATAAAAATAGAGAAAAATACATTTAAAGACTAGTTTCATAAAGTGTTTACATGAGAGAATGAGTGTTTGTGTGTGTGTGAAGTTTCTGTAGTCATACGTGATAGACACATATATGAAAGAGTACAAAAAGCCACTAGAGAAAAGTAAGACATTGAATATGACCATGCTCCAGTAGGGGACACTTTTATCCACGTGCGACTACATTATATAGTCAGAGTTGGGAAAAATGAAAACGAATGAATGATAATATCACCCACTATTTATATGCTTAAGGAGCGTCCTTTACCGGTTTCTTTAGGAAAGCCAAGTAGGATAATCCACTACCTAAATTCAATATTAGATTATGAGAAGGATAATATTTAAGTGTTGATTATTTACTTATATTTCAGGTTTAAAGGTTAATTTAATTTTAGGTTTAAAAATATTTATAGTGGTTCATTTGTAACAGAATGTAAAATGTTTGCAATGTAATAGTGATTTAAAATTTTTAAAATTATTTATCACAGAGTGCCTTTTCTAAGCACTACATACTAAAGTTACTATTTATAAAAGCCTAATTTAATTACGGTAACCCACCTCAAAAACATAAAGCCCAATTTCAAAACGGTCAGTTCTTTTGAAGTCTGCTGTCAGAATTCTATTTGACAAGGCCAAGAACAGCAATTATTCGTTAGGCAATATTCAAAATATGCTTTCAGATATTTCAGTGTTATGTCAGGCGATATAAAATTGTTTAAAATCTCGATGCTTTACGTGATAGAATTAATGATTGTCGAATAACATATCTAACGGAGAAAGTCCTTTTTCACAAGGAAACCTGAGGGACCATAGAATGTTTTTCATATGCACATCGGCGGTGATTATTCATTCACATCATAGCAGCAGAAATTAGCCTTGAGCTCACGGAGATAAAACCATACTTGTTAGCAAATGAAACGTATACAAATAACGGGAAAATCATGGCAAATTTATGTTGATTTCATATAGTTTATTTATATTTTTGCGTCCACTGTCTGAATTTTTTATAATTGTTTTACATTACATGTGTCAAAAGGGGGAATTTACTATTTTCGCCATATCACAGAGAAAAGTTGCACACATGTTGCCCTTACCAAAGTTCGTGGGGAAGAGACTGAATTTAACGTCTTTTTGGTGTCATGCTTAGAGTATTTTTATTATTTTTAATATTTATTTATTTTACAAAACGTTATTTTTTATTGTTGTATTCTATTTTATTTATTACTTTTTGTGTTATTATTATTTATTATTTATTTATTATTTATTTGTTTATAATAATAAATATAATTTCTCCACAGACCTCTTCGACTTCTCGCTATATGCTAATTCCTTAATTAACTAGGGAAAGAAAAACCACCCCGACTCATTAATTCCGGCATTCAACTTACATTTGCATAAGTAATTTCTGAAATACTCTATATTTTCAACAACAATTTGTAAAAAGGATTAGAAAAAAGTAAATCTAAGTTTTTTTTAACGTTTTCTTGAAATTTTAGTTAAGTTTACACATGTCCTCCATCATTAGCAATACAAAGGGTAATACGATTTTACAGTTCACGGAAAACATTTGCCAACTGATTTACAGTAATGATAAAATCACATTAGTTATTTTAGCTTTACTTAAAACTAGTTACATTAAACTTTATAACAATTTTTTACTGATTATTTCTATCGCAAATACAAATAAACTTGTAAATCCTTTAAAGTGCACACTAACATTATGGACACTATATATATATATATATATATATATATTTATATATATATATATATATATATATATATATATATATATATATATATATATGTGTGTGTGTGTGTGTGTGTATATATATATATATATATATATATATATATATATATATATATATATATATATATATATATATACTTGCAGCATGGCCCGGCGTTGCCCGTGCTTGATTCAAAAATCGTACGACCCATACAGTAATCGCTCTCACTTGACTTAAAAATATTTTTGCCCTTCCTTGCCTTTAAAAGGAGTGCCTTTTGCCGTGCTGATGTTGCTACATGCCTTACTTGTTGCCTATCTCACACTGCAAATTTTTTCTAAGCTCTATACTAAACATTAAATCTGTTACGAAAAAAGAACTAAGCAAAATGAACACAAAACGATCAACTTAAAAAAAAAATCGTAACTGGAAAAACCGAATGAAAATAGAATGTTAACAACAAATAATTTTTCACACCCAACCCAGTTCTGTGGAATCAGAATCAACGTGGAGTTTAAGCAAGTGAATGAGCCAATTGGAGTAAAGTGCCATGCAGATTTAATTTTTTCCCACTTGTGACGAATGCAGCTATCGATTTTTTTTGCATGCTAGCATGCTAGTTAACATTTGTGTCAGTCAGATGTTGGCTCTCACGTTGGCCAACAGAATATATATATGAGTCTGCTTTAGTTGTGTGTACAACTAAAGCATTGTTAAAATTACCGAGACGAATATCTCGTTTATGTTCGAAAACACGAGATTTTAAGGACCTACCTGTTTCACCTACATATTTTTAGGTCACAATTTTTGCATGATATTTGATAGATGCAAGCATCGGATGTAATATATTTGTCTGCTGGTGCTATTTAATAAACTACGGATAGTCCTAGTAGGTAATATAGTAGTTCTAATTTTTAATGCATTTAGATTATGAGAGATACGTTCGGTCAAATGGTTATTTGGTAAAAAAGATGCGACCAAACGAAATATTAACAGAGGCAGCTGAAATTGTATCTTTCATTGATCTAGTTGTAGTGGCCTTTGAGGTGTCATTTTGCGCTGATGAGTGAATTTTCAACGCTTTATTTTTAGCTCTCTGTAATAATTGTCTCGGATACGAAAGATTTGAAAAGGTATCCTCAATATATGTAAATTCATCATTTAAATATTTTGATGAACAGATGCGAAGAGCCCTCAAATAGAATCCAATAACAATACCCCTCTTAGTGTTAGTATCATGGTGAGAGTAAAAATGTAAATAGTCATTTTTACATGTAGGTTTACGATATACTTTGAATTCTAATTTATTTTTATTTTTAATGAGTAATATGTCTAAAAAAGGTAAGGAATTATTAGATTCAAGTTCATAGGTAAATTCTATAGTAGGTTCTATTCTATTTAATCTATCAGTAATCTCGTTTAAATCATGCTTATGTGGGTAGATAATCATTGCATCTATCAAATATCATGCAAAAATTGTGACCAAAAATATGTGGGTGAAACAGGTAGGTCCTTAAAATCTCGTGTTTTCGAACATAAACGAGATATTCGTCTCAGTAATTTTAACAATGCTTTAGTTGTACACACAACTAAAGCAGATCATCAATTTCGATTTCGATTCCGTGAAAGTATTAAAATATTTTCATAATAAAAAATCTCAGGAGGATTTATGAAGCAGGTATAATATCCATCTCACGCACGGTGAATACTAGACCTGGTTTCTTTAATATTTCCCTTTTTTAGCGAGATTGAGGCTCGACAAGCATACACATAAGAATTTTAGAACCTAATAGAATTCTTTTCATTTTTTTTTTTCATTTCAAAATAATCACAAACTTTTAGGAATACGTTATGAAAGCGTCGCCCATGTGACGACGGCGTGACCATGTTAGACGGAAGGCTGATCATTTTAAAATTTTCAGTTATCTGTTCTGAATAAGACTTGTGTTTTTTATGTCCATCGTATTTGTCATATTGAACTGAATTGTATTTTGATGAATATTGTCTTGAAAAAGGTTTATTAAACCGAAACGTCAGACGTCGACATTTCTTTCATTTTAACTACATTTAAGGATTTTTGTTTGTTTTTTCAAAATTTCTTCATATATATATATATATATATATATATATATATATATGAATGATCAAAATTCCTGAACATTTTCAACATCCAATGCAAATATCTTTGGTAATTTTTACAACCTCAACCATCATATTCTCTGAATATAATTTCACCGAATTAATATCCCTTCTTATTATATAACCGTAATCGCAGTGAAATAGTTCCCATATTAAAGAAGATGTAAATGGCTTACCATGTTTGTCGTCAAAGCCAAATTATTCTTTTCAAAACGCATATACACGCTTACATATCAGTGTAAAGTTTCCTGAAAATAATGTGATATCTTTCGGGGATTAAGACTACTTCTCTATTCTCTGTCTTCGACACCATTTTAATATACTGCTTAAATATTTGGACTACGTAAATATTTGGTCTCGTGTAATCATTCGCTGTTGCTAACAATCTGTCGACTGAAACATTGGTAAAAAAATAATCATATCACAGAAATTTAAATGAAAGAAAATAGGAGTTATTTGAAAATGTTGAAAGCAAGACGATCCAGGTCATTCATGTAATTTCCCCCCAGGCTTATGTTTAACAGCACAACATAGAAACAAACGGGATTGTAACTTGTTGCACCTATAATAAGAAAAGCTAGTCTCACTAAATTATAATCGCTTAGAGTCTGATATTTTAATCCAGTCATGTTGAACGTGTGCATTTTCAATGCGGTTCCATTTTTGAAGATGTCTCTCATGTAACACCCAACCTTAAATGGGATTCTTACGTACAATATATGGTTAAATATTCTGTAAAAATTAGTTCCATCGAGTTGAATACCACCCAGTACCCCCGTTTTCCAAATATCAGTATAAACCATCCACTCCACATTTGCTAAGAACTACCACTTAGTAGAACAACTGCTGTGCGCATGCTTCCCTGAGCACTTCAGTCGTGATCACTTCGAGTCAATCGTGGACACAGTGGAGTAATGGAGTGTGGCTCGGATTAAGGAATCGGAAAACCGAATTCGAATTCCAGTCGAATCCATTACATTCGCTTACGTGTGGGAAAAGGTATGTGTGTTATTCTTCCCCTACACTATGGGTAAAATAACATGACAGGCCGCGTTTTATAGCCCTGGATGGCAACTTGTCTACTACAGAAAGAAATGGCAACCTACTGCGGGGAAAATTCTGCCTCGACAGTCATGTATCGAAAGATCCATGATCACCTAAGCGTGTATCACGCATGGCACATAAGTGACTGACTCTTTATCCTCATATGCTTCACGTCTAACTACATCGAATCTCGCTCATAACACACGCGTTTATCATTTTAATTGTAACCCTGCATCTTGAGTGGCACTCTAAACTTTGACAATGTGAAAATTACTTTAAAATATAAAACAATGAGAGATTTCTAAATAAACTTAGTAAAGCATTTATGGTATTAATTCTCATACAGAAAAGACAATACATTTCTTACATTGTATAAAAGATTTCCTCAGTTTGATGGTTTGTGTAAAGAACACTTTTCCTACAAGCCACGGATAGATTACGTTGGCGAAGACAAGTTCTGTCAAAAAAAATCAAGTAACATCGTCAACATACTAGATATATCGAGCTGAACTGTTTTTATCTCCTTAACGAAATCTCACTGTTAACAGCATGAGTTATCTGATGCGTGGAAGAAAAGAAGTCCAGCTCAGCACAAATTATTGGTTGTTGAAGACTTAGTGAAACAGAAATAAACACTCCTCCAAAGAGGATACATTGTAAGAAGTCCCAGGAAGTCAGCGGTGAAAATATAAGGTGAATGAATGCAAACATTTTTTTTTATTTGTTCGGAATAACCGCAAACTTTTAAGATATTGCTTTCATTGCGATCGATGTGTAGCCATTATATTATCTGTTTTCGAAAGTTCGAGGACGCCATATTTGAATGTTGGAACATAAGGTTATATAATACCAAACAATACCCCGGACGAATCAGAATATCAAATAGTAATAAATATAAAATATTGTATAAATGGCCAAATCTGTAGACTCTCAGAACCCAAACACAACTATTATATTATCGTATCTATCTATACTTCTGTGTGTGTGGTGGGGGAAGGGCTACGTATATATATATATATATATATATATATATATATCCAAGAGGATAAAATCTAGGTAGAACTCTGTCAAAGACAGAGCAAGAATATATTATAAACGGGTCAAACTCTAATATTTCATGGTTATAATTTATTACATAATATATATGCATAAATATATCTCCGGTTTTTAAAAAAGTAACATTTTTTTTCTTTTTTAAACATGGAGAGATATTTTCTTTATATTTTGAATTTGTAAGTCTGATGAATTGGGTCGTGATTACGATTCCAATGTAATAAATTATAGCCATGAAATTTTAGCGTTTAAGCCTTTTATATTACACACACACACATACGTGCGTGCGCGCGCGTGTGTGTGTGTGTGTGTGTGTGTGAGTATTTGTGTGTATGCGTTGAATAAATGAAGAAAATTTCAACTGTCGCTCTGCTTAGCCGAATCATGATTTTAACATGGTTCATCAAGAACGGATGTTTGTTCATTATTATTTTTATTTTTTATTTCTCTCTCTCCCTATATATATATATATATATATATATATATATATATATATATATATATATATATATATAAGGACAACTAACAAATTACTGTGATTGAGCTATTTATTCAGTTTTTGTTGCATTCGTATTTTCTGTGTGTAAAATCAGCACATATATTCTATTTATCCGAGCGCTTTGGCAATACCTTGTCTGTAGACTTTAATAAAACGTGTAAAAGTAGGAATTGTTGCACAAATACAGAATTTATATATATATATATATATATATATATATATATATATATATATATATATATATGATGTGAGCTTCAAAACATAAAGTGTTTTGGATAGGCTTCCATAACCATATATATTCTTTCATTTAAATTTAAATTTAAATTTAAACAAGGGAATGGCATCTATGCAAAATATAGGAGGAGAAAGCCAGAAGATGAAGGTCACTTCGGCAAGATCAAAATGAAAGAATATGGACGTCAAGTTGTGGGAGAAATCACAAATCAGTGGGTAGTACCTTACAATACATATTTGTTGCGACAATTCAACTGTGATATCAATGTCGAAATCTATTCATCAATTTACTCAATCAAGTATTGTATCAAATATATATCAAATGGATGAGATCAATCTGTTTTTTGACAAACCCCCTATTTAAATTTGTCCGTTTGATTTAAATTTAAATTTGAACAAAGGAATGAATCCTATCCAAAATATAGAATGAGAAAAACGAGAATATGGAAGTCACATCGACAAGATCAATGAGTAATATTGAAATGCGTCATTTCTCTTCACATATTATAACAATTATTTTAAAGAAATCTTCAATTTTTACAAAAATGTGACACGCAGAAAGGCGCGGATAATTTGTCTAGTAGTAGTAGTCGTAGTATTAATAATAATAATAATAATAATAATAATAATAATAATAATAATAACATAACTGCCAGCAAGAAAACTGACACAATAAACATACGCCAAAATGAGATAGAAAAAATATAACGCCAAATGCCTCTGCATAGCCAGTTCCTTCTCGGTATCAAAAAACCTGAAGTAACTCAATTCGCAAGTCCCCAGTGTCATTTATCCTTTTTGCGAAAGGTCAAACATAATGTTTTGTTTAATAATCAGTCAGTCAGTCAGTCAGTCAGTCAGTTAAGTGTTATATGTAATACACGCTTGGAGGACCATGATTTTTTCGATTCATCACTGACGAGGCAGATTTTCCCGCAGTTGGTTACCAATTTCATTTTCGTCAAAAACAATGATTAGTAATAATAAATTTCAAATGAGGTCGTCCGTGTTCTGCGTACGATGATAAACTACGTCCAACAGCAAGGTCTCTGATAAGTAGGTTTTCAGGAGCGTGGAACCACCTCTTGATTGCTCGTGTTCCCAGTTCCATTCTGACCCGAGGTGGTAGCACCTGTTACGGTCCCAGCTATGGGCAAATAGTTAACCCCAAACTGGGGTCAAAACACTATGAAATTGTAAAAATAGGTCCTAATACCAGAAATACTTTGTAAAATATTATAATAATATTTGTGATGAAAAAAATCATTACCAGTAATACATTATTACCAGCAATACATTTTTGAAAATATATTACCAGCAATAAAAATTGTTGGCATTAAATAAGGCATTGTGTTTAATATGCCGTTAAACAATAAAGCGAAATGAAATAAAACCAATCAAATTAGGAACATGATTATGGAGCTTACATTGCAAAGCAACACAGCCTTGATATGAGATTAAATAAGATTAGCTTTACGTGACTGTAAAATTAAAATGGTGAAAAATCGAATGTGAACATTTTGCGTTGTCTATATTGTACGGATGCTCTATGAGCGTTGAAAATCAAGTCTTAAAATCTATGCTGATGACACAAGCATATACTCGTCTCGATAGTAAGTCTGAGCTGTTCGATAAGGTCAAATTGGTGGCTGACCTTAAAAACCGACTTTCAGTCTGTTGGTATGGCCTACCAATTTTAACGCTTGAAAAAATGATGTCTATTAATTATCTGTGATACACAGCTCTGCCTTCAATCAGCATGGCTGATGCTAACCTTCAGGTGATTGACCTATTGTTCCTTCTTGACTTATATTCTCAGCTGACAGTAAGTGGAAAGTCTATATTGAATCAAGGTCTGCTTCTAAGAAAGTTGGTTCACTGTGTCGTGCTAGACAATTCTTCTCCCTAGAATCTATCTTACATTTAAAAGTCTACCATTCGTCCATGCATGGAATACTGCTGCCACATATGGCCTAGCGCTCCTGTTATATATTAAGAAATTAAAGAAGAATCAAAAATATTATGGGTCCTGACCAGGATCATCTGCTTCAGTCACTTTCGCACCGCCGTAAAGTTGACATTGTTTACCTTTTCTATAAAGACTTTCATTACTTACATCATTTAAATTATTGGGAATGTTACCCTCATCTTCATTGGTATCTTTACAACGATTCAGCCGATTTACTCTCAGCCCTTCTTTATGTGATTGGAATTTCGATGCGAACACTTTATTTTGTCCACTGAGATAGATTGTTCTAGTTTACATGTGTCATGCCTCGTCCTTAAGGACACATTTCTAAGTGGATAAGGTTGTTGGTTAGATCCAATTACTAGACCCAAATGGTTGTGAGTTCAATACCTGGCTACAGTAGTGGTGAACCATATTTCGAGAGTTGAATTAAAGGGAGATACGTGAGACATCCCGCAGATGCATGGCACGTGGAACAAGAATAATCTACCTCAATAGAAGAAATAAAGGTTTCAGTTCGAAATTCCAATCACTTGAAGAAGGTCGGAGCGTCCTTATAAGTCTACCATTTTTCAAAGCATAGAATGTACAATACATTATGAATTTTGCAATGAAAATGAGGATAACAGTTCGAATAATGTAAATAATAATGATGCCTCATCTCAGAGATATAGAAAGATAAAGACTTTCATAGTAATTTTTGAACGATCTGATCACTATGGTAGATAGATTTTATGACTTTAAGTGCAGTATCCAATTGGTGTCAAGCTATCATCAATCTACATTTGAATTGACTAGAAGTGACAGTAAGTTTTATGGTAAGAATTTATTTTCTCGCATAATTCGCTTGAGGAATTCTCTTACACTTTGTGCTTTCAAGGCAACTTTAATCTTCAGAAATTTAAATAAAATTTCAATCGCTATCTGCCTTATTCCTGATTACTCTTCTATTCTTCTCGCTCCAGATTCAGATATCTGTTTTTCAATTCCTCCACGCTCAATAACCTAGTGTCATAATAGCTTTATTGCTTTGCTTGGGTGAATTAATTTGTTTTTAAATATCTAAACTAAAGTAAAGCTTTTCGACTACTCGTGTGTAGTACTTTGTTCATTTCTATATATCTCTATTTCTCTAGATATTTTTCTAGATATTTTTAGTGTCAGAATCATATTTCTACCAATTACTTGCTCAAAGATATTAAATATAGCTCGGCGAGATTTGACGAATGATGATTTGTATAGATGCAAAATTACTCTTTTGCGAACTCCAATTTCTGCGAGATCGGCTAAACAATTTCTGTTGAGACGCCTGCTCTGTCACAGTTATCTTGGCTCAGCACCCACAAAACCCACCTATAGTTTTGACAGCAACTATTTTGAAAACACCTAAGAAAGAGTCTCTGGAAAAAGGCGCATCATCTAAAGTGAAAAACAGTTTGAACAATTTCATTACTCTCAAGCCCTCGCTAACGATGACTTGTGAATTTGTGTTAGCACGATCATTGCTAAGCAGTTCCATCTAGCCAGTTTTACGCACAAGGTTTCGGTCAAATCTATAATACGATTTGAAGGCGGCATTTTCCAACGGTGCCCCACGTTCGCAAATAGCCTCACAAAGTTGTCTCCGTGACAAAGTGAGCATCGTGAGATTCGAACCAGCGTCAGACGGTCAGAAAGCGAACGTTATAAACACTCTGCGTCCTGCCCATTAGAACGTTTTAAAAAAGGTATACGTGTAGCCATTGCAATCATCACCAAAGATGTAGCAAAATAAATTGAAGAGCGTGGGAAATAAAATATTTAATAGGAAGACTGAGTAAAGAGCAATGTTTACGCCAGCAAGAATATCGAAAATAATGCTCAAAATGTGTTTGTACCCACCAATTCATTCTAGCAAATAAAGAAAAGCAATATAATAATTATTTTTATATAAGACGTGGACCTTTAGGACGTTATCTGTCTCCACAACTTCATGTCATTTATAACTGTTAGCAATGTTTTTAACTTTTAACATGCCTTTAATCACAAATTTGTCACCCATTCACACAAGCTCGCCAGGTAGTTAATCCAGGTCACACGTCATTTTGACGTCGAGAAGATCTGCGAAGGTCAAACTCTCCGTGTCCTCTTTCGCGATAATATACTAAACAATTTCAGCTTTTTTTTATTCTAAGTGTTCATTTGTTCTCATTTTATTTTATTCTTCATAGTTTTTTAACCAATCCGTCAATCGTTTAGCTGTTAACATATATTCACTTTGTATTACTCTATGTAATTCGTACAGAGACAGTTTATTGTGATTAGGCATGTCTTTACAATACCGGCATTTGTTTTTGTGCTAGAAGTTAAGGTAACAATAAAGATGTTCTATAGAACATAATTTTTGTTCCCTCAACTTTCTTCTTTATCTGTGATGAGATTGTGTACCATTCACTTCCATATATAAAAACCAATAATACAGAGCTGTTTCAATTATTTTTCTCCAAACGTGTCTGTTTCGTAAATACCTTGCTTAGCTTCGGGAATGCTTCTTTTAACCAATTATATCGAAGAAAAGCTAGCAGAAAAGAAAATGTCAGTGTTATAAAGACAAGTTTAAAAATAGAATAGCATTTAAACGATTTGTGAATAAATAACATTTGCAGAAGCTAGACAAACGTACCAACAAAGAATAAAAATAAGTGGTTCGGAGAAATTTTGTTACAGACAGATAAAACCATCAATAAAAGATGATCTTGATCAGCAAACAAAGAAAATCAGTTTCTAATAAATTTAATATTACTCTGTCAGTTTTATTTTTATTGATTGTTATGTAATGATCGATTGAGACACTTTAAAGTACTTCAACACATAACAATGAAGTTTGTAAATTTTAAACATACACGCCTTATATATATATATATATATATATATATATATATATATATATATATATATATATATATATATATAGACATACATATATATGTATATATATATATATATATATATATATATATATATATGTGTATATATATATATATATATATGTGTGTGTGTGTTAAATTTCTCGGAAGATAATGTAATGTTGATAAAAAAGAGTCAGCAATGACTACGAAATATATTTTCTAATTGTCGCATTTTATATCTCTCTCTCTCTCTCTATATATATATATATATATATATATATATATATAGGTAAATCTATAACAAAGTTGGAAAATATTTTCGTGTGTCTGGTTTCTTACTTTATCAAACAGAACTGATGTTTACGTTAAAGTGACAGCATATGCATGAACGAGAGGGAAACACTGACATTTTGAACATAAATATATATTTTTTTATTAAACATGTTTAATAAGCCCAGCATTTACATATTTTAAAGTTCAACATCCCCCCTCGTTTATGTGTGTGTGTGCAGTCATATCAGTGTAACCATCGCTTTAATCCGATGATGTTCTAAAGGACAGAAAACGTCACACATTTTTTTCAGTTTCTCATAGAGGTTACTAATTTAAAGGCTATATTTTTCTTTCTATATTTTTTCGGATACAGTTTAGTCTATTACATTTCTATATTTTTCTTTTTGACCAAGATTCCATCACTTCATAAAAAAACTGAGGAAAATATGAACAAAAAGAAAGTGAATGATATATACAGAATATACTCAAAACATATATCCAAAACGTATTAAAAAAAATTAAATTTGAATTAAAAATTCTTAGCTACATCGCTCTTTCGTCTGAATTTGAAGTCGCATCAGACCAAACATAATTTAGACAGATGAAGTTCTTAAGGAATATACATTTCACACAAAAATGCATTCCCCATTGTCATGAAAAAGAAAAAAAAAACAAATCT
>CAHIKZ030005481.1:797500-802500 GCA_903632075.3 Acanthosepion pharaonis | reverse complement strand
GTTGAAAATGAAACTATGTGGGAATCCTAACTTCGTCATCACGAGCGAATCATGCTAAACACCAATTCTTTCTGAATCCTCTTCCTTATTATTAGATTGACGCCCAAACAATTTAAAATGTTCGCATTGAAGCTTCCGGGGCGAATGCCAAGCAGTACAACAGGCCGTTTCCAAATTTCTGTTGGAGCGAATTTCGTTAAAGTGGTCTTTTATTTCTCACAAATGGTGCCCAACTGACCTTATTATAATGTACAGTTGACAAAATCAAAATCAAACAACGCATATGGACGAAATTAAAAAATATAATATCGTAACATTTTACCTCTCGGACGCTTTATATATAGTATCTACATGATCTGTTGTAGCTGATTGTTTCGTGTCATATTAACTCCCTCACGGGTAATTTAATACCGATTTTTTTTTTCTAGGAATCATTAGTAATTTCTTTTTTTAAAAAACAAAACATATTTGTTAGTAATATTTTTTCCTGATATTAGAATGTTTGCTGGTATTTCTACTATGAAAATGATTATACTTTCAATTTGTTTTTTAACCCCAATTTGGGGATTAACAATTAGCCCATAGCTGGGGCCCTAACAGATTCACCCAACCCGGGTAGATATGAGAACAACATAATTTAAGAGTTTGTTCTATTCACCTCAAAACCTCCCGATCAGAGGCCTTGCTCCCGGATTTTTTTTTTAATCATACTACCAATGACGGATTTAAATAAAAGCAAATAGGTTCGTCTTTCGCTCGGTTCTCACTCCTTCTCCGTCTTTCCAACGGGAGTAAATTTTTATCACTTGTTTACTATAAAGGATTGTGTTTTCGGCTCCTTCTCCTAATGTCATCTCGTTTTATTTCACTCCCAGTAATCCCTTGCATCTTTGTGGCCTTATCACCTTGCCTAGAATGAAATGATTTAAAAAATATTGTTGAATCACAGAAGTTTATTAAAGGTACTGAATCTTTAAAGGAAGAGGTAATTTTAAGCGAAATATGAACATAAAACGACACATTTAATTGAAATGCAAAAAAAAAAAAAAGAAAAAGAAAATCGACTGTTGGAATTTCTTGGAGGAATAATAAGAAAAGGTGACATGGCAATTATAAAACTCATCGGACATACTGAAGATAAAAGCAACGAAGAGCGTGTGAACTACCTGAAAAACTTTTGTAAAGTCCTGAAAGGGAGAAAAATACAACACAAATTGTCTTGAGCTATAAAAGATTGAATTTGTCAAAAGTCATGACCATAATGTCCCAAAGGGATGCGGCTTATAAAAAAGAAAATGGTCAATGACCAGAGCAGATTTTCTTTTACTTTTTCCCGAAAACTTTCTTGTGAAGTGTCGTCAGGCGAGTTCTTCTGAATTGAAATATGCTTTAAACGATACGTTTTCTGGTTATTGATTTAAGGCTGTTTTTCAATAACTTATTAGCACTAATGTCCTTCCAGTTTTTGATATGATAATTTGCCTTAATTTGTCGAGTTATTCATGCATGACGATATTATTTTTCTAATTTGGACCAATGATTTTCATACGGTTACAAAAGTTTTTATCAATTCCTTGTATATTCCCAGATTAAATATTGTCATCTTCTCTACAGCTTTAGAGTTCAAGACACAACTTAATTCCTTTGTTTTTATCGTTTTCTTTTATTATGCAAATTATATTCTAGAAATGCATGCGCAGTATTCCTAATAGATAAAAAAAAATTACTCAAATGATTAAAATGATCGGGGACGTAACATTTTGCCTTACGTTTTAACGGCCATTTCACCGGAAGTTTAACTAATCAGGCAATCAACCGGAGCCAACACTAGGAGCTGGAAAAGTTGCAGAGAGGAAATCAAAGACTAGACCATAGTACAATAAAAAGACTTTCAGATTTGCTTTTAAAAACGCTGATGACTTGTTTTAAAATACTAATTATTAAACCCTCACGAGGAAAAAAAATAATCGAATCATGGTACTCATTATTCCCTAAGAACGTTTAACAAGAGTTTCCCTTGACTTACAAACATTTATTAATATCCAGTAAATGAGTAGAACATATTCACTGCACCGTTGCCACAAAAAGGAGATATGTAAAGTTGACTGAAAAAAGGATTTTTCTCTTCTAATTAAAGCAATACAAAATCGTACTTTGAATCTTTTCTTTTCTCTCTCTCTCTCTCTCTCTCTATATATATATATATATATATATATATATATATATATATGTATGTGTGTGTGTGTGTCTCTCTCTGTGTGTGTGTGTGTGTGCATGTAATGATGTCTCCCATCCTTCACGACGTATGTGGATCGAAGAGCATAAGTTACCACCGTATCTCTGTATTCTAAGATTTGAGTACGACGACCGATTTGCAATCCAAGGCACTGCTCAACCAAACAGAAGGACTTCCAGCCAGTCTTAGTGAAACGTTAGCCCTCGCGTTGTTGCAATCTCTCATATCTGGGAATTCGACAAGACCCATGCTTCAAAACGACCTATGTCGTCATAGCTATTCTTCAGTCGTTGTTGGTGATAAATGTGTAAGCAGTGTATACAGAAAGCAGACCCCACCAAGACTGCTTTTCAATTTAATTTAAAACTCGCTACAGGTTTGACAATTATGGTGGAGACAGGATGTAGCTGGCTCCTTTTGGAATCCTATCAACCCCAATACTGATGGAATTGTTACAGGAATGACTCAATCTGTTTTCTAACACTTAGAAAATAGTTTGAAATTTCGCATTCGGTCTTATAGTGTGATACCAAATCCGTCAGGAAATCCTTACTGCAAAGAATTTTCAGTGCAGCTATATGGGATTATGAAGGTGTCCAGGCTTTTGGGCCATAAAGAAGTGTCGTGAAAACCTGGGCATGATAAACACTTATTTTATTTTGATTGCAATTTCGTCCATGCATTGGATATTGCTGTTATATCTTGCTTGTTTCTTCTTATATGTATTTAGAGATTCCTGATCAAATCCAAAGAATAATCTGCAATGTTATCGGCCTGACCAGGCTTATCAGTTTCAATCACATAGCCGCCATTGTATTATAATTTCTCTATGCATTTTCTATGATTATTTTTTATAGTTCCGTTTAGATTCTCACTTTTGTACTTGCACTTTATGAATTTAAGCACTAGTATATATATATATTTAATAGTATTTATTTAGTACTAGATTTGCAGTTATTATTTTACACTTAAAGTGATTAGATGTAATTGCAAGTTAATACTTTCGGCTTATTGATTTCCAGTCAATTTTGATGTTCAAAAATTTTAAAAAATGTCAGTCGTTACCTTCAGTCTTATTTCCTTTACTTATATTCTTTCTTCACCATAATATTTTCCATTCTCTGCATTTAGAGGCTTTATTACCTTGCATGGGGTGAGATGATTAAATAAATACCCCAAATTTGTGGCTTTGAGAAAAATCGAAATGTGGGCACTCGGCAATGAGAAACGCAACAGATCTTGCAGACAGCTACCAAAATTGCATTTCCTTGTAGTAAAATGTTTCATGTTTTAGTAAATATTATATTTCTTCAAAGATGATACTGTGCACGTGATATGGAAGGGAGTTCTCTATTATGCGTCCTTTTGGCAGTAACTAAGAAATTATAATGAAAAATCTTACACTCTGTAAGGACAAATGAAAATAGAAATCGACTAATATATACAGTGTGAAATTAGTTAACAGCCAGTGGAAAGTAATCCGCAAAGAGAATAAGAAAAAATGTTTATTTTTAAAATAAAGCAAAAATTCTAAAGGTTAGTACACAAGATTCGCCTATCACTTGTATTTGGTGTATATTACACCTATTAACCTTTGTTCAGGTCTTATTTATTTCTTTTAATGAAGCTGGAAGATTCTTATGTAAACCAAATATTACCTAGAGCAGATATATCAGACTGTCCAAAAAAATCAGGACGAGTGTAATTATGAAACTGACTTTAAGATGTCAGAATAGTTTGGACGCAAAACGAAGAAATTATTTTTTTAAAACTTCAGAAAATGAAGGTGACCTTTCTCATCGGGAATACAGCTTGCCGTACTTATATTCTAGAGGTTTATATATATATATATATATATATATATATATATATATATATATTTGAACAATAAAAAAATATTAAAAACTTAAAATATTTAGACACACTGGGTTGTAGATTAATATTCTTTCGTTTTTTTTTATTATTATTCCATTTAGATTCCCCGACTAGTTTCGACCAAAATGGCCATCATCGGGAGGAGAAATATTTCTGCTTGCTGATAGCAGTAAACTACAGAAATGAATCTTTTGCTGGAGAAAATGAACTTTTGTCTGTAGTTTTCATTTGTTTTTTTTTATTTTTTTATTTTTTTAATATGAATCTTTTAACATTCCTTGTGTTGGTCAAACAGTCTCTTTTAAGTTTTTATTTGAGATAGGAGCTGGATAGATACATACTGCTCTGAATTCTCTGGTCAGTTTGACAGTTTTATTGGACCTGGTGAGGGTATGTGTCTCTGTTTAGTGTTAGTGTGTGTGTGTTATTTGGTTCTTAGGGAGTGAGTGAGTATGATATGTGTAAGCGTGTGTATTGATGTGGGTATGTGTTTTCATTTGGCTCATTAGGTAGTGAGTGAGTATGATGTGTGTAAGTGTGTATATTCGTGTGGGTGAGTGTATAAGTGTGAGGCCTCCACATCTCCGTAAACATGTCTGTCATGTGTGGGTGAGAAATGTGGGTGGGTTTTGACTTGTTGAGTTATATATTGGTACTATCTGTATTGTTAAATTTATGGTTTAGCCCGGCTTAGTATTTTGTTTTTAGACGTTGTATTCACTTATTTTCATGGGACTCTAAAATCTTTCTAATGTTATCTGCTCTGAACTTTTCTATTCTCTCAATTATAGTGAATTTGGCATGGGTTTTGAAATCGTGTTTTTCCAGGCAGAAATGTTGTTTTACAGGTAATAATTTTTCAAGGGGAGTCGACTTAATTCGCTTACGA
>CAHIKZ030005481.1:730000-792500 GCA_903632075.3 Acanthosepion pharaonis | reverse complement strand
GATGAAACCTGATCTACAAGCTTATTTCTTACAAAGAATGCATATTCTGTTCATCCGAAACTCTCCTCAAAATCCTTTTCAGTATTAAATAATATGTTGAAGTTGATATGCCGTAAAACGAAATAAATTTAAACGTTCATTACCTGCAATGCATGCTTTCTCTGACAGATGAAAACGTTTAACTATATCTATCAAGCTGTTTTTCTTTTCTTTCTCTTCTTTTTCTTTTTGTCGCCTCGGTACTCATTTTATAAGAGTTTATTGGATTTATATTCTTACCAGAGGTTTCGTTATTTGATCTTTATACGCGAAGCGATGAACTAATTGATGGAATTCGCAACTCATTTTTCTTAAATTTGTCAACCGTTTCTTTTATCCCTTTGTACTGAGAATTACTATTCCCTTCGCGTATATGAATTTTGTACCAGAGATTAAATAAAGTAAAAGGTAAAAAAAAAAAAAAAAAAACGCAAGAATAGCCAGTCCGCTCATTAACGTTTTGTGCCTATCGAACAAATAATTAGCAGGGGAATCAATTGGTAATTATATATCTCAACTGCGTGTGCTTGTGTGGATCTGTGACATTTAATATGTTTGAATTTTCAGGTTTTTCTTTAAAAAAATCAAAAAGAGGAAAAGCAAAGAAAATATTTCTCTGGTCTCGTCATATCTAGAATATTAAATCAATTGAATTGAATTAATGTTAAGCCATTTCTCCACGACAATCTCTCTGAATATCGATGAGCTCTGTTCAACAGAGGAAGGTAAATTCATTTCCGTGGGTCTTGTTAAATATAGAGAAGGCAATGAGTTTCTTTTTTAAATTTAATACACTTATCGAGGATACTTCGGGTAAGTTACAATGAATAGATCCGGAAATCTAATCAGCGAAACAAATTATCACTCACTCAAGCACACACACAAACATACACACAGACACACACATGCATACACACAAATATATCTGCTAAAACAGAAACTCTGCTGAATGATAAATATGATTTGCCACATATATTTGCATATACGATGATATAAAGAATATGTTTATGATTGCATACAGAAATTTATCGAAACTGATATATAAAATATGATCTGAAAATCGTATGGCAAAGTGAAACTGACAGCCACCATGTATTGTTGATTGCTATGTCCAAAATCTATCGATTTATCTATCTAAAGTAAATATTTCCCAACCTTCTAGCACTGATGAGCGTTTGGGCACGTAATATTTTAGTCGGCTAACCAGATAAGGCAATAATAAGCGGCCAGATGGCATTACCATTTTCCCTTTTAAAATGGGTAAGTCGTTGATTTAGGATGAGACCTGTGCGGATATATTTTCGGCCGGTAATTTGATCAGGTCTGCGGTTGAGCCGGGGTCCGTCGCCCGGGACGGAGAGATGAAAAAAATAGTTAAATATTCTTCTCTTGCTGATAGATTTTTTTTTTTACTTCTGTGGGAGTGGAGACTTCAAGGGTTACTGGTCCTCGTTCAATGGCGTTCCTTCGGAGGATTGGCGCGATTGCGTCTCGATTAAGGGACGAGCCTCGTGAAACGGAGTGGCTCTTGCAGCGTGTCTCACTGACAATGGTTCGAGGTAATGCTTTCCCAATCATTGCCGCTGGCAGAGGATAGCAAAAAAAAATGTTTATAGTTTCTGGAATTGTCATCACTGGTCAACTGAACTTGCTTTGTTTCAATAAATATTGCATAGATTTGTTTTTATTGGATATATGTTTTAAGCGTCCCGACCACTTTGTACGCATCTGCATGATGTCATAACGAACGAACGGCGTCACACAAAATTTTCCGCTGTGTTTCAGTTACTTATACAGATATATATATATATATATATATATATGTCTGATGTTAATAGATTCGGAAAGGCAGATATTTAAATGTAACTACATAATTAATTATATAATTAGCCATATAATTAATGTAAACTTCAAAGTTATATTTGATTTCTCCCATCATCTAAATATCAACAGTGAAGTCTCTATCTCATATATATATATATATATGTTAAGAAATGGACAAGGTCCGACAATTTATTTATTAAAGACATTTTTATTTATGTTTAACGTTGTTATTTTATAGATACAAGTATTTAAGCAAATGCTCTGTTTAAGATAAACAGTATTAAATAACATTTACCGGCCTGAATGTCCGAAAATTTTCATAGAAAATATTCGTTCATAGACATGTTCGAACCTGCATCCTATACCGGAACTGTCATATACGCTGACATACCTTAACCACTCGAACCTTATGGTAGACAAGGTCGAATTTACTGTTATAAACTACAATCTTCCATGAATCTCAATACATTCATAACTGCTCTGGCGTATCGAATGTAAACAAATGACGTCATATGTTAAGAAATGGACAAGGTTAAACATAAATAAAAATGTCTTTAATAAATAAATTGTCGGACCTTGTCCATTTCTTAACATATGACGTCATTTGTTTACATTCGATACGCCAGAGCAGTTATGAATGTACGAGATTCATGGAAGATTGTAGTTTATAACAGTAAATTCGACCTTGTCTACCATAAGGTTCATGGTGGCCGAGTGGTTAAGGCATGTCAGCGTATATGACAGTTCCGTATAGGATGCAGGTTCGAATCCTGTCTATGAACGAATATTTTCTATGAAAATTTCTCAGACATTCAGGCCGGTAAATGTTATTTAATACTGTTTATCTTAAACAGAGCATTTGCTTAAATACTTGTATCTATAAAATAACAACGTTAAACATAAATAAAAATGTCTTTAATAAATATATATATATATATATATATATAATGGACTCCCGTCGGTTTCGACGTATGAGGATCTGCCAGATTATTGATTCAGTTATGAAAGTTTATGCGCTAATCTTAAGTGGCATTTAAGACCCACTAGCGATTTACAAAGGAGGCCACATATGGAGCAAGTGTGAGGATTGTGAGATGAGATCACTGTTAGATTGGCTGACCTTTTAGATCTTGCTCTCGCTTCTTGAAGATGATTCAGACAAGCAGATTGAAAATTGCTGAGTCCACTAAAACACGTTGATCTCCATTGTACCGGCTCCAAAGCTAAGCGCTCAAGGGTGTTATGTGGTTATATATGTGTTATATATATATATATATATATATATATATATATAATTAATATGAAAAAAAATTCACTTGATTCATGCTTACTTCGAAGTTTCATGGGTGTACAGATGTGACTAGTCGTCGGAATGGTTTTGGACTGTAGATTTTTTTGTATTTGTATATTGTGTTAAGAGTTATTTTTCCTTTTCGCTTGATGAGTGCCATGTTACTTGGTTGTTGATTAGTTGTTGATTTTTTTTTTCTGCCTTCTTTTTTGTTTATTTTTTTAATTTTTTCTTGGCTTTTTATTTTGGTCTCTGGTTTAAGGCGAAACTTTCGTAATGACGTTTTAGTCGCTGTTTTTTGTTTTGACCATTTAATTCAGGTTACAGTTGAATTGAATTTGTGTGTCTATATATTTGCGGGCTTTGTTTCGGTGTGTTTCTCTGTATGCATGTATACAGACATACACACATGCACGCATATACACCTCCCAAAGTATATGATTGTCTGTTCGTGTGGGTACGCCTGATTGTGTATTTGTGTGCGTGTTTATCTGTGTGCGCTTGTAGGTTCGCGCCCCTTTACGCGTAGTTCTGTGTGTTAACTTTTTACTGATGTCTAGTAAGTTGCATTATTTACCATTACTTACTTTGCTGTTAGTGTCTTTTATATTGGATTTTTTTTCTCTATTCGCTTTTTTATATTTAAGAATTTGGGGTTTTTTTTTCGTTTTGCAAAATGTGTTGTTGTGCTAATTTGTGTGTGATTCGTTTGCATATGTTTTGTGTGGTTGGGCATTAATCTATTGGTTATTATTTTGTTGACGTTATGGATGTTGTGGAGAGCCTTCCTCTGCTTTGCATTTCGTAAGACCTGTAGTTATGGTTATTTGTTTGGTTGAGTTTTTTGATGATCTGTACTGTTATCTCTTAAGTCTTTATATATATATATATATATATATATATATATATATATATATATATATATATATAGTTGTATATTTAGGCAGCAATCCTTCCTTTATGCATGTTTCATTAAAAACGACAGACTGGTTGAGCTTTTTAATTTTTCTTGTGTTCTCACAAGAGCTTTCTTTTCTGGACAAAGGGTGTGTAAGAACTGTCCGAATGTTTTGTATTTCCGAGCGCTTTCGCTATACCTTTCGCCATTATCAAGGATGATTCGATTATCAGCTTAGTAGAGTGTGTGCGTTCTGTGTATGTTCAGTGTGTGGTAGTGATGTTTTAAGTTTCCGAATACGGTTAGCACATTAAGGCTTTGTTCATAGTTAATATTGTTAAGAGTTGGCTTTTTCTTTTTTATTATTAGAGCTTCCATTATTTTTAGTCTTTTTTTGCAAGTGGATGCAGTTAATATATTTGTGTTTTCTACTAGTATGTTCCTAATAGTGTCGGGTAAATCTGAGTGTGTGTTTAAATGTGTTCTGATGGAGCTGTGATCAGATAGGTGTAACGTAAGACGTCTGGATAAACATGTGGTTGTGTAGCCGATGTAATTATTTATGAGTCCGGTTTGGTGAGGAACGCAGTTCCTTAAAGGGCATTTGAACTCATAGATAATGTTTGTTCTTTGGTATAGCCGAAAGCGCTCGGAAATACAAAACATTCGGACAGTTCTTACACACCCTTTGTCAAGAAAATAAAGCTCTTGTCAGAACACAAGAAAAATTAAATAAAAAGCTCAATCGTAGTACCTTGTCTGTCGCTCTTATCGCTATATATATATATATATATATATATATATATATATATATATATATAAATTTTACAGTTCATCCTGCATTTGTGAGAACCAAAACAAATTACAAGGCCAAACATTTCAAAAAGTTGGAATTTGGCTCCAGAAAAAATATCTATGCATTGCCTGTTATGTTTCATGCTCAAGAGTAAGAAATTCTAAGAATTTATTCTTTACTGTTAAAAATAAAAAAAAAAGAAATTTTCTTAAAAAATATTGTTTTCCATGGAGTCCTATAAAATGAACTTAAAGAAATTATTAAACGATGAATTAGGGTTTTTGTCAAAGTATTTTTCCAAATAAACTAGCTTATTCAAACTTCATCAATTGGTTTGTGAAATTGAATGAAACAGAGTTTGTAAATCTTGAGTGAAAATGTTAGTGATAACTTCAATAATGCTAAATATTGTGAGGATGTCAATATCTTGTTGCAAAATATTCTAGATTTTGAAAAATTCATAATTGATAAATTTTCTTTCAAATAACAAGCAATAAAAAACAATCTATAAATGAATTTAACACATTTTTATATTAGTCCAAAATAATTACTGTGTGTTCTTTACTATTATGATAACATTTTGCACTGAATTTTCTGTAAATTATTATTAAGCTTAGATTAATCACCATCAAGACTAAATGGGAGGAGTTAGGAAGGATGTATTGCACCAATCTACCAATCTTGTACTGAAAACCTGCATTTGAAATTTGGTTTTTCTTTTTGAACTTTTTATTACTAATCATTAGTTCTGAATCTGGGATCTGATTGATTCTTCAAATTGCACATTGTTCATATCTTAATGGGTAGGATTTCAAGTCTCATCTCCTAATTTTTTATTTTTTTTTACCCATTACAAGGTTGTCTTTTTAGACTGGATTCCAATTGAGATGAGGGATCCCAGTTTGCCTTAGTATTTAGAGAAGACCATAATTCATTGATTTGTCTGGATTATCCCTACAGAAGCACAAATAAATAACAGAAACAGTATCACTTGCGGACTTTGAAAAGCAGCAACAATTAAAATGGATAGCACATATAATTCAAAGAGAAAACAATATAATCTTAATATTAATCTATTGGTTATTATTTTGTTGACGTTGTGGATGCTGTGGAGAGCGTTCCTGTGCTTTGCATTTCGTAAGACGTGTAGTTCTGGTGATTTGCATGGTTGTGTATTTTGTGTGATTTATACTGTTGGGTATTATTTTATTAGTCATTATAATGTTGCTATTGTGTTTAAACTTCTTTTGTTTTGACCATTTAATTTTGTTAACAGTTAGATATTTGTGTGTGTTTGTGTGTTTATGCAAGTCCCCATATTTATGCACGTCGGCTTGCATACATCGATACTAACATGTATACATGAACACACTCAGACATGACTGCTTGTGTGTTCGTATGCGCACGTTTGACTGTGCTTTAGTGTGTGTTTATGTGTGTCCGTATATACGTTCGCGCCCCTGTACGCGTAGTTCTTAACTGTGTGTATATTTTTTAGTAGTTTTTATTATTTATCGCTACTCAATGTGCGCTTGGTGTATATTGTATATTGTTTTCTCGCTTTTTTTAATTTTGTTTTTCTGTTTTCGCTTTTTATACGTTTAGTGTGTATGTGATTTAGCGATTTGTAAAGAGTCTAGTCTTTTTAATTTGCGTGTGTTTTGTGTGGTTGTGTAATATTCTGTTGGTTATTATTTGGTTGATGCTGTGAGGTGCTGTGAAGAGCGAGCGAGTGTTTTTTGCGTTTGTAAGGGGTGTAGATGTTGTGATTTGTATGTTGGTTTGAGTATGTTTTGCATTGATGGGCATTATTTTGTTCATTATGATTTTGTTAATATTGTGGTTATTCCTTTCTACATGGCTTGTGTTTCGGATTTGCTTGGATTAGATATTAATTATAGTGCTTTGTGTTTTGTGATGGTATTGCGTTTTGTGTTGTACTTTTCATTTATGTTAGTATGTATGTAGCAAAGTAGTTGCTTGTTTAAATGCTGCATTCCCTCATTATTTCATTCATCTTGTTTAATAAGATATTTTGATTCCTAAATGTGATGATTGTTGATGTTTCTTCCTGACACACTTTACAGTTTATGTGATTGCTGTTCTGTGTTGCTGCTTTTTTAAAATAAAACTTCTCATTTAATTTCGATAATAATGTTATTTTCTTTTTGGTTCCATATGTATTTTACGAGTGTTGTGCTGTTTTTGTATTTTTAACTAAAATGAAAATAATTTTTGGAAATTTCCAAAAGTTCTATTTTATACTATTTTGGATCTTCCTAATTTTTTTTTAAATTTTTTATTCGTGAATTTATTTACAATTAAAATTTATTTTAATTGCGTTCCATCTTTTTCCCTTCATTCGTTATTATTATTGTGTCTTGATTGTGTTTGCATAATGCCAACAATTGCTATTTGAAAAAGCGTTGGCTGAAAGAGTCCTGAGAGTACCATAATGACGTCTATTTTGTTCCAGTTTATATTTTATTCTTGTGTGTACAAGTTTTATCTGTATATCTTCGTCGTAAGTACCCAAGAGATGTCTTTCATCAAGGCAATCATTCTGCTCGCTAATGGCACAAGGTTAATTCTTTGAGATTAAAAAGATGTTTTCTCATGTCGTGTTTTTCCCGCAATGCTCTCTCGTCTTTCATTAGACGACGGTTATTAATAAAAAAAAACAAAAAAAAAAACAAAAATAAAAAAACAGTTTCTTCTCTTTCAAGATTTTGTTAGACAGGAGTTGGGCAAATTGTTTAATTTTTCATGTTCATGTTTACGCTTTTTTCGTTCAATTTTGAACGAAATTCGAGGTAAATTAACTTTTTTTTTATTTCTTTCGTCCCCCTCTCGTTATTTGCCAATAACAAATAGCGGTTGGAAAAATAACAGAGAGTGAAATACGTGAATATACTCGTGTCTAGAAGGTTCGGATTTGACGATGGAAATTCTAATAAAAGATATTTTCAATTTTTCCAGTGTCATTCTGACTGAGATTGAACTGATCGAGGCAGTGTATATCAAATTGTACCAGTCGAGCATTTCGAGTTTCTTATATTTGGTTAAGGGACTGTGAGTGTCTATTTTTTTCTATCTTATACTCTTTTGGAACTTCCCAATTTTATTATTTCTTTTATTCGTGAATTTATTTACAATTAAAATTTATTTTAATCGCATTCCAACTTTCATTCCTCAGTCATTATTAATATTAATGTGCCTTGATAGTGTTTGTATATTGCCAAGGATTACCTTTTGAAAAAGCGTTAGCCGAAAGGGACTTAAGTTTAAATAATGATGTCTTTTTTGTTCAAGTCTCTCTCTCTCTCTCTCTGCATATATATATATATATATATATATATATATATATATATATATATATATATATATATATGAAGAAATATAGTCTGATAGATGTTCTATATTTATCGGATAAAGTGATCAATATCAGAGATAGAGCGTGTGTAAATATAAAAGTGAAAAGAAAGTCAACACTTAGAGGCGACAGTCAGTTTCAGGGTATATGCAATTGTCGTGGCTTGACGATTGCATATAGCCTGAAACAGACTGTCGCCTCTAAGTGTTGGCTTCTATATTCACTTTTATATATATATATATATATATATATATATATGTATATCATCCCCTTGACTTTTGATACACTGTATAACCTTCAAAACTGTCTATCAACTGCAGCCATCAGCAATTTTGGTATCGTCATAATTGTCCATATTTCCAACACACACACACACACACACATATATATATATATATATATATATATATATATATATAGTTAATGTGAGTAAAAAATTGTCACTTAGCTGATGGATTTGACCTACATACATAGGCGAATACACTTCGGTCGGTGTCAGCAATTTAGTGCTCATAATTTTTTGATTTCTTTCTTTTTACATACATTTAACATTGGTGTAAATTGTTTTTCTATATTTTTTTAATCTTGTGTTTGTGTGTGCGTTTGTGCGCGTGCAGCAATGAGCCCATCTCTGCGGATGAGCTTTCGTACGCGTGCAACTTTCTACGAGGATGTACGTGCGTATAGGGCGTTATGATCAAGTGCCTTTTCGTTTTTTTTTCACTTTACACTCCCTCTTTAGTCGTCTTTTTTTCCTTTTTTACCTTTTTCTTTCGACTGTTTTCGTTTTGGTGGCAATGTGTTCCAACTCAAGAGGTGTGCCCGGTTTTTATTGTTGGGTGTTCTATATTTTATTTTGTTTGTTTGCTAGGAATGTTGTATTTCGTTATTTGTACATATATTCTTAAATGATATATATATATATATATATATATATATATATATATATATATATAAACACAGATATATGCACACACAGAATTATATATCTTCACTGGGCTATTTTCTCGTTTTTAATTTGGTTTGCTGGTATCATAAGTATTAATTTTAATTGCAGGAGTTTAAAATTATAATTAAATTTATTTATCATCGTTAGAATTTATGTGCATATGTCTGTATTTATACGCTTATGTATACGCAGACTTGAATACATGCACACACGCATAAAGATGTATGTACGCGCACATATATACACATAAAGGGGAGAACCCAAGTAGACATACACTTATGTCTGTGCTTTGTTATCGATAAACTTGTGCTTAAATGGTCATGTTATCTATTTTTTTTCTATTTTTTGGTTATTAATTATTGCTGCTTGTGTTAAGAGAATTTTCTTTTTAGATCATTATGCATATATATATATATATATATATATATATATATATATATATATATATATATATATATATATATATTCACTTACTCACACAACACATGCACGCTGCACACACGCCCATATATGTAATTGTTAAATATTGTATATATAATTAAAATAGGTGTATGCATATATAATGTTATCGTTTATTGTTTATTTAACATTTCATTTTTATTTTCCCTTGAATGGTTAGTTTGTTTTTACTTTGTTGATATATATTGAGGTATTAATTATGAGTGAGTATGATCGATCGTTTTTCGCTGTTGTGTGTGTGTACATAATCATATGCATATGTAAACACTCGCGTATAGGTCTGTATGATTTCGTTATTTATTTATTAATAAATTAAGTTTATATTTGTCTCATTTATTTATTTAAATATTTTATTTCATTTATTTATTTATTCCATGTTTATATCATATTTATTTTTTTATATTTATACCTTTATTGTTAATTAGTGATTAGATGGCAAAGTATGTATTTATTTATATGTCTAATTTTAACCATTATATCAAATTTTCTTTTTTAAGAGTTTATTTTCGTTTTTAAATCGAATTATTGGTACTTTTTCCTATGATCATAAATTTAAATGCGTACTGTTGATACTGTATTGAGATGTTTGTTTTTTAGTATTTATCATTTGATTTTGGTGGGGATATGGTTTTATTTTTCGATCCATATGAATTTTGATTGTTTTTTGGGGGTTTTTTTTTTGGCCATTACTTCTTCTGAATGACATTTTTTGGTTATAATATATTCCTTTAAATGTGTTTATTTTCCCGTAAAAGCTTTGGATCTGTTGTAATGTTATTAGTTACGATAGCTTTGTATATTATATTATTGGTTAAGCATTTATTGTTGAGGGAATATTATGTCTTTGCAGTTATATTTAATGGTGTTATTTTGCTGCATGTTATTGCTATATTTTTGTAATTGTTATTGGTTTTGTAGCCTATTTTTTCGTCATATTTAGTTATAATTTTCTTGTTGTTATATGCCTCAAGCTATAACTAATTTTGATTGTATTTTTGTTGATAATCCTTGATATTTTGCTGCTTTTAAGGAGGTGTTTATCAATTATTTTGAGAATATTTTTTTCTATTTTTGCTTTTATTGAATTTTTATAGGGTGTTGAACCAATTTATTTCATTTTTCTGTTTTTGTATGAATTCATTTCATTTTTGTATTCGAGTTTGCTTGAATAGCCGCTGTTTCGTGGGGCTGATTTAATTTTTTTTTTAAATTTCATAGAATAGTTGTTGGCCACAAGAATTTGTTGAATACTTTATTTCTATGATTATTTGTTGGAAGACGTTAGGCGGCGTTTAGAATTTTTCTCAATGTATATTGGGCTGTTCTTCTGTATGGTTTGTAGTTTCCGTTCTTTATCATGGATGTTATATCTGAGAAATTTACTTTTTATTGGATTTTATGTCTATTGTAAATCCTAGGATTTTGAAGGTTTTTTAATTATTTCTTCTTCTATTTTTCCTGTACTTCTGCCTCTGCAGTTTCTTAGAAATAATAGACTGTTATACCTGTATAGACCTATAAAATTTTTGTTAATAATATTCACTAATATTTTGATAATGAATATGCTTATGACTCTGCACAATCATAATTACCTATTGTTACGTCAAAGTTGTTGTTATTATTACTGTCCTTTTTTTCTCCATATATTTTATTGTGGCATAATATTGATTTTCAGCAGTGATTAATTATATTTATGGACTGATTGGGTACAGTCATGCATCGTTTTGATACGTTTAATGTGCTGTCTGGAGTATGTTCATTAATAAATGGATAGAAGTCTTTTATGTTTAATTTTGTGAAGCGGCAGTTTTCATTATTACCAATGTTATTATACCAATCGGTTTTTGATTTTATATAGAATTTTCAATAATTTGCTTTTATATATCTTACTTATTATAAAACGCAGATTGTGTGTGTGTGTGTGTGTGTGTGTACGTTTATATATTGGATTGGATTTCCTACATTTTTCAAACGATTTCATCAAAACTTCACAGGACTACGTAAAATTACCTTGCACTGGTTCTGACAACGCCAAAAATTGGAAAAACACAAATGTTTCGCACGAAATCAATTTGAAAACACGATTCTATCGGAAGAATGAAAAGGGGACAACTCATATAGAGTTATACTTATTATAAAACCCGGATTGTTTGTGTGTCTGTGTGTTCGATTATATATGGGATCGGATTTACTACATTTTTCAACCGATTTAAAAAAAACTTCACTTTTTTTCGGCAGGTAGTGCTTCTTATTGTCTCGCACACTTTTTTTTCTTTATTTTTACATTCAGAATACTTTAAAAATTCCATTTACAAGACAATTGTTTATAATAAAATTCTATTCAATCTGTAGACTCATAACGATTGAAAACAATGTTTTTGTTTGAGTTTGGGTTTGACCAATTCGTAAAAAAAAAACAAAAACAAAAAACTAATTAAGACATGCGTGTCTGTCAACCTTAAACAATAATCTTTGTCAATTTTATTTTTCAGTCTTTATGATCGTCGATACTTGATCTATCTCTTACTGTTAGATCCCCGAACAACGCCGGGCTCTACTGCTAGTATGATATAAAAATGCATATTTTCAATAATTATATTTCACAATTTAATGAATAAAATTTGGACGTGCAAAGTTCGCAGGATTCACATGAACCACACATTCTCGCCAGTTATATCCCATTCATTCATAATACGTTCCTTCTTATGATTAATATCTGCCATTTATATTGTGTACGCCTTCCACTTAATAATACTTCAGAATAGTAGTCAAGGAGACTATTACCTAGTGAGAGAGAAGCCCATTCCACATGGCCAGGTTTCCCAATCCAGTTAGGAAACGTGTCATTCACCTAGTCTCTTACGACAATGGCGTAATGGGTATGGGATTGCATCCTGTTGCAACCACTCAAAGAAGCCGTCATCTAACCTTTCAATTCATGGCATTAACAGGTTCCCGAACATGGTGAGATATGTCGTCCAGAAAAAGGGGTTTATTTAAGAACCTGTCTGCTTCTTGAATTTCTTCTCCACTGTGAGAAAGAATATTGAGGTCGTTTTCGGATGGCTTGAAATGGAAACATCTGCTAGCAATCGTTATAATAATCCCTTGCGTTCATAGAGTAGTGATATCTTTCTACTTTGGACAAACTCATATTCAAACGGTAGAAAACGCAAACACGAATATAAGTAATATTCCCCAGTTATTGAGACTTTATCGACACCATACATACATACATACATACATACATATAGACGCACACACACACACATGTATATATGTGTGTGTGTGTATTTAGGCAGTAATCCTTCTTTTATGCACGTTTTATTGAATATGGCAGTCAAGGTATGTGATTTAGTTTTTTTTATACAATTATTCATGTGATCTTATAATTCTTTCTTTTCGGAGGATAAATTATGTAAAACTAAGCAATTATTCTTAATTTCAGAGCACGTTCGGCTATAAATTTAGCCATATTCAAAGTTGAAACGTATTATCTTTTAACGAGAAATAGATTATTGGCTGTATGTATTTATATAGGGTTTCATTTTTAAAACACAGTCAAGATATTTTGTCCATCTTCATTGATGATATAAGCTGATTGTTGTTGGGGTTTTTTTTATTAATAATGCTTCCATTATTTTTAGCCTTTTTTACAAGTAGACGATGCTATTACATTTGTATCATCAACAATTATCTTACGAATGGGTTTCAGTAGGCATCCATGATTGAGAGATCGAATTGAGCTATGGTCAGAAAGATGTAGTGTGAGTCTTCGTGTCAAATATGTTGTAGTATGACATATATATATATATATATATATATATATATATATATATATATATATATATATTTATATATATTTATATTTCAATGAATCATTCATACAGAAAGTAGATTACTATAGTTAATGATATAAAATGGCCAAATCCTTTAAAACAAAATTTGCATTAACATACGAATCACTCGATGAATGTTATAATCCTTGTTTTTAATAACTACAAGCTGTATAAGGTCTTTTTTTAATGTGCAACTACTTTCAACTGTACATTCAGCCATCTTCAGGCATGGACATTATTTTGTTTTTAGTAAAATCCAGGTAGCATCAGAGACAAGAAAAAGGAAATGCGGATCGAAATATGTGATTCGTAGGTTAATGCAACTTTAAAAATTAGTTTGCAAAAGGATTTCGCCATTTCATATAATTAAATTTACTAACCTACTTTTTGTATGAATGATTCATTGTAATATGAATTGAACTGCACCACCATATATATATATATATATATATATATATATATATATATATATATATATATATATAGATAGATAGATAGATATAGATATATACATATAATGGACTCTCACATTGATTTCGACTTATGAGGATCTGACAGCTTATTGATTCAGTTATGAAATTTTGTGCGACATATATATATATACATATATATATAATCACAAATGATTTGATTATATTTATCCTTCTACACAGATTTTGTAATCTTGTCATTATTCACAGTTTACCCCGAATCTTCCAGATACTCATCCTTGACTTTGATGTCTGTATTTTTCTTCCCTTGACTGGAAGAAGATGGATTCATACCATGCCTAAGGCCATTTGTTTAGAGAAAATGTAACTGAATTTTTCGCAATTTCAATTGTAGCGGTGATTTTCTTTTCCCCATCGCCAATAGTTATCCAGCCAGCAAATTCCATATATATGTAGTCATGTAAACTTATCCTCAGCGAGCCTACGTGTTTGTTTATTTGACCGAATGAGACAACATACAACCTGTAACAAAATTTTTTCCTCATGACTACTGGTGCCTTTTGTATTACCGTGATACATAAGGGACATTCTTCTATCCCTCCTCTCTTCCCTCAGTTTAAGGTGTTAACATCTGCTGATAAAGCAGAATGTTTTCTCGTAAATTCTCTCTAAATTCTACTCTTGTGTCATCTTGCTTATCTCTCTGACTTTTTACATAGAACTGAGACTTTGTTGAGTCATATGCCCGTAATTTCGTCCATGGTTTCTGCTATCACCACCCAAAGAACCTCCAAAGCGTGATGTGACTTCTTGATTTCTTCCTTGTTAAATATACTATCCCGGAGTACCAGCCTAAGTGTTTTGGCGAATCGACTGATCATTTTAACTTTCATTTTGTCAGTTGTCTACCACTTCTTGGCAAAGTACTAGAAACTCTCGTCATCTCTGAATTTGTTAAGTATCTATGTTCGCAGGGCCTTCTTTCCGATAACCAATATGGCTTTCGATTCACTTGGTCAAATATTAATCTATCAAAAGGAAGCACCAGTCTGGATGTGGTAGCAATATTCAATACACGAATGAATGGTGAAGCATGCGCTTTTGTTTTAAATATCTCAAAGGTATTTGATAGTGTTTCGTATGCTCTTTTTCACAAAATTATTATAGCAATTTTGGACAATTTTTGAACTGATCTAGAAAAGAATATAGCACTGCATATATTCTAGATATTTTGCATTAATGCAGGTGTCTTAAAAGTCTATTTCCTTGGGAAAATGCTGTTTCAAATTTTAAGCAACCACCTTCCTGATATCATTAGCTATCAACTCGTTATCTATGCTGTTGGCACGACTATTAATTACTGTATTAATTGTAAGCCTAATCGATTTGATAAAATCAAATGTGTAGCTTATCTAAAAAAATGACTTAAAAACTGGTGCGAGGAGACTGGCTCATTGCATCTTCTTCGGCTAACATTTTCTGCTGCCAATTAGTAGAGAGATTGCATTGAATCACTTGCTAGGAAAGATGATTCACTGTGTCATTTCACTCGCCAGAATCTATCGTAAGCATTTATAACTGTGCTATTCGTTCGTGCATTGAAGACATCTAGTCTAATGATTCTCCAGTATATTTAGATATTCTTGATAATATATACATTAGGATTGTTATCTCCCACTGACGTAACGTGACTTCCATATACTTTTTCAATCAATATTATATAGCAATTATTCTCATGAACTTTCCCCTTCCGTACTTAGACTCTATTAATTTAAGAGTAGTACTATATGTGACAGATTGTTTCATACTAAACGCAATCATCAGAGCACATGCGTTGTTTTTTTTTCGATTATTTATATATACGTGTCAGTGGTGCATTTCAGGTATATTCGATTGTGGGTAGTTTATTCTAACGGTTATTTTGGTGAGAGTCGTTTGTTAATTTCTTTATTTTTACTTCATTTATTTATTTATTTGTATTAATTTATTTTACTTGGTTTTGCTTATTAAATTTTTAATTTTTTTTAAATTTTTATCTATTGTTTTCAGTTTTCAATATTTAAGTAACGTTGTAAAAATTTGTTTTCGTGTCTGCATTTTGAAATCAGTTCTGATCGTTTACTTTGTAGTTTGTTTTGGTCTGGGAAGGTAATTTAGCTACTTTTTTTTCCTCTAAGCAGAGTTTGTAGTTTTTGTATAGATTGTTGTAGGTTGAAGATTTCCCCCGCATATTTTCTATGATATTTTTTTAGTATGATTTGCTTTTTGTTTTTAATTACCCAGATATACTTAGAATGAATTGTGTTGTTCACGTCTTTACTGTTTTGTGAAAGATGTTTTGCATGCCTTGTTTCGTATGTGTGTTTTGTATGATCTTGATATATTACATTGTTTTGTAAGTGATTACCTTTTAAGTGACATTCGTTCTTTATTCTGAAGTTAAGTTTTCATTTGTCCGGGTGGTTAGTTAATAGATTTCCTGTTGTGTTTTTTTTATTGTGTCATGTACTCGGTGTAACAGTAACTGATTTTTTTCTGTGTTTTTGTTGAAAATTATGAGGACAGTGCTTGATTCGGTGAAGTGTTTGTGTAAGAGTTTGATGAATATTTTGCTACGTCTGTTTTTACCTTTTACTTGAACAGAGGATTGAAGCATATGACGTTTCTCTTCCTGTTGGCATTTTTTTTTTTGGTACGCGGTCGTGCATATGTGGGTGTCGCCGGGAATCTACTAACTTTTAGGCCGGTTTCATACTTCTCCTTAGTTTCATTGAATATGGTTTCATTAGAAGAATTTTCGGAAAGCCCGAGTTTAATTGATTTTGATATCAGCTTGTTTATAGTTGACCAGCGATTTGAAGAATGTGTATATGCAGTTGTATATTTTTGGGTTTTCTGTATGGTTTATATGTACCTTTTTGGGGTGAAAGGTGACGAGTAGAAAATCAGCTTCATTTAGATTAGTTTTTATGTCTATTGCGCCCTACCGATGCAAATTATTCGGTTGTCTATGTCTAATATATATATATATATATATATATATATATATATATATCTCATATCTAATATATATATATATATATATATATATATATATATATTATTATTTATAAAAAATTATAACATAAGTATGTTATAAAATCACTACAAAAATAGCCATTTTGTTTCAACACCCTCAGTGTCTTATCAAGTGATGATGTTGAAGATAAAATAAATGGTTTTAAAAGTTTCAGATTAATTAATGATCCTATTGGAATTCACTCCATATATACCAATTATATACTTGTATATAATATATGTATATATCGATCTTCCATGTCTAATGTGTGTATATATATATATATATATATATATGTATAATATATGTATATATATATATATATATATATATATATATATATATATTGTAATAATAATAATAATAATTTCACCCCAAGTAACGCAATGAAACCATTATGACAGAAGTTGTTACTGTGTGTGAAAAAAATGCAAGGAAATAGAACTATAAACTATCCGTAATTAAATATTATGATGACAACGATTTATGTGCATATAGATTTTTGAAAAAACAATATTTAGTGGAAAGCATGTGGTCGGAAGAGAGTTTCACAAGAAAGACATGCGAATGAAATGTCTGTTAGAAGAGAATTGGATGTTAAACCTTACACAACTAATTCAGCGTTTAAATTTTAAAGCAAACACACACACACAAACCTAAACTCGTATATGTGTGTTATTTTGTTTGTGTTGGTGTATGGAGGTAGATAGATAGACAATGAAAAGTGCATGCGATTTTTCGGCGATACGTGAAAATCCCATTGAAGTGTAAGCCTGACAATCGCCATACACTGATGATCCCCTTGTCAACATTGTCTATTTTTATGAACGAATTTTCACCGATACAGATCACTTTTCGTCTATGAATAGAGGATATATTAAACAACATTTGCAATTAACAGTCGGATTACTCCTTCAAGGAGATTTTAATTTTCCCTTGTATCATTAAATAGTTTATCCATCTATTAATAATTTCTCTATATTTTCATTTGTTTTGTACGACATCATTTATTCCTGATTTCCCACAGTTCATTTATTTTGCATTCTTGAATCTACCAGAGCTCCTTTGTATTGGATTTTGCCAGAATTCCTCTGCGTATTTATGCCGTATGAAGCTTGCAATTGAACCAATGGTAATTGCCTATTTTATATTCATCCAAGATGATCACCAAACTAAAGTTAGGTTTTCAATTTTCTTCAGCAGTTCGTGAAGAATGTATGACTATTCAAGAAATAACATGTCAATAAATTGAAATGATACTGCTAAAATCTTCCTTACATTCTGAAACATTTGGTAATGTGTCGTGACAATGTATACAGGAATTCAAACTGAATTTTATACAACTCAAATTGTACAAAAATAAAAAGGCGTATAAGACAATTATGTTTCTTCTCACCGGACTCATTCAAACTATACCGTTGGGTGATTCTGAGAAAATTAAACGTCCTACGAGGATTCATTATTTTACGCACACAATCCTTAAAGACATAGGCTAAGCAGATGACACAGTGTTAATGACACACACAGAAATGGAACTACAAGAATTCCTACAGAAGGTAGTGAAGGATAGCGAGAATAAAGGACTTAACATCAATGGCAATCAAACAAAATGCATGATTATTAGCGAAATGAACAGCCCAACATGCAAATTTCAAATTGGCTATCCCAAAATTAAACAATTTAAATATATGTGAATCTTTCAAACAGAAAATGGAAAACGTGACACTGAAATCCGTAGGCGCATTGTGATAGCGAATGATGCCTTCCAAAAGTTAAGCAAAGTAATAAGAAACAGAACAAAATTCATTAGAAACAATTAAAACAGTATTGAAATCTTATTGAATAATAAACTCCCTGTATGCCAGTGAATACTCGACAATCGCCTCACAGATGAAGAATAGGCTTTAAGCTACAGAAATCTACTTCTACTGAAGGATATTACAAATGCAATGGACCGAAAATGTGAGCAACAATGATATTTTAGAGAAAGTTAAAATAAAAACTGTAATTATACTTGAGATTAAAAAGAAACAGTTGACATTTCTTGAGCATATTATGAGGAAAGAAGGACTGGAAAATATTATACTCACAGGAGAGTTTGAAGGCAAGAATGTGAAAAAAATGACGTAACTAATGAGCTTGATTTCAAGGATGAGGACAAGGCTTTCGAAAGATTCATATGTACACAATTTATTAAGATTTAAAATTAAGATGAATTTGTGGAGAGCTATGATCGCTAACGCCCTGAAACAAACACGGCGTATCGAAGAAGTACGCGTTCGATTATAGGCTTTTATTTGTTCATAAGCTGAGTGTTGTCCTTTTTTATCTTGTTACTTTCAAATGGCTACATTTTTTTAGACGACGACAAGGTGCGATAAGTACTCATTATTACAAGTCTAATTTAGTGATGGTTACGTATTAAAGGAGCTATTTATTATTTTCAAAATTTTACTTAATTCCAGCATAGGACCACAATCGTAGAACACCTCGTAAGGATCAATCTTACTAGTATTTATCTACAAGTTTCTGACTATTACCGCAAGAGGAGGCCTTCCTTAGCTTATGTTTGTCATTTAGTTCAATTAGTAAGGAGAAAGCGAAAATCTAAAATACAAGATTGCTGAACGTTATACTAAAATCTATTTCTCCTTAACTATAGATTAGTTTTTATGAATGGCCTCGAATATCGGACGCATAATAAACATTTTCTAGGATCTAAACATCCAGTATGATAACGGTTACACCACGACGGATTTCTCATTTTACAATTTCCCAAGTGTGGCTTAGTTTAAATACAAGGCCTTGAGCATTAACGTGCCCATTGTGGACCGAATTCTATATTTATTAATAACAGGCCCAGCTTGCTATGCATACGATGCCTATCGTTTTCTTCTAAGTTGATAAAAATTCGCATGGAAAACAGGGGAAAAAAGACACGAAACAAACGCTCCCATGTCACCCTCTGCTATAAAGGCAAAAGTAATGCGGTTGCAGGTTTACGCAAAATCCACTTTGTCACATAATCCTGCTTTAGATCAGCGACCGTTTGAATCGATTTCGACCATCCACGAAATCCAGCTGTCATTTTACGCAACCAAAGTTTATATCTCCTCCTTCATTTCAGTGAACCCAGCGAAGGGGAGTCGAGAAACGCTTCCCTTATGTTAGGCTGGGATTCTTTTCTGTAGATCTGGAGATGCAAATCCCAAATGACAGGTGACCCTGGGCTCAGGGTTTTAGCTTGTATGCAGGGGAAAGTGATCTTCTCGAACGAACAAGCGGTAATCGCTTTTATCCACTCAGTCGAGATGTTGCAAAATCTGATTCTTTACAGAACATAAAAACAAAGAAGGATATCCAATATTGTAGAAACTTTTAAGCGATCTATACAAAAATTTTTACCTATAAATAAAACAATTTGTAGTCTAGATCACGATTGCTTTTCGGAGTTATACGTACCAAAAATAAACATAACATAATTTTGTAAACGAGCAGCTAATTTAATATCAAGAATAACTGTTTTCATGCCTTCAAAATGGCAACTATCAGAGTTAATGAGTGAGGAAATTAATTAAACAAACTATCCAATAAGTCTCTGGGAAGGCGGGGAAAAATCCGTTCAGCGTAAAGGCCACACACTCTGTTTTTCGTTACCTGCCCGAATGTGACAGCAATAAAATATTTTATTTTTTGATCTGGCTCATGTAAAGATAAGGAGAATTTCGTTTAGTTTGCTTGCTTAACGGAATATAAACTCCTTATGGATTATTTGAAATTTTATTTTCTTGTGAATTTTGATTTTTTTTTTTTCAATAAATTGCTTGTAATTTTTTGCAGTAATGTATTGCTAGTAATTTTTTATTGTTTTACTCTGAAAAAATATTGCTGGTAATTTTTTATTGTTTTACCCTGAAAAAGTATTGCTAGTAATGTTTTATTGTTTTACTCTGAAAAAGTATTGCTGGTAATGTTTTATTGTTTTTCTCTGAAAAAGTATTGCTAGTAATTTTTTCTAACATATTTTTATATATTCTTGCTTTGAATCCAGTTTGGAGGTTTCACTATTTGTCCATAGCTGGGATACTAAAAGGTGCTACCGCCCAGGTAGTTGTAACGTCTCCTTCTTATCAGTTTTAGTGGGAAAGGAAAGAAGAAAGAAATAGATCGAAAGGAGAAAAAAATATGAAAACTTGTGTACGCTTCCTCTTTTCCTAGAGAGACTCGGCAATTCAAATTACAATACATCAGGAAACCTATCTAACCGTAAAACAAATCCGAATTCTAAACTAAAACTTACAAATGGTTAAACTTTCCCTAGGTAAAAATTGATAAATATTTGACGTAAATCTTTCTTGGGCGTCACTTCATATTTACTCGTTCTATGGGTATTAGAGAACGAAAGCAAAACTCTCTATAGCCATGGGTGAATGTTATGCTATTTAGTGTTGTAAACCCATATTCGGAGACGAACTTCTGCCCTGGCAGTGTTATTAACATTGATGCAAACAACAACTGGGTATATTTGCGCGTAATTAAAACAATAACACATATGACCCGAGACATGGAAAACGAATGATTTTCGGTGTTTTACACTTCGGTCTTCTTCACATATGTTTAATATTCAGAAAATTTATTTTTCCTTTATATTGTTCCCCTGTTGCTTTCCATGCTTAGAAAATATATGACTTCTCCTATACGATAAATTCCTCTTGCCTTTTATACATTAGATCCTCCTTTTGTACATTAGTTCCTCCTGTCTGTTTCGTCAAATAACGAAAACACATGAGCGTTCCATGGATAGAAAATCACATATACCAGATGACTAGAGTTGTTTTAACCACCAATTTAAACACAGTGTCATCTCTCTCTTGGATAATCCAGGTTTAGATTTTAAAACATACTACTTATACGAAAGTGATCAAATTTTTAGTGTCCATTCTAAGTCAACTTAAGATTCTTTCTGCATTTAATATGCCCTCTGATTATCCACTCTTGTTCGCTCTTATCTCGTCTTTATTCTACTGGGATTGATTCTCACCATATAGAGGGCGCATTGGGCAAATTGCCGCCATTATTGATTTCGGCATGCGCATTAACTGTTTTTGATTCTGTCGACTGCTCAGTATAGCAGGGTCAGTTAGGCACCGTTTGTGAGAAAAATAACAGAATGACGTAATTCACTACGCCAAAAATTTGAAAATGCTATGCTGTACTGTTTGGTATTCGCGTCGAAAGCTTAAATACGAACATTTCAGAGAGTTTCGGCATCAATCTGGGGACATTGAAGTGGATTCAGAAAGAGTCTAATGGGGATTACAAAGGTTTGGCAGCACGGATGACTCACTCTATTTTCTTCGCATGAGAAAATAACTCCAGAATATGTCGTTGATGGCCACAGACTCAACACGGCGGCCTAGATCAAGAGTCTTGAGGAAATAGTGCTTCCCTGGGTCAAGAGCGTGCTTCCTGGAAGACCGTATGTCTGGCAACAGGATTCTGCACCATGCCACTCAAGCAAGTGGACCTAGCCATAGCTGTTAAACAATTTCTGCTACATCAAACCTTTATGTCTGTCCACCTAAGTCCACAGACAGCAACTCTCTTGATTATTATGTGTGGGGTCCAGTTGACCTTTGTAATACCAAAGATGTGCTGAAGTTGAAGATTATGGCTGTATTCACGAACTTAAATAAGAACACCGTCCAGAAAAAATGCAGGAGATTTTGAATTCATCCGAAGTCTGAAATGAAGCGCATGGCAATTTTATTGTATATATCTACTCTTTATTATTTCAAGATATTTCTGTGTAATTTTGTTAAATATATCTTTTAAATGAGATGTCAGGGTTAGTTTCTTTTTTGCGTAATTTAGACGACACTTTATCCACCCCCCCCTATATGATTATTCATAACTGATTTCTATATTTCTCCAGACGACAGCCATTCGAACATCCTCGATAACTTAGCGAGACTCTTAGTGTCGACATTGTATTAATTTTGATGATCATATTATCTGAGCTGAGCCTGTTTCTGAAGTCTGTATTTTAGATTTACAGCTTATTCACACGTGTATGGTTATCAATTTTAATGTAGATGTGAACATTTCAGAAATCTCAGAGTAAGATTCCTTCGAGAAGGCTACTTTAATAAATAGGTTTGGTTTGGTTTGTTTTACGGCATATCAACCTCAATGGGTCATTTCATGCTGACAATTTTTTTTTCTTGGTAATATTTTTGTTTTATCAAAAAACTATTTCTGTTAACATTTTTCCTCAATAATATATAGCTGGCAACCTTGTTTTTTCAAAAACGTACAACTGGAAACATTATTATTTCAAAAACGTATTATCAGATGCCTTGCTGTTAGACGTAGTTTATCGTGATACCCAGGACGCGGACGTAGTCTGAGTTAGCTATTTGCCCATACCTGGGAACCTAACAGATTCTACCACACCGATTCAGGATGGCCCTGGGAACACCAGCAATTAAGAGGTGGTTCTACACTTCTCAAAACCTCCTGATCAGATGCCTTGCTGTTAGACGTAGTTTATCGTCTTACCCAGGACGCGGATGCAGTTTATCGTCTTACCCAAGACGGAATAAATATGGGGTTTTCTTTTACACCATAACAATGCAATTGCTCAAAGAAACGAAGAATCCAGAAAAGCAATCATAGGTCAACGCTGAACAGGAATGATACATATGCTGAACAGACCCCCCTCAGAATTTCATCTCTTCGGTACATTGAAGACGGAATTCTGGGGACAACACTTTTCCCATTATGATAAATGGAAATATGCCACAAGTACACAGTGAAAAATTAAAAACAAAACAGGCAAAAAGTTTGTATGAGGTGACTATAAATGCACTCAGACAATGAAGGCACACCATCATAGAGAGTCGTGGCTATGGTGAGAACGATATATCTTTAGTATTCCCATAACTATGTTTTCTATGCTTTTATTCTTAAACGTGTTGGGTATCAATGAATGAAATACGTTAGCCTTTTAACTCCAATGCAGGCGCTATGCCGATAACATAGGTATTCATAGTTTATGTAAGAATGATATTGAACAACAAGAAACTTTATACCAAGTGGCAGAAGAAATACGGTTGCAGATAAACCTTTCCGAAAAAGAAATTAAGAACGTGTATTGGAACAAGAGGAGTGATGATACTTACTCAGCTGCAATAATAAAAATCTGGGTTAATGGATTAGTAAATACCACAGATTTCAGATAACTTAGTGACAAATTGGTATTATTTTATATATATATATATATATCTTATAACAAATGTGATACATAAGATACGGAAATTGTATACTATTGTAGGGTGACATTCACCGCAAGTAAATCAGTCCTCTTCTATGGTAGTAAATACTGGACTATCTCTTCACAGATGAAGAAGAGTCTCGAAGCAACAGTAATGTGGTTCTACAGACAGATGATGAGAATACGACGAAGGTGTAGAGACAAGAGCAACAGAAAGGACACTTATACATAACATCCGAAGAGACAATTGGATTTTCTTGGGCACATAAGTAGGAACAAAAGCTTGGAAAAGTTGATATTCACAGGAGAGATTACAGGTAAATGGGTCAGTTGAACGCAACAGCATATTAAGAACATCAAAAGTATTGGAAACTGTGGGGAGCCATATTAATCAACCGCATATATAGAAGAAAAACGTAAAAACTGAAGATAATTTCATAATATCTATGAATGACGAAAGATTTCTTATATATATATATATATATATATATATATATATATATATATATTTGTATATTTAGGCAGCAATCCTTCCTTTATGCAAGTTTCATTAAAAACGACAGACAAGGTACTACGGTTTAGCTTTTTATTTATTTTTTCTAAAAATAATGGAAGCTCTAATAATAAAAAAGAAAAAGCCAACTCTTAACAATATTAACTATGAACAAAGCCACAATGTGCTAATCGTATTCGGAAACTAAAAACATCACTACCACACACCGAACATACCCAGAACACACACACTCTACTAAGCTGATAATGAATCATCCTTGATAATGGCTAAAGATTATAGCCGAAAGCGCTCGGAAATACAGAACATTCGGACAGTTCTTACACACCCTTTGTCCAGAAAAGAAAGCTCTTGTCAGAACACAAGAAAAATTAAATAAAAAGCTCAACCGTAGTACCTTTCTGTCGTTTTTAATGAAACTTGCATATATATATATATATATATATATATATATATGTGTGTGTGTGTGTGTGTGTGTGTGTGCGTGTGTGTATTTACGCAGCAATCATTCTTTCATGTACATTGAATACGACAGACAAGGTGCTTTGATTTATTTTTTTTATACAATTTCTCATGCGATCTAATATTTTTTTTTCTTTTCAATGTTGAATTATATAAAAACTGCCTGAATGTTCTTTTAATATATATATATATATATATATATATATATATATATATATATAACCCATAGACAGACTGTTTCGCTGCATCACAGCTCATCAGTTTGGATAGACCTCCGATTACTTCAAGCCAGGATCGAAACCCGGTCGTTTTGGGATCAGCAGAGATACTACACCAAACTATCTTCACACAACAGAGTGAAGGGAAATTTTACCGTTTTTAATATGCGGAAAAGTCGACTTGAAATATAGAAGTTGACTTGAACTCTTTTGAAATTTTCTTAAAACACATTTGAGCCCCTGATACTTACCATCGTCTGAAGATTTACAATCAAAATATTGAAACATAGAAGTTTTTTTGTAACGATTTTTATTCCAATCTCTTATAATAAAAAAATAATAACTCATGGTATACTTTGTATTGAGCACTTTTTAAAAGTAAATGCCACGAACAATGGAATATTTCTCTATCTGTTCTTTCTCTCATTTGTGTATATATATATATATAGTTCAAGTCGACATAGATCGATATCATATAGTCCACAAGTCTGGGCTGGAGTTGATTGTGAACTTCATAATCATTCTCATTCCAATGTATGCTGTTATTTTTTAATTTGAGTTGCTGTCCATCTGAAATTTGTTGCCACCTACAGTAAGGCAGTCCTTCCTAATATACTATTTCATCCGAAGCATGTCCCAGGTCAATTCATTCAAAGTGAATGCAACCAAAATGAACGACTCTCTTTACGCTTGATGCCTTTTTAAATGAAATGCATTTCTTACAGTAATTTCTGTAGAATGGAAATTATTATTTAGATAGTGATGTGGGGCCAAAGTTGGGACGCCAGAAGGAAAACACAGAACACGGATTAGATGTAAGAAAGATATATTAACAACAGGTTACAGAGATAGTGTAAGCAGAGCTTACTATAAGTTAGTGTCCAGCATTGGTAGTCGTACTAGACTCTCACTGTCTCTCTCTGTCACTCTCTAGAGTGCTATGTCGCCTACTTAATATAGGCCTGGAAGAGTCTATTGTGTAGGTAGTTCCGGTCTCACAATAGTCCCCTTCCAAGAGTTTTCTTTCTGAAAAGGAGAGAAAAAATAAAACTGTTAATACTTTTTCCCCTTGGGATTTACGTCGAGCGGTTGAGTAAATTTCCTTTTCCTTCCTGGGCGTCGCACTTCAGGAGAGACTTGGGGCATGTCGAGATCGAACTAGAAATCTTGATGCGTGAGCCACAGCTTCTTGCGAAACATCTGGCAGTTTATGCTGAATGCAAACACCAATGCCGTACGAGCTTGCATCACTTGCGACTATGATGTCGAGACTAGGGTCGTAATGGGTGAGGGAGAAGTCTGAAGTAAGAGTTTTCTTGATCTTAATGAACCCTTGGTAAAAGTTTGCTAGGCCGCGGAAGCTTTGTAACGCTTGAACGTTATCTGGGGCCGGCATATTTCTGATCGCGTTGGCTCGTAATTGAATGGACTTCTTTTTTAAGTAGAACGTAGGTGCTGCCCACTCGCTGAAATCTGTTTTTGACAGAATACCTGCTTGTTCGAGTCTATCTAACTCTTTGTTGATTTGCTCTAGAGCAGCGAAAGGGACATTCCGTTTCTTTTTGAATACCGGTTGTGCACCGTCCTTCACCTTGAACTTAGCTTTCATTTTAGTACATTTCCCAAGGCCGCCAGAAAAAACCTGGGGAAATTATTGTTTGAGTTCCTTTTTGGACGTTGTACTTTGTATCTTGCGACAAAATTTACTCATTGGGTAATCCCAAAGATTGAATTTTTCTATCCAATCTGTTCCAAATAAGTTATCTGAAGTTTTCAATACGTAGGCTTTGAGCTTTTTGTTAACTCCGTTTAGTGTTACTGTAAGTATTACCTCGCCTAAAATGTTAATCTTTTCGCCAGTTACGGATTTTGCTGTTTTATCTGTTTTTAATAAGGTCGGCTTGTTTAATTTTCGGCAAGTACGCCAGTTAATTATTGAAAGATCGGAACCCGACTCAAGCAGGAATTTAATGGAATTATTGAAAATATCCACAGTTACATATTTCCGTAAATTTCTTACCGGCAATATCGTCAGATTGAGCTTGCCTAATTTTATTTTTGGGTTTTCTCATTCTTTTGGCGTACCAGCACCGAGTTAAAGTATGCCCATTTTTATTGCAATTTTTGCAATATTTTTTGTTCTTAATAGGACAGAATTTCATCCAATGCCATTTACCACAATGGTAACATAGACCTGGCGGTTTCTTTAACCTATTTGGGTTTTGGTTACTGCGGAATTTAGGACATGAGATTTGCCTTTTGTCTTTTTGAGGGGAATAGGAGGTAGACTTGTTTCTGATTTTATTTATCTGAGCTGCACCTGATTCCTCGATAGTGTTTGAGTAACGCTTTACAGATATTACTCTTTGACAATCCTCTGCCAGTTTTTTTGAGAGTCAATCCTTGTTCGTTCTCAAGCTTGGTCAGTACCCGTCGTCTGACTTCGGCGTCTGCTGCTGATACTAGATCTTGTGCGAAAATTAAGCACTTAAAATCATCGACAGTCAGTTCGGCTAGTTTAAAATCATTACATAGCTTGTTTACCGATGCTGCAAACGTTAGAAAATCTTGCGGGTTGTCTTTGGCTGTGTTCAGACATTTCCAACGTTTGTGGAACAAGGTTGTGTTAGAGCCGAATAGATCCGATAGGAGCTTAATAGTCGCTGAAAAATTCAAGTCAGTCGTTTTCTTGGGTAGTATGAGGTCTACGAACCTACTATGTTCTGTAGTCCCCAGTTTTCTCAATAGTAGACGTACCTTCCTTTTACTGGACCATTGTTCACAGTCTACGTTGAAAATATCTTCGTAGCGCCTGTAAAAAGGGTCGAACGTTTTGTCGTTCTCTTGTACTTATTCAAAGGTTTCCATTGAATTATAGATTGTACCCTTGGAAAATATTGTATCTTTTTCTGAGTTTGATCCTTTTAATGCATTTACGAGTAATTCTTTAAGCTGTTGTAGTTTAGCATTCTGAAACGTAATTTGTTGGAATTCCATTTGTTGTTTATGTAATTCCAAAAATAGTTGTTGTTGTCTTTCTTCTGATTTTTCTTGCTGATCCAAATTTAGTTTTAACAATTGGGCAACTACTTATTGCAAATCTTCCATATTTTAAAATGACAGCGCTTTTATGTTGCTTTGAAAAACGTGTACTAAGAGGTGGTACACAAAAAATCTTGATAGATTTTTGTTCCTTTTTTTTTCTTTTACAGAAAAAAGAATATGGACAGACAATAGTTAAACTAAACTAATTATGTGTGTTTAGCTTTTTTTTCCGTGGTTCCGTTAATTTTAATGTAATTGAATAATTTTTCACCACACATATGTATTTTATTTTTAGAAAGGTACAAAAAGAGAAAACTCACCTCAGTGAATTTGAGTGGAGAATAATTTTATGCCCAAGTTCAACTCAGTTACATAAAAATTTTTTCGATAGTTTTTTCCGAAAACTTGAGTACAATAGTAGTACTTGCTCTTGTATTGTCAGTTTGTTTTACGAACAACTGTTTTTCCATGTATGTGTGGGTGTGTAGAAATCGTTCTCTTATTTTGGACAGACTTTAATATTCCGTAGATGTCGAATCGCTCGTTCGTCAATGGTGTTTGGTATTGGAATATATATAGACGCTGGGTGTTTAGCTTTTAAATCGCTAATGTATTAATACCAGCTTAATTTCTCGTTCAACACTGCTGTGGGAACGTGTGGAGTTTCTGTGTATTTTTCGAGTACTCTGTCGCTATTGAAATGCTGAGAACGAAATTCTCGAATCTTTCTGTCGCCACTGATGTGTGACTGGCATGTTATTCGGGTTTTCGACGTGAATGCGTTTGTCGAATTCTTCGTCGACACAGATATGGAACTGGTAAGGTATTGAGGTTTCGCCGTGAGTGCGTTTCTCGAATCCTGCGTCGACCCAGATGTGGGATTGGTAAGGTATTCAGGTTTCGCCGTGAGTGCGTTTGTAGAATCCTCGTCGCCACTGATGTGGGGCCAAAGTTGGGACCCCAGAAGTAAAACACGGAACACGGATTAGATGTAAGAAAGATATATTAACAACAGGTTACAGAGATAGTGTAAGCAGAGCTTACTATAAGATAGTGTCCAACACTGGTAGTCGTACTAGACTCTCACCGTGTCTCTCACTGTCACTCTCTCAGTCTAGAGTGTTGTGTCGCATACTTAATATAGACCTGGAAGAGTCTATTGTGTAGGTAGCTCCGGTCTCACGATAGATAGTATTCGTATTTATCTGTATTATTTGAATGAAATATATGAAAGTAAGTTTTTTAATTTTTTTGGGGGGTGGAGGGAATAGAAAATCTACTCAGTCATTTTTTCATTATTTCAATTTGACCTTCAAACGTGACAAGAAGCTAAATATGAAACAAAATCAGGTAGTCATTCCATATGCGTCTCTGTATTCTTTAGATTCATAATCGGTCAGGCATTCATTAAAAAAAGCCATTCACAACTACTTCATTTTTATTTCTCGTTATGCAGTCTTGGAATAAATTCTGGAACAGCCACAAGTGCCAGAAACATTTGTGCTACTTCTCAGAAAATAATGATACGGATCCTGTCTTTTGACTTATCGGATTAAATTAATTCTAGAGCCTTTTTACTCGAGATTGAACACCGCAATAGATAAACATTATTTGAGACGTGTTTCACTATATTAGAATTCTTGGAGCATCTCACAAGATAAAGATATTTGTAGTGACAGCTGCTCCAATAATTTGAACAGAGGCAAACACTCTTCAAATAATTCATTGAATGAAAATTAGAAGTGTTCCTAAAGTTTTGAATAAAGAATTTGCCTGACAATGGCGTAATATGCCCACTGACACATGACTCCATCAATTTATACGAAGAGTGTGTTCGATTTTAGAAATGTCTGGAAGTTGTTGCATCAAGCTAATATCAGGAATAAAGAAATAATTTTCCGATTCTGAACGTTCTTCTAGTTCAGATTCAGAAGATAATTGACCATGGGATGATCTTGGAATCAACGATTGCTCGCTGTTTGCTCCAAGCAATATATTTTAGCAGGAATCTTTTCAAAAGAAAATTTACTAATATGCAACGAGGATCCTTCTGCTGAACATTGAATTTCCTTTTGTCCACGCACGCTGAGAAATGTTAGCACTAACCTTGGGCATTTGCCGTAAGGAGTTTGAACAATTTCCTCGCTCTTTCTTGTCAGTTAAAGGACTGCACCTTTTCTGATTATCCAGTAACCGGTCATGAATAAACCCATTTTTATGTACAGTTCTCTCTAATCCAATCGAGAAACTTCCTATCGTTATCAATATGGCAAAAAGTGCGTTTAATACCTGACAGTAAATCGATCGCCTCCTGATAAAAAAAAATGATAAATTGTTATTACTTAGGATGAGATTTAATTCACAGATTGCCAACAGGCTGTAAGGAAAGCTATTATTCGTATCCTTATATCTGCCTGTTCATTTCTCTCTCAACCTGGTTGTATTAATCTATTCATCTTTATCTATCTATCTAACTATCTATCTATTTAACTATCTATCTATTTAACTATCTATTTAACTATCTATCTACTTATATATATATATATATATATATATATATATATATATGTGTGTGTATGTGTGTATCTTGATCTTTCCTATCTGATATCTCTCGTTAGATATATATATATATATATATATATATATATATATATATATATATATAGTTTTACTGTGCTATATTTATGGGATAAAGTGCTCAATATCAGAGAGCGTATGCAAATATAAATAATGTAAATATACTATGTAAATATACTATGTAAATATATATATATATATATATATATATATATATATATATATATTTATATATATATATATATATATATTATATTTATGTATATATATATATATATATATATATATATATATATATATATATATATAAACTTTACTCATATATTCTATCTATATCTGTCTGACTATCTGCATCTACACATATCTGGCTGCTCATATATTTTTATCCATCTATTTATCTTTCTCTGATCATATCTCCCATCTCTCTCGCTCTCTCCCCATACATATATGTGTGTGTGTGCGTTTGTATGCTCATATCTCACTGTCTATCTATTTATCTCTTTACACATATCTATCTTTTCTCTGCTCATATCCATCTATCAAAACCTGTAACAATTCATCTATTACAAACCGATCCTCTCTAACTATTGTGTGATTGGACTCTCCCGTTACAGCTCGCTTTGTGAGCGTTATTTTACATAGAATTAGATGCCAATAGTAATCCTCTTTACCACTTGGGTTTTTGCGATAAAGAAATACATGATGTTTGAACTCGTGTAGAAAGGCCGTTGATATGAGATGATCCGATTAATCAAAGGACCAGCTTAGTATCATTATATTCTGAAAAGTAACACAAATCTTCTAGCTACCTTCTCACGGATTTAATCCAAGACTGATAAATTCCATGTTTTCACATTAGAAAAAGCGTAAGCAATTGCCTGTCATTTGATAAAATATGTGATTCCTGAAAATATACTGAGAAGAATGCATTTATCCTGAATTAATCTTGTTCTTTAGCCACGTTATTTAAAGGCTTGACTGTTTCGATTGTCTTCCACGTGCGTAGTATCATATCAGTGATGATATTATGTTATGTTGTTGAGGTATCGACTTTTGAATGTCGTATCACACAGAGATGTTGAGCTGCCAGTTCAAGAAGTTAATTTAACTGCGCAATATCCTCCGCATAATTTAGAGCTCGTATTAATTAGTCTAAATGGATTTGAAATCAATTATCAGAATGTTCCTGTACATAATTCAAACACTAAAATAGACACGAATGATGCTAGCCTGTCACATTGGAGTTCGCATAATTTAATCCTCATCCCTCAAAAAAAAAAAAAAAAAATAAGTTCCGACTCAAGATTGACACAGCTTATATTTACATTCTAAATGTCTGATAGGGTTTTCTTTTCATTTTGACTGTACCATCGCATCAGAAAAGCTGACGTCCTGCGCAGTGGCAAATGATTAGCCACCTTTATACACGAGCTGTAGAAAAATTTCACTGGCAATATGGGACACTATAAAGAACCAGAGTGTGGCAAATCAGGAGGTTGCGCTGAAGAACTGTTGCTGTATTACACATATATAGCAGAATTTGTTTTGGATAGAGACGAATTCAGAAAAAGCAACTTCGAGCTTTATGTCGATTAAATTTAGCATCGCGTTAACGAAGACAACTGTGTCTGACTAAAAAGTGGGGAACTTATCTACAAGAAAAAAGCACTAAAGACTATCCCATGAAGATAATACGAATATTAGTATATTATCGAGATTACAATGCCACATAATAAGCATTGCATTCTCTATAAAGTGGCAATTTTCAGCCAAACCACTAGAGTTCGAAAATCTTTGAATGTCTGTAGGTGTGTAGGTTGTTTTTTTATTCACATCGACGGTCATCAAAATGACCGTGTAGAGGTGGTGCTATGATGGGAGTGACTCGCAGGAATAAAATATATAGAGGTAAGAATAAAGGCATAGTAAATGTTATGCTAATTTCATATATATATATATATATATATATATATATATATATATATATATATGCATGTTTCGTTAAATAATATAGGCAATTTTTGTCGATTTATCTTAAGTAAATTCCTTTCATATTGTCGAATAAGCTTTTTATCATTATCACTGAAACACGAAAGAAAAATCAACATTGTTAATCCTGTCTAATCTTTCGGTTTACATCAGCCATCATCAGAGATTACAAGTACATTACAATAAATTAAATAATAAATTAAAAAACAAAGATTGTAATTTTTGTTTTAGATTAGTTATGCGGACATTGCAGCACTAAGAGTTTGTTTGGTTCGCATGGAAGATTGTTATGCAACGATAAATTCGTGAAGATGAAACGTAGGAAGGAAATATCGCATTGCGGTTCTTGTCATCTCATAACACATGGCCAAGTGAGAGTGAAAAAGAGATTAATATTAATATATTAAATTATATATTAAAATATATAGAGGTAAGAATAAAGGCATAGTAAATGTTAAGCTAATTTCATATATATATATATATATATATATATATATATATATATATATATATATATATTATGTTATATTATATTTTGTGCTTATTCTTCTGTGTATATTTTAGGCTACAATTATTTCATGGTACATGTGATAAAAGGGAGAAGCCACTCCGTTTTATCACAAGTACTATAACAGAAAGAAGTTACAAACGTGTTGCCTGTCCGTGGGTTCGTGATGAAGAGATTGAATTTAACGTCTTTTAAGGGATCTCCATATTTTCGACAGAGAAACTTTTTGTTGCATGTTGGAAGTATATATTTTTTTTTGTATATTTTATACAATGTATTTTAATTTCTTATTTTATTTTATTTATAGTTTTCGTTTTCATTTTTATTATTATTTGATATTTTATTCTTATTTATTTATAAGAACTATGTCCCTACATACTTACCGCTATTAAATTTATAGTTTCGCTACTGGCGAAACTTTGAAGGTATTTAATAAAACAAAAATGAAATCCCTGAACTTACGCTATTAAAATGTATTACGGTTTAATATTAAGTAACACTGGGATTTCAAACATTGCCCAATTCCCTATACGGAGACTAATCTATCGACACCGTAGCCGAACTCACCAATGTGTTCACGCCCTTTTTCAAAATGTCAGTCTCACCATGTGATTTACAGATCTTTACGATCTATCTTTAAAACATTGCAAATAAAGTTCCTTGAACAAAAAATACAATCACCTCAAAATAATAACAATATCAAGATGAAGAATAAATTGGAGGCGATATTAGTTTTCTCTTGCGGAAAAACGCTTCTGCTAATCTGTTAGAAATTCAAAGATAATTCCTTTCTATGTTTACACTATTTATATTCGGATTATTGCTCTTATCTTTCTTGTTGTTCACCCAAAGTCTTGGCTGTGGTGCTCTCCGTCCTTCGCCGGGTGTATATCGATGTGCGTAACCTACAGGTAATTCTGGACTGAACCCTTTATTTAATCTATGTGGGTAGACTGCTCTCGTCCGAGTACTCATATCTATGTATTTGTCATATAATTAGTTTTGGTACTGTTTAGTTATGGTTTGCCCTTTATCATGGAGTTCAAGCACACACTGCCTGGCACAGTAGAAATGGACTAGCAATAACTGAGCAGTACTAAAAATAAAAACGTTTACTAAGATCGATATTCACCAGGGCTAGGACAGGGGCCACGACGGCTGAAACGTTGTTATAACAATGACGGAGATGAGGACAATAATCAGAATATAAATAGTGTAGATAATATGCTAAGGATAGCATGGACTGAAGATTTGAGCAACAACGAGGTTTTGGGGAGAATGAAAACAAAGAAAGAGCTTATACTTAATATCAGGAATAGGCTGTTGAAATTTATAGGACATTAATAAAGAAGGGGGCCTGGAAAATCTGATGCTCACAGGGCGGATAAAGGGAAAGGGGATAACGGAAAGAAACATGTGATATATTTAATGGGCTTGAGCAAGTGGATGTAGAACAGGGTTTGGGAGAAATAACAAAAATAGAATCTTCTTAAGAGCTACAAGGAACAGGAGGATGTGGAGGGTCGACACTGTCTACGTTCTGAAGGGACACGGTACATAAAGGAAGAAGAAATAATGATAAATCATAAATTTAGACAGAAAAATGTTTGTTTCGTCTCTGCTGCTTTAATGAAAGACATGAATATACTTGTCCCTCATCCGTGATCTATTGTCTTGATGTCCTGATAAAGGACCCGTGACCTGTCTGCCAAGGTAGTTTACTACGAAGTTCACTGACGGCTCAGAGATTATTCCTTCTTGGGGATAAGCCAAAAAATATTATTTTCGCATAATGAAGTCGTGGAAGATCCTTTATTGAAGTTTCATATCTGTTGGCTTTGTTTGATTCATTGATTTTACGACACATCTCTTGGTGTGTTAAAGACGATCGAAAAATCACTACTTAAAAGTCATTTTAAGTCAGGATGGTTGAGATTATAACCTGTCAACCTTTGTTGGATTAGCAAATGTAAGATTTTTATGAAGCAACTTGTGACGATCGAACTCAATTCTTCGTATTGATATTGCATCATGTTGGTATATATGAAGATATTTCAACTCTTCTGTTATTTTAAGTTAGGTTGTTTTTACAATGAGGTTAACCCTGTAAAAGGCCCGGGGGCCACTCAAGGTAGAGGGTAGAAGTTTACGTTAGGGGACTATTTGTATGGATAGGAGGGGAAGATAACAGCTAACCCTATATTGACCAGGTTAAAATTTTAGTGAACTGAGAAACCTTTTGTGAGTAGGTTCCACAGACCATTTGTTTTTGGGAAGAATGTGTTAAAGGGGAAATCCGTCTTCGGTATGGCGATGAACTATATCTGCTAGCAAGTCCTGTGTTCGGAAGTTTTGAGGCGCGTGGGACCACTTCTTAATTGCTTTTGGGTCAAGGTCCACCGTGACCCGAAATGGTAGGGTCCCAGCTATGGACAAATAGTTAACCCCCAGAATAGGGATATAACACTATAAACGTATAAACATTTTCATAGTAAGAACGCCTTCAAATTATTTTCATAGTAAAATGTTGTTAAAAAAATAGATTATCAGCAATATATTTTTTTTAAATTACCATCAAGACACTCTTCTTAAAGAAATTGTTAATGCTACCAAGAAAATTAAATTTTGGCATTAAATGACCCATAAGGAACTGATATGCCACTAAACAAAGAAAATCGAGTAGAAATTCTGACCGAAGGCATACGGAAGGGAAGTTGGTGTTTGTTAATATAAATGTCATGATGTATGTCTGCTGTGATGTTTACAACTGGCGGAACCAAAGAATGTAATTCGTTCGCTCAGATTTCCTGGAAGTAGCAATAGATCACGAAGGGCTTGCCACACTCCCTCTGCTAGAGAGACGTTTGAGAGTGGAAAATTATTCGTCGCCCACAGGGACTCGAACAGGCTTTTGGATTTTTTTTAAGCGTTTTACCCCAAGCAAGGCAAGAAGCCACTAGGTCGCAAGGGGTTACAGAAGATTTGGAGCAAGATCAGATAGGGTGATAGAGGAAAGGATGAGGAGAAGGATAGTGGATAGATCAAGGCAACTGGAAATGCCGATTGGCATTAGATTTGAATAGCTGGAGATTATAGCTCTCAGGGAAACTGGCATAAAGAGGGAGGTTCTACAGGCGAGAGATGCGAGACATGAAGCTTTTGGAGTAGAAGAGACGGCTGCATTTAACAGTTTCGATAGTGAAGGGGTGAGAGCGGGATGCCAGCCTCGTAGGGCGCTTGAACTCATGAAGTCTGGGAACCAGCGAATGCAGCTCCTCGGAGCAATTGCCACGAAAGTATTTTTAACACAGACAGAGAGAGGCGACGGCGCGTCTTTGAGTAAGTGACTGTAGACGAGATGCCAGAACAGGGCCAATTATATTGCATATCCGCCTCTGGAGCCTATCAAGAACCCCGAGGCAAACAGAAGGGGCTCCAGACCATATATGGAAGCAGTACTCCATGCAAGGGCAAATTGTTGATTTGTAGATCTGGAGGATCGATGCCGGGGAGAAATATTTCCTGGCGCGGCACAGGGAGCCAACTATCGAGGTTGGAGAGTGCGTCAAAACAACCTATGTGGACCGAAACGGTGACTTAAATGTTTGATTTGATTGTTTGGTTTTACGATATATCAAGTCATATTTGACACCCTAGCATATGATAAGGGAGTTTATTTTCCATTTCTCAAACTACCAACGTATTTTTCTTACTTAAGGCTTCGTCTCTATCTCATTAGAAGTCTAAAATGCTTGCCATCTAAAGAGGAAACGGGTGCGCTGAATACGCTTTCTAGTTTTACTAATGACCTCCGCATCTTTTACTAATTATCTACACGTCAACGTAATATGGCTCACAGGCATATCACGTTGAAAAAACGACGATCAACGAGGTTAAGTAAGGTCGAGCCCAGTCATTACCTAGGTGGGTAAAAGCTTCTTGGAAGACTGGATGTGTGTGTAGTGTAATGTATAATGGCTCGCAATTGTTAATCAGTGAGACGAGTAGGATTTCCAGTTGGGTTCGTTATATTCATTTATACAAAATAACCCCAGGAAAGGTCTGAAGACACGCCTTCTCTCCCCAGCTATGGGTTAACTAGTGAGACTTTTATCAATAAAAACATTATTACCTCCCCACATAAGAAATGCTTTCAAAATATTTAGATTTCGGCATTAACACATAGAGGTTAATATGGCGGTAAACAAAATCAACCACCCGACGAATTTTATTTGTTATTCTACTGCGTTCTATATATATATATATATAAGAACACAGTACAATAACAAATAAAATTCGTTATTCTACTGCGTTATATATATATATATATATATATATATATATATATATATGTGTGTGTGTGTGTGTGTGTGCGTGTGTGTGTGGATAGATAGATAGATAAATAGCGAGAGAGATGTTGATAGTAAATATCCATGTATGCTCCTTATATTATATAGCATATTATAATGAAGATATTCTTTGTATATATATATATATATATATATATATATATATATATATATATATATATATATATACGTATTTGACGTGTGAGAGCAAATAAAGATTGCGGTAATTACAAAATTGTCGGGTACTTCTGTAGACGTCATCGCTGAACGTGATTGAATAGTTTTATTTTTAATTATTCAACTTGCAGGAGATTTAAAAAAAAAATATATATATATATATACAATAATAAGCACCGAAGCGGGTTACAGGAATAGCCGACATTTTTTAGTGTTCTTCCCTTGGTTAGCTATATAAAAAATATAAATATATAAAATCGTCAATATATATATATATATATATATATATATATATATATATATATATATATATATATATAAATATATATATATATATATAAAGGTTAATGGTCAGAGTTGAATCAGACAAGGAACAGTAGTATTAAAAAGTTCAATACACGTAAGAAAAAATAAAAGTAAAAATAAAAATAAAATGTAGAACTGTTAAGTTTAAAAATCAGGAGGTTAATTAAAATACGCCACCGCGGTTTCGACTTGACGGTCTCTTCGGGTGATACTTTTAAAAAGACAGCTTTAACGCTTTAATTAAAAAGAAAATAGGAAAAAAAAACAGCTACATTATTATCTTTCATAAAATAATAGGCGTATGATTGAAAGAGAGGACATTGTAATGGGAAGGGAAGCGAAATGGAGATGAAGTAATCAATGGAAAGGAACGGGAATGCAAGTATATTGTAAATGTAAACTATAAAACGGAAAGCAAATATAAACTAAATGTTATGGAGGATCAGGGCAGCGTGTCTAAAGGGCAACAGTGTTTTTTTTTTATTAGGTTAGATTTTTTAACCGGGTTCATATTCACTTATATATATATAGAACATGTAAAACTTGGGATGACCCATGCCCTTTGTGCCTCAGTGAGAAACTGCACATTATTAAGCTTCTAAATAATAATAATCTATTAAACAATAGACATGAGTTAACGGTTTTTTGTCGACATCATCAAATTCATGGTTTGAACAATTAGTTAAAAACAAGCATACAATTTAATAACTTTTATAATCCATAGCCCAAATAAATAGTTTAAATAACCTACAAAAAAGATAACCCTTTTATGAAGTCGTCAAAAAACAAATGCTACGGCAGTTTTTTTTTATATGCACAAATCCCTTTCATAAAGAAATAAAATTAAAAAAATAAATAAATTCCATAGACACGTAAACCAGACTAGGCTAAAACATCTTCCGTTTCAAATTTAAATACCCTGACTTGACATCTATGGAAGTAACTCTATACTGATGCTTATTATTAACACCCAACACACGCCTTGCCCTAGCTGTTACCATGTAAATTTTGATTTCAATTATTAAAACACGCAAATTTCAGAAATACGTTATTCAAAAAAAAAAAAAAAAGTTCGCTTGAAGATGGAACAGAACTTACTTTAACTCAATTTAATTCAAAATAATTATATTGAAGGTTTCAAACATGAGACCTCTTATGTCGCGAGTTGAATCATATTTTAAATAAATAATTATATTTATGTTTAATTTTGTATCGAGCACTATTTTTTTTAAAATAATAACTAAAATACTAAGGAACTTTTGGATTATCTACCTAACCAGTTTTTTTCCTATTTTCTATATATTTTCATTCTAAAGAAAACACTAAACTAATTGTTTCTTTCTTTTCCAGCTTTTCAGATAGGACATCATGTATGTCTTTTATTATCTTTCTACTATTATTTAACATTACTTATTATTAATTTATATTATATAATATTTTTCGTTTACTTTACTTTTTACTACTACTATCATTATTATTACTTATATTTATTTTATGTTATATCAATACATATATGCATATGTAAGCAAGGGCTTAAAATTTCTGATTTTGTTTTTAAAAGATTGTTTGCTTCGGGGATCTCATATTTGTTAATTTCCCATATAGTCAGAGTTTTGTAAATGCGAGTATAATCTATATATTTTTTTACCTTTTTTTTAAATTGTCAAACTTACGACCGGGTCTCTGTTGTTTTTTTCATTTAAATTCCACATATGGCTATCAAGTTTGGTGGAGTATCTAAAGTTTTGTAGCTTAACCGTCTATATGTGTTTGTACCATCTGCACTTGAAAGGGCCTTCGGTACAGCCTATATATGTATTAATCTGAACATTTATATTTGTTACTTCTGCTTTATAAATAACAGATTCCGTTTTGCCAACGCCATTTAATGGATTCATAATTTTATTTTTACAGTTACATAAGTTACTAGTAATTATTTTTCTGCACGTTTGTTTTGAGGTTTCTGTTATTTTGTCTGTTTGTTATTGCATCTAAATTACGTGTGTAGCTGTAGTTTAATTTAACTATTTTTACTGAATATCTTATTTAGTTCTGAATTTTTTTGGAAGTGTTTAGAAAACAACTTGAAAAAAAAATTACCTATATTACATTGTTCTTCTAATTTAAAAGTGGGTTTAAACCAAATGACATTTTTTCCTCGTAAGTTTTGACGGGAATAATTTTGACAATTATGTAATTTAGTTAGATAAAAATAAATAATAATAGTATAAATTTTTTCTTAGGTATTTTTTATTTTCTCTTTTGCTATTTGAAGTATTTTAGAATAGTATTTACAGTAGTCGGACTATTGTCCTCATCTTTGTCGCCTTATTTGTCACAACGTTTCGGCCGTTGTACGCTCCGGCATTCTTCAGGTGGTTGGAATTTCGAACTGAACCATTTATTTCGATCACTGGGGTAGACTGTTCTAGTTCCACGTGCCATGTTTGATGGATGTCAGTTATCAGTTATCTCCTGCTAATTTTCCCTCTGGAAGTTCTCCACTGCCTTAACCAGGTATTGAACTCACCTTCTTTGGGTGTGTCACTGGATCTAACCAAAGCCTTTATCCACTGTGCCATGTGTCCTTGAGGACAATAGTCCGACTACTGTAAATACTGTACATAATACCTCATCTCAGAAATATAGACAGACTATTTTAGAATACTTTGGCTGCAATGCTAAATTTCTTAAGTTGAACAAACTGGTGCTCTTTCGTTTAAGCTTTGTTACCTCTCTTTTTCATTTTACTTTTCGATCGCTTTCTTCCAGTTTGATGAGCAATACCGACATTCTGAAATTTAGAAATTATCTTATGTCATTTTAAAAATAAATCCTGTAAAAAGGATTATTTTAAGTTATTATACGGCTAAAAAAACTTTTGACAAAAAACCTTGATGATTTCACAATATTTATGCAACAATAATGTAATGATATTCTGCAGACAAATCTACGGTTTATGTTACCCCGTCCCATTGCATTGTTACGAACTATAAACCTAAATTTAGTTTGAAATATTTTTTAAAATAATGGGATATGATATAGTGAATAATTTACAGTGAAAAAATATTTTTTTCTTTTTCTGTTGAATAAGCACCTCCTCACCTGAACGCTTTATAGATAAAATATAATTTTAAGGTATGCTATATTTATAGGTTAAAGTGCTGAATATTAAGGACAGAGCATATGTAACTATAAAAATGGATATTGAGGTCAACTGCCAGAGATGACAGCCTGTTTCATGCTAAACGCAATCGTCAGGACATGGCCCATCCTGGGTATGACAACAAACTACATCCAACAGGAAGGCCTCTGATCAAGAAGTTTTGAGGAGCGTGGAACCACCTCTTAACTGCTGGTGTTCAGAGTTCCACCCTGACCCGGGTTGGTAGTAACTGTTAGGGTTCCAGCTATGGGTAAAACTGGGGTCAAAACACTATGCAAGTTTGAAAATAGGTTTTAATGCCAGAAACACTTTGTAAAAACATTAATACTAGCTGTACATTATTTCCAGCAAAAATTTTTTGAAAAAAAAAATATTACCAGCAATATATTTTTGAAAAAATATTACCAGCGATAATTTTTTGGAGAAAAGATATTATCAGAAATATATCTTTAAAGGAAAATATATTACCAGAAATATATTTTTGAAAAAAAAATAACAGCAATAAAAAATTGTGTCGGTATTAAATAACACATTGAGGTTGAAAAGAAACCAAACCAAACCAAACCAAACCAAAACAGGACATGGCCTGACGATTGGGTTTGACATGCAAGAGACTATCGCCTCTGGGGGAATTGAATATCCAATATCCATATATATATATATATATATATATATATATATATATATATATATATATATATATATATATATATATGAGAGAGGGGAGAGAGATACAAAGATTATGAGAATACGTAAAATATTGAATCACTGATTTTCAGATTAAGCAGATCCTCCGTACATGTAAATCTTGGTTAAAGAAGTTGCTTCAATTTATTACCAGTTAATCTTGTGTGGTACTAAGATAAATCTAGCAAATCCTATAAATATACATCAAAATTCAATTCACGTAGATATGAAGTTGATTATATGTATAAGCTTGCTGTGCATGCAGCTGTTAACTAATTTGTCAGGCTCTTGAGTGGATGCTTTTAGACGCGGAATTTTCATCAATATAAAATTTGCTCGGAACTTTTGCCTAATGTCAGTTCTCCTATACAACGCTGAGAGCTGGGAGATCTCCTCAGATAATAAAGATGGTCTTTTGGTTCTACGCAATGATGCTGAGAATAGCATGCATTGTTCATCTGAGCAAGAACGCAATTTTAGAGAAAATTGAAATAAAAAGGATACTTATACCTAACATCAAATAGAGTTGGAATTTCTCGGACAGTTAAGGCTAGGCAAATTTAGCACCCACACGACAGATGGACGACAAAAATGACAAACGAAATGTCAAATCCTACCTAACGAGCTTCTGTAAATAGATGCAGAGCAGTGTTTAGAGCTACAAATGGCGGGGAATAGTGTACAGTCCTGATTATAGAAGCCCTGAAATGTCAAGTCACATACAAAAAAAAAATCGATCAATTCCAACCAGCTTATTGGTGATACTCATAACTTTTCGGAATTTACATTCTCCTTCGTTCATCAGCTATTTTCATATTTTTAAGCTTATTGTCTGATGATGTAAACTATTTTTTAAACCATATCTGCCACAATAGCATATCTGATCCCAAATCCAGACACTGGTAACTGTAAAATATCATATTTTCTCACGGTGAAAGATAATGAATAAACGGTACAAATTTGTTTAACGCTGTTAACTTTTAACCGGTATAGATTTCAAGAAAGCTTTAGAATACAACGGTCGAAACGTTATTATAACAACCAACGTAAAAATGCTTATCAGAATGCATGTAAATATAGTCACATATTACGAGAAATAATTTCATAATTAACACTAGAGAGTTAAAAAAATCAACCAATAAATCTGAAAGCGTCCTCTATTCTTTGTTATAATGTTTTTAACTCATAATGTTTGTTAATTATAATGCATTTCAAAAATTGTTCAGTACAGTGTCTATCTAAATTGTCATCTCCATATTGACTTCGTTCGACTCACTGTGGCTTTAAACATCCAAGAAGAAACCAAATTGCTCATGTAACTGACTCAAGCTTGTAAATAGATCTTTCTGTTCCGTATTCAACCTATCCCTTACTGCCTTCAAGGTAACATACATTTTTGTCTCAGATTTAAAAAAAAAATCATCTTCCGTCTCGTCTCCAGCTATTCTCTTTTTACGACGTACCCTTCTCTGTTGACCAATGTCAGTACCCCATTCTAAGCATTTTCCTTGCTTTTTGCAATTGAATTTTTACAGTAAGAATCTTGTCCCCTCATGACAGATTGTTGCAGTAATTGAATGTCAGCCGGAGCTTCACTGAATTTCATTTTAGGGCACAGATGTCTCTTCTTTACGCATTCATCCCAGAAAGGCAGCAGAGTTAGAAATATGAAAGTTTCCATGTTTTGCAACCAGCAGCTGATGTCGACTGATAGTGAAGTTTCACTTGCCATATCCTCTAAAAATTTATCTATGTCGTCCACCTTCATTTTTAAACGTGAACAGCATCGTGTGTCCATCTTGTATCAGTGAGCTGCTTTACAGCCGTACCTACTGTTTCCTCCAGTTTCTCCCAACGAACTGTTGAGCAAGAGAAAAAAATGTACAATGAATCAAGAACTAAAAAAAAACGATATATTAAACATCTCTTCTGATGCTAAATTCACTCCTACGTGATTCAAAGAATGTCTGTCCCAATTCACAAATTCTTTCGGCTTTCTCTGTGATATGTGTATCTGGAAACCGGGCATCATTCCAGACATTTTTACTGCATTACCATACGTCTGTCCACGACATTCGTTCAAATCACAATCATATCCTTCCAATTTTGAGGTAATTTCTTCTTTCGCACTCTCGGCGCCTTTTTCATGAATTTTAATAAAATAGATGAACACTTCCTTGACTGCAGTTGTTTTAGATTCATTGTCAAAATCGACAAACATTTGTTCGTTGGGAAAAACGTAGTTTATTTAAGTAATAATAATAATAATAATAATAATAATAATAATAATAATAATAATCGTCACGATAGAGTAATAATGACAATGCAAACACTTTGGAAAAATGTGTAAGCAAACACTACAAACATCAACCGGTTACAGAAATAGAAGATGTCACCATTCTTTTATACCATCCACACAGACAGAAAAATTGAAGCAAATAGGCCCGGACATTATTGTCAAAAACCAGAAAGAAAAAAAACTTGCCTACTAATTGATATGGCTTGTCCAGCGGATTGTAAACATAGCAACCAAGGAATTTGAAAACTATCAAAATACAAAGACCTGGAAATTGAAATAGAAAAAATGTGGAAATTGAAAACAAGAATAATACCAGTGGTAATAGGTGCACTTGGAATTATAAAAAATGGAACAAAACAACACATTGAAAGAATCCCTGGAAACCCCAGCTTAAGAGACATACAGAAAATTGTCTTATTAAGTACAGCACACACACTAAGGAGAACTTTGTCTATGTAACGCTAGCAACTTCATCGGAGATAAAAAAAAAAAAAAAATTAACATGAAATGTGGCCAACAATGACCTGCCTTAGGTCTTTCCGCAGACTTGGTAGGTAGTGTGTCCATAGCAGAAATCGAATGATGATGATGATAATAATAATAATAATAAGAATAATAATAATAATAATAATAATAATAATATTAATAATAATAATGCAGAGAAGACTACAAAAACAACATTGCAAAGCTTTTTCTATCGCTAATGACAACCCGAATTGTGCCATAAAACTCGTGAATCTTTTCGCATCAAAACCTGCATATTCGAATATGCTGCACGTTATATCCGACAGTGAGTTACAATAAGATTATTATGCCTAAATCTTTTATATATTCATTGAAATGCTAAGATCTACCAATTAAGGGTAGGAGCAAAATTAACATTATTATCATTTAACAAAGAAACGCCGAGTGTACCAACCCAGAAATACATCTTGAAACATTAATATGTATTAGATTTCAGTCTGGGTTTGAACGAGGGAAAACACAAGTAAACAACACGTTTTATTGTTTCTTTAACACATTTTACGTTTTGGCAAGCATGCGCTTCCGTCTGTACTGCGCATGACTAAAGAACTACTGAACACCATCGCTAAAATTCATGACGCGACGTTAATGCAATAACTATCTGTAGGCATTTACAAAAGGATATTAAAGTAAATAAAAAGGAAGTAATTAGAGGTTTTCTTTCACAACTTTTTGAATTAATTTCCCGACATTTTCGCCGATAAATCTGTTAAAACTTGACCTAACTAACCTTTCTTGGTCTTACTTTTTCATCACATCTAAATATTTTGTATTTAATTGGGCCTAATTTGTTAGGCGAGATTTTTACACTATTATTTTGGTAAAAATACTGGAAGGGAAAGAAATTCGCTTGCAATCCACTCTCAGTCCTGGCAATAAACATTCCAATCACTGAGTGTTTTTCGACCCATGACAGTGTTGCACTCTCCGTGTTCCATCACTAAATGAATGCAAATATAGTATCATGGGTTCAGAATGGTTGGTTAGCTGTTTTTGTTTAGCGGCATATAAACACGTATGAGTGATTTAATGTCGAAATCTAAATAAGAACATTCAGATTTTTAATTAATTCAAGTGAATGACATTATTTTATGATTAATTTATAATTATTTATTTGCATTTTTCCCAAATAATCTTCCAAAATCATATCTAAGCTGAAAACATGTTTCTCGGTACAAGAAATGATATTAATCATAGCAAGTGAAAAGAAATAAAAGAATTAAAAATCTATGCCATGTTTTCAATATTGATGACAGTAATTTTATTATAAACATATATTTTTGCGAATTCTGCTATAAAAATGTATTGTTGGTATTTTTTTTATATACAATTGTATTGTGCTATCTTTAATATAAAATGTATATTTATATTTTCCTAATATTTCAACGTTGCTTTGGCGTTCATTACTGGCCTAAAGTTGGGACCATGACAGGTACTACCGCTCCGGGTCCGCATAGACCTGGGAACAGCAGCAATTAAAAGGTGGTTTAACGCTCCTCAAAAACTTCCAATACCCTGATCACGGGCCTTGCTGGCGGATGTACATATGTTCACAGAATTATTTTAATAATTCACACAAGACAATTAAAAAGAAAATAAACAGAATTTCAGCCGACATATTCGAAAAATCTTTGTCCAGTGTATGTTAGTTATAATATTTTTTACTTATTTACTATTACAAATCGCTTAGTAAAGTAACTATCTAAATTCCCATTAAAAATAGATAACAGGTTAATACGAAATTAGGTTCCCGGCTGCACGATATTCTTACATATGAATTTTAACGCGTACATTTTGTTATAATGCTGTATTTACGTTATAAAAAGGAACACAATGAAAAAAGTCTTATTTGAATATGCCAAATTAAGGATAATCATGTCGAGGAAGTTTTAGAAACGTATCATTTGAAATTATACTTTAAAAAATGACAGTGATAGAGACCTTCGTCGGAAAACTATGTGGAACCAATGATAATTGACAGAACTGTTATGTATACATGAATGACAGTAAAATGTAAATATTTTCCATTGATTTATTTTCCTGTTTATCTGTAATTTATTTGACTGAAGCAGACGATAAACTACACCTTTTACCGAAGCCCGGCTAATTACTACAATTTTAACTTGAAAATAGCTATAAAATCTGTTTTTGTCCACAAAGTAGAACACGTCATCTTGAAATACATTTGAACGCAGCCATTTACCCACGCACAGAAAATATTTACGTATTGCAATCGTCAATACTGCATTATTTTTTTTTTATTTATTTATATGAGTTTTATTTTTACTGGTGATATCCATAACAATAAATTTACCCTATTTTTCCCGGATATATTTATCAAAATTTGATGGCCTCTTTCATATCATGCTTTGCACTCTATAGCATTCACCTTTTTCTATAAATTTAGCCTGCGTTCTTCGTGATTATCGACTGTTCAAGATGGCGGAGATCCATTATTGGGTCTCTCTCAGCGACGGTAATTGCCTTTTTAAAACATTTCCCGTAACTGTCCGAGATATTATGACGCATTAAAGCATTTTAATTGGAAAGAGAAGCTACCGTTTAACGCTCTCGTTTGTCTGAATGAGCCAAGATTTTATTTTGCTAATAATAATAAAAAAAGAATCATGAGAAGAGGCATATTTTATACTGTATAGAATCGCCGAACCAGATTAACAGACACGACTGACTGTAGTTGCGAGTAAGTTGAAAAAATACCGATGATAATGTTAATAGTGTAGTCACTGATTATGAAGCAGAAGGATAGGATGTGTAACAAATATAGATTTAGAAAATAAATTATTAAATGAATTATAAATTTTGATGGGCACATTATTGTTTTTTTTTTTGTTATTATTACAGCCTTTTACCGATGAAATTTATAGCCAACTCTAGATATACAATTCATTAATTTAAAGAAACGACTGACAAAATAGTAGCCTCTATCCTAAAAACTTTCGATTCTGATCAATCTGCTCCCAGTACGTTCAATGTAAATTTATTCGCACACAAAGAAGAGCAATGGGCAGTTATATAAATATGAAATTGTCTGATTATAACAGTTGGTGAAATTCGAAGAATCTCTGGAGCGAAAGCGGAAATAAACGCCAAAACAGTCAAACAATAAATGCCAAAAAAAAAAAAAGAAGAAAAAAGAAAGAAAAAAAGTGAGTCCTATTTCAAAGTATTCGCGCATACTTCGGGTTAATAAATTAATGATTTGAAAATAAATATTTAACATTTTTCAAATAATTCGCCGGGTTCCCGCCAACAATAAATAAAACAACATATTTCCTGATCCCTTTGAAGAATATTTAAGCAATGTTTCTAGACGAGTCACGGTAATAGGCAAGAAACAACAACAATTTCACAACTGGTCGGCTTAAAAGAAATCTCCTTACTTATACACCAGTAAACACGAAAATAAAAATATCGCATATTTTTCTTAACCTTTCTCGCCCTTTTTGATGTGGGTTGATACAAATCCACAACAGATCTCTTCAGCTATATTTTATATGCCAACCATTATGTTTTATTGTTTGTCTGAATCCCTGAAATTAAAAGTTAATTATGAATAGAAATATTCATTGCTGCAGATTTTAACAAATTTTTAGAAGAAAACGCTGGCTCTATTTAAGCGGAACAAGATAGAGGTTTTTGTTAAAGTGCCTGGTCCATAGAATTTTAATTTAATGAGTGTAGCGCACGATATCAGTTGATGTTCCTAAAACAACTCCCAGCGGTCATTTTGTATGGATATTTGATTTTGAAAACAATCTCAAAGCTCTATATTGTTCAGTATTTTCTTCCCTCTAAAGAAATTTTTGGAAGGAATTCTAAACAAATGCTTTTGGTTACATATTTTCGCATTATTTTTGTTTACCTCTTAAATTAACCCGAGAAGACTAAACATCAATTAAAGATACACCTCTAGTAAACATTGGAAAATCATACCCGATTTTGAAAATATCAAAAAAAAATATTAAATATAAATCTTTATTTGAAATATTTTACACGCAGCCACTTCAAACTCTGTACTTTGAGTTAACATTAATAGGAACTGAAAAGCATATTATTTAGGTAAGAAAATCAGGTACTGAAAATTGTAATTAAAAATGGGAAAATTTGCGCTGGATACTATATACCGATGGTCAGTGTACGAGGGTTAAATCATTCGTTTGTATATAATAGGTTGGTGCATAATTATCAGGTGTTTTTTTTTTTTATAGGCGAGTTATGTGTTAATAAAAAAGAAATTCTGTTTTGCTTACTTCTTTAATAAAAATATTTTATTTTCAGGTTATATAAATACGTATCGATAATCATAAGCTCCGGAATGATCATTTAAACATTTTATTGCTGAATTGTTATGTCTCTTTTTTCATAATAAATACTGTCTAAAAAATGCCTGATAATTATGCACCAAATCAATATTTAATAATGTATACATGCATTGTTACGACCCATACAAATAATATACACATATTACGTGGGCCTATGTAAGTGATATTGAGAAAGGTTGACGCACACTTTGTGGACAGTATTAGCGACACTGCAAGGTGTCTCAAATCTTAGGATCGCATACAGATATCTTTCGAAATGTAGTGTTGATTCACATATTCATTTTTTTCTCTTTATAACTTACACACCATACACGCCCGTACAATCTGAAAAAATAATATTCGGTCGAGCACTTTAGAGGAAAAGCGCGAATTTGTAAACAGTGACTGCTACTGCTGAAAATTCAAAGCACTTCTATGAATTGAGCACTCTGAGTGACTGGCGTGTTTATTCTAAAATAAATACGTAAAAAGTCACTTTCCTCTTTGCTGGGGGAGCAGTTAACTTGGGGAAATATCTGCCACTGATTCCAATCTGTCGGGTTTCGATCGTCGATTGAGGCAATCGAATGTCTAGCCACACTGATGAGCTGAGATACACCGAAACAGTCTGTCTGTGGCTGTCAATATATATATATATATATATATATATATATATAATATTCGGCAGCATATATTTTATATATAAAGAAATAATCATGCATAGAATCAATCAGCAATATTAATGCGATTAATGGCGAAATCACTTCGCTGGTAGAACAGTATTTTAATGCATACATTATGCTCTACTAGCGAAGTGATTTCGCCTTTTAATCGCATTAATATTGCTGATTGATTCTATGCATGATTATTTCTTTATATAATATATATATATATATATATATATATATATATATATATATATATATATATATATATATATGAATCCGATAGGTAAAAAAAAAAAATTAATAATATTGATAATAAAACTAACAATATTTATTGAATATTCGATGGCACTTAGACCAAATGGAAACATGATTAGAAACGCTTTAAAAATCGTATTTTTCTGGCACACCTACAACAGAAATCGCGTTAAGCGTCTAGCCATAAACTATCTGATCTTTTCGATAATATGACACATTGAATACAAAATCACCGGAAAACGTTTCCCCGATCCCGAAAAGAAAGTCCCACTTCATTTATTCATTTTGTATTACTCGTCTCCCTGATAAAGGCCACCGTCCTGCCAGAAAATGCGACATTAATATTCAATGAATAGACGAATGGTTTATTTTCACATAGAAGATAGATACTGACGAGAAAAAAAGACTACCTAGTGCAAAAGAGTGGATGAGATTTCCTAGTAGCTGACCTAGAAATTGATTCAATATAACCTTTCCACTTTGGATAACGAGAGTCATCCTCCTGGAGATTCACCTCAGCCATTTATTGTTAATAATCATTTTTTAGTGAAGCAAATAGCAATGAATGCTACTCCGATCATTTGGAACAATACGGAGATATTAAAAAAAAATTCTTGATGACCTTCTACCGTTTCTTACTCTCTTTTGAAATGGTGCACACACAAAACTCAAGTTGTGTTTATCAAATCAATGTAATTAGCAAAAACACGTTATAGACATAATACGCCGTGTGATATTTAGGATTGTTGAATGCATTAGGATATTGTTAATACATTCCCAAAATAGAGCGCTCGAAAGTCTATCACAACAAAACATTACACACCGTTGAAGGTTTAAGCAATTATCTGGGGAAATCTATTAAGTCATATATATATATATATATATATATATATATATATATATATATATATATATATATGAATGAAAACTGTAACATTTTTAGGCATTTAAAAAAAACATACCTGTCTGCACACACAATTCCGTAAAAAATTTGTCGAAAACACAATTATACTTCGAGATGAAAACAATAGACAAAAACTAAAAATCCTTGAAGCATTATACATCAAACAGTTGAAACCCAACCTAAACAAAATCAATTATGGCATGTCTACAAATATTCTTAAATGTCTATAATTGGTTTTAGAAGCCATTGCTTTATACCAACGGCATTCCATACTTCATACTTATCCAATTCACTCTCGTGTGGTCATGTGTGACGTCATGAAATGCGGTACGATTTTCGCGTCTAGCGTCTTATATGAGCGTGTTTATCGTTGCTTAGAAATCATCTATGTAAACATTGACAGACTATCATCACTGTCTTGTCCGTATATTGCTTAATATGTTGTAATTGACATCTTTGTTAATGGCTTAAGTAAGCCGAAAGATTAGATTGTATTAAAAAAAAGATATGGCTCAATATTGTGAATATCTTTCTTCGTTCAACGATAATGTTCTTAAACTTATCAGACATTACGAAAAAAATTTACATAAAATAAATAGACAACACTTGTCTATATTATTTAATGAAACGTATATATATATATATATATATATATATATATATATATATATATATATATTGATGCATGTTTCATTAAATAATATACACAAGTTTTGTGTATTTATTTTATGTAAATTCTTTTCATATCGGCTGATAAGCTTAATAGCATTATGATTAAATGAAGAAAGAAAATCACAATAATTGGCCTTGTCTTCGTGATGTGTCATGGCATTGTTTGTCAAAACAATAATGATAGCCTGTTATCGTATACATGGAAGATTTCCAAGCAACGACAAACTCGTGCATATGAGACGCTGGAAACGAAAATCGCATCGCAGCTCATGACGTCACACATGACCACGCGAGAGTGAAAACGAGAAGTATTAAGTATAGGAAGCCATTGTTATAAACCAGTGGCTTCTGTTATCAATTATAGGCATTTAAGTATATTTGTGGAGATATCATAGTTTATTTTGTTCAGGTTATGTTTTGTCCGTGTATTGTTTAATATATTGTAATTTAATTGTCATCTTTAATAATGGCTTATGTAAGCCGAAAACTTAGATAGGATTAAAAAATATGTATCAATATTGTGATTTTCTTTCTTCTTTTAATGATAATGCTATTAAGCTTATCAGACGATATGAAAAGAATTTATATAAAATAAATTGGCAAAACTTAACTATATTATTTAATGACACATGCATCAATGAAAAATGCTGCCTAAATTCACACACAATATATATATATATATATATATATATATATATATATATGTGTGTGTATGTGTGTGTTTGTGTAGCCAAAGTACGAATAAATGCAAATAACTTGATACACATTCAAGAGTTTATTTTGATCGGAAACGCGATCAGGCAGATTGACACAGGATGCCATGAAATATCACGAAGACAAGGGCAATTATTAACACATGACAGTTTTCGTCTTCCTCTGACTGATCCTAGTTATTTACATGAATTGACTTTGATCACCTAGATATTTGGAACGTTATATTACCACCGGTAAAGTTATAGTGACTTGCATCCAGATTTTCTCCAGAACATTACCGCGAAGGAAATATTAAATTTAACCGGAACTTCAATATTGAACCATTATTCCTATGTTAGTTGGCAATTATTTAGATAGCACATATGAAACATTAATTTCTGACTTACCTCGTATTTAGCTCTATGTCCTTGAGTTCTTTTTCTCAGGGCTCTTCTTGGGTTTGTTTTTGTTCTTTTTCTTTTATCCACTTACCAAAGGTCATTACGATGGTTATTTGAAGTTTCCATTTTTTATTTTAATTATGTACATTATCTGCCAACTTCTCCTCGCCCACATTCCTTATTTATCTTTTGACTTATTTCAACTGTCTCCCAATTCTAAGTAAAAATGCCAATTGCTTTTCTATTTTATTCACACTTCCTCGTTGCTCATATTTTCTCAGCTTTATTCCAATGTATAACATTTCAGTAACTTGAAGTTTCCTTGTAATCTATGTCCGTTTCCAGTATATGAATATTTCAATAGTGGCTTGCCGTTGGTCAAATTTAAGGATATCCGCAGTCAAACGAAGTAATTTACAAATGTTAATATATACAGTATTAATCAATTAAACTTTAGAGATTTATCCATAAAACGGAAGATGAACATTTCTATACTTTTGTGATGTCAACGAACACTCGCTGCCACTTTTGTGATGTCAAAGACTACTCGTTGTAGTAGAGACTTTGTAATCGCAGATACAACTATAATACACCGTTGAACAATGCCAATGTTAGACGCCGTCCAATATCATTCTTACTAATAATACTTGCTCGATCATCCTCACTCAAATAAGTAACCTGTATAGTGATACGAATGGAGGAATAGTATAGTAAATAAAGTAGAGAATAGCGGTTCTATAGTAATAGAGAATAAAGTAGAAGTGGGGATCCGTATAGTATAGAGGATAGACTAAAAATAACGTTCGTTAGACGTCAGTTTCATTCTACATACATGCGTTTCCTATATGGTCACGTGTTCTGCTTAATTCAATAATGGGATCGCCTGTGTTTGCTTAATGGGCGATCTGTGTTCAGCCTAAAGTGTCGGCAGCGACACTTTCTTCCTATATAACATAAACATAACCAAGAAGTTACAGAATAAAGAAAAACACGAAATTCTGCCAAATGAGACTGGGAACATTTCAGACTCCTAGACCAGTGCAATATTATTGTGTAATCGTCCATATGTTAAGCGTCTTTTCGTCTCTAGTTTATGAATTTGTTCTCCTGATTTTATTTGTGACTCAGCGTCTGTCATGTTTTGGTAACTATATTCGGGAATGACAGTTTTTCCCACATTTGTGCCGTCCGTGGTTCGTTCGTCTGTCAGACAATGAACTATCCTTCTTTCTCTTAAAAGCTTTTATTGCTGGGAAAATGACTCAGTTTAAATAAACATTCCTGTCGTGCTTGTTTTCAGTATGATCGTTCGAAGGTTAAAGTTTCCCAGTGGTTGGATACTTAAGTACCCGCTTACAGATATCGTCATCGTAGTGCGGATGATCTCTGCTCTCCATACTATGTGTCACTGGATAGTTGACAGTGACCGAACCACGCAAGCGTCGTTTGTCTAACAAGAATATACATGCAGGGATCTCGCAACATCCTCGTGGGGATTTTGTCTTGCCCAGCAAGGTCTCGAAGAAAGCGCATGATTTAAGGTTTCGATTCTAACCGGGACCATTGATACAATGTTCAGAGATAAGAACTTTGTTAATTTTTAATGTAAAATCGAACGTTATATTTGTGAAAAAAAAAACTTCCTGGTCGATTTACTTCTTATAAATAACATTTTGCTCTGGTCACAGATATACTTAAAGTAACTATGTTAAAGTAGGTACCTCTACGAAATGTAAACAAAAAGAGCATAGCATGATGAAAAAGACGCCGAACTTGACGAAAACAAAATTTTATTGTCTAATGTTCATATTATTATTATTAAAGGGTAAAGACCAAAGTATTTCTGGGGTATTTTTTTACATTTTTTAATCGTTCCTAGCACTTCCGAAATTTTCGTTAAAAATCTTGTTTTTTTTTTGTCAAAAAAAAAGAACAGATAATCCATCATTTTCAATCATTTTTTTCCATTTTATAAAAAAGATGGAAATCTGACTTTGATGTTCTTTTAAAAATCAATTATCATTTTTTCAAAACTTATTTTAATAGAATCACAAATTATAATGTTTATTTAAAATATTTTGAACCAAACTTAACTTACCTTCTACACCGAACAAATGTACTTAGAAAATAAAACAAAGCATGTCATAACCTTTCGCGTCTTTTGACAGGTGACGAAAGACATTTTCATGACGTTTAGATAACTTACGGGAGGATAATTCTTTCTACGGATGGAAGGAAGTTAAATTATTTAGATTTAAGTGAACAAATTATTTACCACGTTACTTTTAAGGAAAACTTTCAGCGCTCTAATTTTAATTTTTTTTTTTTTTTACTTAGCTTTCATCTTTACGATTACGATGCTTTATGGAACATATAAAGAAATTAAAAAATAAGACTGTTAAGAGTGAGATTAAATTTCATAAGAAAGGTATCTAATTAATTTATAGATACCTTTCTTATGAAATTTTATCAGAAGTGTACATAAAATACTATAAATGTATGTACATTTATTATATTTTACTGTGTTATTTGTATTTCCATTCATTTTATTATTAATTTTGATATTTCATTTATTGAAAAATGTCATAACTGAGATTAATATAAAAATACGATCATATAAATTAAAGTTTAGCAGTAGTTAAATTTCATAAGATGATACTGATACTTATAGGTACCCTGCTAAGTTGAAATAGAAAAATCAAATTAACTTCTCCATACGTGTTTCGTAAAAGTAAAGGCCTTAACAACAGAGAACAATGCTGAACTCAAATAATGCAACTAAATTGTATTCTGGTTGGTCGCCATACTTTATAATTACCGCCCGATTATAAACACAAAAATTACATTTCTTAATTACTGCGGATCATCTGATTGGTCCAAATGATACAATTTTCAAAGCGATAGACAATGACAATCTCATAAGGACACTTAGAAAGGTTGACATCGCTTTTAACTAATGTTATAATATTTTAAAAAAACTTAGTGTAAAAATCTATTATAATTAAAGAAATTACAAATAATTGTATAAAAATTTCAATTTTCATTGAAAAAAGTTTTTGCTTTCAGAAAATGTTGTCCAAATTCATAAAAACAACTAAAAACAAATAAAAGCATTTGAAATTAAATAATATATTTGTTTTATTGAGTTTTGTATGTTACAATTCAGAGCTGATTTTCAGGTACCGCAGCTCCAATTTAAAAAAAAAAAACAAAAACATGATTTGCATTCTTCAAAGCCTTGTGCGTTTAACTATTGTGATCACTAATGTTGATGCGCTCGAATTTCTAGAGTTTTTCATAAAATTAGTTATGGTGGTGTTAATAAATATAAAAAAAATATTTCTGCCAAGACTTTAATAAAAACAGATATATTCATAATAATTTCGATCATCTGTGAATAGTTTATGAAAGTTTCATTAACATCTGACAATTATTTTCATTTTTGCAAGATTTTCCAAATTAATGTGTATAATACAAAAACAAAGTGCTAAAAATTATCTGTTATTTACTAGCCCCTGTTGGTACAAAGATAAACAAGGTTTTTTTAATCAAAATTTAGAATGTTCTAAAAAGAAGGAAAAAATTTAAAAAAATAATTAAAAAAAAACAATTAAAAAAAACTTTGGTCTTTCCTCGTCATAAAAACATAAGCATTTAGACAATAAAATTTTGTTTTCATAAAGTTTGGCGTTTTTTCATCAGACTATGCTCTTTTTTTTTAGCGATTTCGTGGAGGTACCTATGTTAAAGGAATAGATTTTTTTTTCAGTTAAACGAAAGAAAAGCCTCTCATTGACATCTTATGTTTCTGCAGCTCTAGCAGAAACCTTGCAGCATATTTACATTAAACAGTGGCTTGCTTTTGTGTCTAGGCAGGAAGAATTGTTTCGTGTTTAAAAAGTAAAATATATTTAATAACTAAACAATTGGATATGAATTACACCACTATTAATACACAAGTGGACAAAGGCAATTATAAATCCCAAAATGTATTCACAGTTGGACAAATATAACCAGAAAAAATTGGACCAAAATAGGATATTTACTTCATGTCGCACCTGTGGGTCTCATTTGAATCGCCATTGGCATAACAAATTTATGGGCTGTCGTCCAATCAGAAGCTATTTAGGAGGAGATAACTCTTATTTCTATGTGTCTTGAGCGTTAGATATTTTTGCAAACAAAAGTTTATTTCACAAGGGAACCGCTAAAAATATCGACCATTTATTTCCAGAGAAACTACAGCAAATGCATGGAGCCCTATAACTCTGTCAGAAAATTCACATTTTCTGCAGGAAAACATTATTTTTTCAAGTGTTAGGTCTTACATACGTGGGACGTCAAAATCAACTGGTGTGTGAAATTCAATCACAGAACTGGAAGAACACAAAGGATATAGCACAGCAATCTGAGGAGGCATAGCTATTAGCAAAATTAATGTTAGAATATTCATAGAATATATATATATTAACGTTAAATTAAAATTAATTTTTAAATATTGTTAGAATTAATATATATATATATATATATATATATATGTGTGTGTGTGTGTGTGTGTATAAATATCTATATATATATTAATGTAAAATTAAAATTAATGTTAAAATATTGTTAGAATTATTATACACTCTGTGCCAAATTATTATCGAGATAATTTTTTTTCTAATAAATCAAAAAACGTTCAATCAATTAACACAGAATTTTCACGCAATGTTGGCAACATTCACCTGGGCAATCACTGAATTTGTCGTACTTATCCGCGCAATGTAAACAAACTGGCGCCATATTTGTTATTAGCGAGGTGATTTGAGAGTGCACAATTATTAGAAAGGTTTAGTAAAATTCCCAGAATTGAGCAAACAAAACGTTTATTAATGTTGAATGTCTCTGGTGGAAAGAAGCTAATAAATAAGATAATCAAACAAATAATAACATACAAAGGCACAGTTATAAATAAATTAATAGGGAATGTGCTTCCCTGTTTTGAAATTACTTGAAGAAGTCGACGGTCCATAGAATTTGTTAATTGTGGGATGTCATCTGCAGTAATGCCGCGAGATATGTCAAGAATTGATTTCCACAACTCAGCGTTGCTCCTGAATTGTCGTCCGTTGGTGTACAGTCTGTGTTTCATGATGCTCCAAAGGTTTTCGATTGGGTTCAAATCCGAAGAATTTGCTGGCCACTTCATTTTTCTAGATCCATCGAAGTCTAACTGTTTCAAATATTCAGTAGTCTTGTGAGCAGCATGTGAAGGAGCATTATCTTGCATAAAAACAATGGCCCTTCTGAAGGCAACTCTTTGCCTTTTCATCCACGGTTCAAGATGCTCCTTCATAAATCCTATGTGTGCATCAGCAGTCATTTTGATGCCATCTGGTACTCTCCATGGGCCCACTAATGTGTTTCCAATAATACCACCCCAGATCATTATGCCTCCACCGCCTTGTTGGCGTCTCAAACGCTGATGGCGATTCTGTCCGTTCATTACCCAGCCTTTGCACCATCTCTCTGGCCCATCAAGTGTTGCTCGAGTTTCGTCTGTGAACAAAACTTTAGAGAAGTCAATCTTCATATTGTTCTCGGCCCATTTCAATCGATTTTGAATGTGATTTCTCGACAACCGAAGCTTCGATACAAGTTTGACTGTTGTTGCTATTTCCCTCAGATACCGACACCGAGTACCGAGTACTTTTAGACACAGTAGGATCCCCAATGCGACTGAAATTCTCTTGACTGGTAAGTCTAGGGTCCTTCGTGGCCCCTCGTTTAAGTTGTTATATGAGACGACGTGAAATAACACTCGGTTTGCCTTTATCTGCCCTTTTGCGTACTTGTATAGGGTCGGCGGTGAACTTTTTTTTTGATGACACCTCCCTATCATTTTAGAAATTTCCAGGGTAGATTTACCTTTTGAGAGTTCTGAGGTGATAGTTTTCTTTTCAGCATCACTTAAACTGCTTTTGCGGTCCATCTTTTCAATAAATTCTTACACTTTTCTAATAATTTGGCACGCACAAATCACCGTGCTGATAACAAATATGGCGCCAGTTTGTTTACATTGCGCAGATCAATACGAAAATTTTAGTGATTGCGTAAGTCAGTGTTGCCAACAGTGTGTTAAAATTGTGTGTGAATTGATTGGAGGGTTTTTGAAATATTAGAAAAAAATGTTATTTCGATAATAATTTGGCACGCAGTGTATATATATATATATATATATATATATATATATATATATATATATATATATATATATATATATAGAGAGAGAGAGAGAGAGAGAGAAAGTGCTAACATGACATTTATGCCGTTTTGTTGTAATGGATAAAATGCTATGAGAGATCGGAGGGTCGAGTTTGAATTCCCGTCTGGTTCGTTACATACACTTACGTGCAAATATCCTTGGGAAAGCTATGAATCCATCTCTTCTCCTCGCAGTCATAGGTTGAATAGCAGAACATGCTGGGTCCTATAGCCTTGGTAGGCAGCCTTCCACAGAGGAAACGCCAGCCTGCAGTGGGAAAATCTTCTGTCTGGTCGTGAATTAAAGTGGGATGACCGCCAAAGCGTGTAACAATTCTGACATTTAACCAACTGAATGTATAATATTCTGAATGCCAATGAATGCGGGACTGTTTCCGACCAGATAAAAGAGAGACTTAAAGCGTTAGTCGTTCTACAGAATATTGCTGAGGGATGGAGTATCTGAGGAATGGCGTGGATATCGAATCAAGATCACTTATAATTACAAGTGAAAATAAACAACTAACAATTCTGGGACAACTAATAAGAAAGGTAAAACCTAGACGATTTAACATTCCTACAATTTATTGTATGTAAAGATGGCTGGGTGATTCAGAGAGTCAGCTACTTAACGAGATTTGATTCACAGATTGCAGAACAAGGACACAGAATTATTGTAAAGAGTATAAAATTCCTTAAAGAGACAAAAGGGAGAAAGATGTAGAGAGTGATAATTACATACATGAAATCTTTACCGTGAGCTATGTATGCTTGTTCTCACTGGGAAATTAAACGCGGTTTCTTAAATATTTTACTGTTACTACGGTTGAAACTCATTATCGCCCGAACTCACAATCAATGTATGGTCTCCAGTGACGTGCAACATCGGTCGATGGATTACAGTATGTGAGATTGAATAAAACTAACATTTTATTCAATAGGGAGATTTTTCTCAATTCGCTTTTCATGGAGGCTGACTATTACATATCAGTTAATAATTATTAACATCATTCGACTTTGTATCGTTTATCCGTTCTCATCAACTAAGAGAAAACATGTGATTTTGCAAATTACGGAGTCGACGTTTTGGGATCACATATGCCAGATATATTTTAATAAAGGATTTACGTCATTTGGAGATATTACCAAAGAAAAAAAAAAAACAGCCGAGAACTGAGAATTTCAACCATCGAAATGCATAGTGGCATCTTCGCAAGAATTTTCATGTCAAATACCATTTTGCCACACAGCCGTTCCACTGTTATCTTTTAAAATATAAATCATTCAGGTGGAGCTTTTATCTTCTAATATCATAGCACAAATATCTACCACAGACGTCGTGAGTCACAGAATAAAATATGAGTAATCTTTCTAATTCTAAGTGACTTCATTTTCTTCTTCTTTGTACAGTGACCTTCCATGAAGTAGGCTGTCATGGTTCTACAACATTTTATTCGCTGTAACTAGAAAGAATATATCCAACCATATAATCAAAGCTAGTCCCGTTTTTGCCAAGATTATGAGCCACAAATATTTCAGATTTTTCTTTCTGATTTTAAGAATAATTTTCCTTTTTTAATGACTTTCCTTAAAACTTCGTCATTGCTTGCATTTTTTGTCTACCGTATTCTCAGTACACTTCTATCGAAAAGTATCTCTATATTTCAAGTTTCCTCTTCATATATAAGTGTTCCCAAAACAGGAATATATAAGAAGTCATTCAGATCTATATCAGCGAGAAAATGCTCAAGCATATATGTGAACCCTGTAAAATGTCCTCTCACTCTCCTTCATTTTCTCGTCGTTCTCTCTCTCTCTTTCTGTATATATACATACATATATATATATATATATATATATATATATATATATATATATATATATATATATATATATGTGTGTGTGTGTGTGTGCGTGTGTGTGCATAATATGTGTGTGTGTTTTTTAAATCAGATTTCAAGAGAACAGTGACCGAACACAACTGCCTGTTTCATATGTTTGACGCAATCATCAAACGATCTTGGTCGATCGCTGCACACTTGAAATCTGATTTGAAATATATTAAAGCTCTGCTATATGAGATGGTAAATAGCACTCTTTTTTTTCTTGTGTGCTATTTTAAACAGAATCTTTTGGGGTTTGTTTTTACATATTTCTATAAATCATATATATATATATATATATATATATATATATATATATATATATATATATATATGCACATACTCACTCACATATATATAATTCATTCAAAAATTATAGCAAATATGTAATAAAATCACTACAATAATAACCATTTATTTACAACAGTTCTAGTGTCTTAATAAATGATGGTGTTGAATGTAGAATGAAGAGATTCAAAAAGTTCAAATCGACCATATACCTCTTGATAAGCGAAAAGGCTGTTACATAAGCTACAATGATCAATTAAATACAAGTATATGAAAAGTTAAAAAAACTGACAACGAACCTTGGTTTTAATTATTAATGCCTAAATGTTAGGTTTAGACTAAAATAAAAATCATTCTAAATAATATTAAATGTTATTATAAGATTGAAAATTAACAATTTTAAATTTTAAATTTAATTTGTATTAAGTTTAAAATATTATACAATTATATAAAGAAACTGAGGAAAAAATACATATATTTTATTATTTATTTTAATTGAAAAGCCAAAATCTCAGAATAAACGTTAATCAAATGGGGATGTAAAACATCCTTACAATTTAGATACTTTTGAAGTGATGATATGGGCAGTGGAAGACGAAATCTTGCAAAAGACAAGACATACACAATCAGATTTTAATACAGAAACACGTAATCATATTTCGATATATAATCATGTAAAAACACGAACGAAAGAGGAAATAGATATCTACGACCACACAAGAAACAGACAACATATACATACAATGAAAGACATATATAGGCGATCATACACACATATTTTAATAAAGACACACACACATACACCCCGATAAAGATTCAAGTGTGAAAGTGTTAGTAAACGAATGCAAACAGGCTATTAAGATATTACTTACATGGGCAAAGATATATTGATAAAAAGAGGGTTTAACAGATAAAATTTAAGAGGGGTCGAATAGGAAAAAAAATATTCGGCAATGAACAACGCAATGTAAAAAGACAATTAATATACCGAAATAGAGAGAAAAAAATACATACATAAAAATACACCAAAATACACCATGACTTAAAATAAAATAAAACCAGATAATATATAGAGAAAACACATAAACTCAGAAATATACACAAATAACTCATATA